>JAWWLV010000088.1:41624614-41655062 GCA_035041135.1 Platyrinchus mystaceus | reverse complement strand
ATGGGATTTTTGTCCTGAACCCACATGAGCTCATTCAGCCACAGAACTGGCTTTTCAGAAAAATGGCGTTATCGCAACAGCCTGATCTTCTCTGTGGCTTTCCACATGACTGCTGTGGAAGGGCAGCCCTCCAGGCTGTCCAAATTCAGCCAGGAAACTTACCAACTACCACTCAACAAGTCATGTCAACTCCGGTTTCCCAGTAGTTACATTAATGGTTGCAGCTCTGACCACAGGGGGAATGGTGGTCTCGCCCCTGCAGTGCGAGAGCAAGGCCACAGCACTGGGTGGCTCAGTCCTCCAGGACTTAAGGGCCATTAAAATCTGACGGCTAGCGGTTTCTCTGCAGCTTGGTAGAGTATGCCCAAGGTTTTGTGGAGAAAGGGAATGCCTAAAAACACAAGGGAGAACACTTTTTCTGAGCAGGGGGCTCTACTCATGTGTGTGGGTTTTGAATAAGATAGAGAGGAGAGAAGCCCTTTGCAAAATGCTCCATTTTGGCTCCAGGCTTTACACAGCAGAGGACAGGGTGGGTTGTAAGTTGTAACCCAAGCAGCTCCCATCCCTGTGCCCTCAGGGCACCACAGGACGATGTAGGACTGTGGGTCAGTGAGAGGACACCCTGAGGGGCAGTCCCAGGCTGTAACCCACACCGGAGACCACCCGCTTCCACGGGCTGAGCTGGTGGTAGGAGAAAAAGAGAAAACCTGGGGCAGCCTAATCCAGCATTAAAGTCCTCACTAATTCTCTCCTTCCTGAGGACACCTGAGCCGCGGGGCTGCTGTGTGGGGGCCGGCGGCTGCCGTCCCAGTTGGCTTGAGCAGCTGCAGCCATCTGCAGTACTTGTCTCTGGCAAGGTACAGTTTCTGCAGGATGGATGCCCCAGGGTTGGATTTCTGCTCCTAGTCGTGGGGAGACAGGGATGCAGCTTTCTGGAAAAAAGGAGAGGGAATACACCACATAAATATCCCTGGTGCCAGGTGGGAGATGCTGAACTTCTGTGTCTCTCCAGTAGTGTTGCTTGGGAGGAGGGAGAAGAGGTTATGTGGGGCAGAGTTCTCCCCTTCCCCAGGTTGTCTGACCTGCTGGGAGCCAGGAGAAACATGAATGCCGTATTGGAAACTCTGAAAAGGGCAGGCAGATCCTTTTGTAAGCATTTCACATAGTGATTTTATCCCCAGTTGCTGTACACGACAAAGATAACTGTTGAGTCTGTGAAAAGGTGAGATGAAAAAACTCAAGGTGGTTCTTAAATGTACGCTTTATGAAGCAGTGATGTTCTGTGAATCGTGGCTTTGCAGCTTTGCATCTTTACAATGTAGTGATGCACACACCCAGATCCAAACCAACAGTAATACAAACTGACCTATGCAAAATGTAAAAAAGAGAAAAGATACAAGGGCAAGGCATTTCCCTGGCCTCTTGGGTTGTTAGACCCAGTGAGGCTAAAGAAACTTTCAAAATGCACAAAAAAAGGGATAAAAATAACACCAAATTATGAACTCGTCCAGCTATATATTCACAAGTAATGCTTACTTTTAAAGTAAAAGGATCAAGACTAAATTTTTAAAATCCTTGCTAGGTTATTTAAGTACACCATAGACTGTGGTGAGTATACATATCTCTATCCTTCATTTGACCGTGCTTTCTACCCCTCACCATGAATTTTTTTCTCCTTATCTTTATTTTCTGCTGCTTGGAGAATGAACTCCGTCCAAAGACCAGAGAAACTTTCTGTTTCTTCTGCCCTCACTCAAATGAAGGCTGGGCTGATGTTCACCAGTGCATGAACATCCATCTAAGGGTTCTCATCAGCTCAATGGGCAGGGGGTGAGATCCAGCCTGGAGGATGCTGGTGTAGGGCAAAGAAGGTGAGAAGGGCATGGGAGTGATTCCCACAAGTTATGGTACTGGCTCAACTGCAGGATTGCTGCATGTTCTCAGCAGGGGGTGGTCCCAGGCCAAGTCTTGGACCACAGTCCCACATCTGTAAAACTGGGATAATGTTTTCAAAGCTTACATGGCATTCAGGAAGGTTGTGACTATGAATGGTCATGAAAAGCTCCACCATGGCAGAGCTGTGGCCCTTATAAGGGCTGCTGTCTCCCTCTTGAGAGAAAAGTCTTAATTCTAATCAGCTGTCCCCATTGGTATTAAAAATGTTATCACCATTCATCTATTGGTTGACTTGGTGCAATCGTTGTTCTTTTAGAACTAAAACTGCATTTTAAAGACTTTAAACTGCAAATCAACCTCCACAGGTCAGCCAGATTCCTTGAAAATAGGGGTTAGAACATGCTTTTGATTTTCTTCTCACACTGCTGGCCTCAAATGGGCTTGAAACTGTAAATACCAGCCATCAGCAGTCAAACAAAAATGACCCTGCAGTCTGAGGAAAAATGGTACCATTATTTGGAATCCATAGCACAAACTGCTGGCCACCCTCCTTCAGAGCGATAAAACACAGATAGTTTCAGTGAAGAAGTAAAATTAGTGCCTGAGTTTCCTACCCCTGACTGCTATTCCAGACTGCAGTTTAATTCAGCTGTTTATGTGAAGATGCCCTACTGGGATAAGGCAGTGAATCTATCCAATGTTGCGGAGATGAATGCCTTTATTCTTCCTGAAATAAAAACGGTGTCACGGGATCTTTCATGCCTCCCCACAGACAGAAGCTTGATTTAAAATGCCGTCTGAGGGATCACATCACTAGAAGCACATATTACTTCCCATCTCAGTGCTAGGGTGTTGACAGAAAGCAATAAAGTGTCCTCAGCCATGACGTGCAGTTAGACCTTGTGTTCCGAAGTGCGGCTCATCACCCAGGCACCTGCGCCGCAGCAAGGGACTGCCAGGCTCTTCAGTCCCTGGACCATGATGGCAGATTTGCACTCCTTCACTGGAGATACCATTCTATTCGAATCAGTATAAGTATGGCTTTGTAAAGAGCTAATGAACTTGAAACATCCCCGCTGCAGCATTTACTCAGCTCGGCTTTTGACAGTGTAATTTATTTTTCCCTGTCTGCACCACTATTTTCAGAGATGGTTAGTACAAGTATTTCAAGTGTAAAGATCCCTGCTAAGCAGAAACTTACCCATAAATTATCTGTTACTTAAGCCATCCCTTGAAATGTGCTTGGCTAACGGTGTCAGCAAGCTCCAGCTGACATCACTGGACATCGTGGACCCCCACGACACCCCTGAGGAGGGCTGGAAACTGGGCCTGCAGTAAGCAAAGGTGGCTGCTCCTGCCATCAACTGGGAAAGATGGAGCAGCGGGTGCCATCATAATTTCATCTGCCTACCAGTGCAGGACCATCATTCCAAGCATCATCCTAACTCAGCAAAAAGCTCCAGGGGTCATTTGTTTCTGCCATGGTCCCCATAGAACTTCTCAGTGTGGGAACAGAAGAGAAATGTTTTGTGGTTAAGGAGAATGTAATAGGGGGAGCATGTGGAGGAGCAAGGCTTCACTGGCTGGAGTGAGATTGCCCTGAGGAGAGCAGGTCTGTGATGGGCATCCAGACCATGCCCAAAGGTGGAGAATAGCACACATGTGGCCCATATGGAGAAGCACTGTGAGATGAAAAGTGCTCCTGTTAGGAGTTTGTCTTTACAACAAAGGCAAGAAGCAAACAAAATAAGCAAATAGGCACTTGCCATGTGAAAGGGTTTGATGGCATGGCACTGGTTCCTGAGCACACAAAATCTGATTCAGCTCTTGCACTGCTCAAATCCCTGTGTCGGTGGGCACAGGCCTGCATCACTGCTGATCACTTCTGCAAGTGGACAAAACTGCTGGGCAACAAACTCACATGTTTGTCTGCAGCCAGACTAAGGGACGCCTTTCATGTCCCTCTGCAGCATCACTCGGTCCACTAGAGGGAAAAGGCAGCTTTTCCTCCAGGTCTGGTCTCATGGACAGCTTCTGAGCCCAATCCCAGAAACAACTCTCTGTGGGGCATGCCAGCAGAGGCCAAGGCAGCAGGCTCCCCTCTTGGACTCCTACAACTGCTGCTGCTGAAACACAACCCTCGCTTTAAATCAGCTGCAGTGAAACGGAAGGCTTTGAGAAAACAAACTCCCTCCAAACATATCCTTAACTTCATTTCCTCTAGTGGCCCTTCTTCTTTCTGGGCTAGGTTTCATGGGTCACTTTGTATTTTAGGTTTTTTTTCTTCTTCTTCTAATTTTAATTCTTGTCCCACCAGGGGTTGTTCTTTCATAGGATCCCAACCACGGATTCTCAGATGTCAATGAGAGCTGAGACAGGGAGTTGCCTGTGTTCTTTCTGCCTTTCTCTTTCCTCTTTTTTTTTTTTTTTAGTTTTTAAGCTGAGCTCTAACATATCCCATATTTTATTCATTTAGGAGGATTCTTTTACACCACAAGAAAACTAGATTGTCTGCCCAGTCTGTAATCCCACTAAAAAGATTAAAACAAATAATAAATATAGGTTTTTTCTTAATATTTTGTTTTCCACCAAGCATCACTTATACTGAAGTGCAGCCATTTGAGAACCATTTATTTATCATGTTTTCAAACCCACAGTTGGATCATCCTTAGCAACAGTTTCTTCTTACAAAGACAGCAATGTTCAACACCCTAAATAGGGGTAGAGTTAAGATTCACTTGCATTAGGAATTCAGCTGGAGCAAAACTTGGCAGAGCCTGGTACTATTTCTGGATAAGACCCAGAGGAGCAAGTTGAGAGAGGGGCTGGCTCCTGCTCTTCACTTTGCTCTCTCCTGGCTGTGCTTGGTGGCCCATGGGCTTCCATGGCTGCAGACACTACCTGTGTTTGTTGTGGTCTTTGGGGCTGGTTCACACAAGCATGCAGACCATGCTAGGCATGATGAATGTGATGTTTCTTACTCCAAAGCAGTGGATTAAATTATTTTTGCCAAAAAATCTGTTCTTAAGTGCAGTACTCCCAACCCACAGCAATTCCACTGAAATGCCACTGGCTGGGATCGGAGTTAAGGCTGAGAGATTTTCATCTCCTCTTCCATTTCTCTCCTTGGCAGTGAAAGTTGAGGTTTGCCTCATGCAATTCAGCCCTGAAGCACCACTGGCTCCATCTTGGGAGGATTCCCTCAGGACAAAACTGTCAGGTGGAGAAACCACTCTCCCTGATATTTGTGACAGCGAGAGAAAGATCCCAAAGCCTGTAGGTCCCTTTCTTCCCCTGCTCCCAGCACAGCAGCAGCAAGCCCAGATCTTCCCTCTGGCTTCCTCAGGCTTCTGCCACTCCTCTGTGTGTTTTTATTAAAACAAACAAATAAACAAACAAACAAAA
Organism: Platyrinchus mystaceus; assembly: GCA_035041135.1. NCBI lineage: Eukaryota > Metazoa > Chordata > Aves > Passeriformes > Tyrannidae > Platyrinchus > Platyrinchus mystaceus. The sequence continues at coordinate 41,649,761 of JAWWLV010000088.1, read as the reverse complement.
CAAAACAGCTTTCAGGGCCTTCCCAGGACTGGGAGTCATAGAATCACAGACTCACAGAAAGCTGGTATCCCAGAATGGTTTGGGATGGAAAGGACCTTTAGAGCTCATCTAGTTTCAACACCCCCTGCAGTGATCAGGGACATCTTCAACTAGATCAGGTTGTTCAGAGCCCCGTCCAACCTGACCCTGAATGCTTCCAGGGATGGAGCATCCATGACCACTCTGGGCCACCTGTGCCAGCGTCTCACCACCCGCAGCGTAAAAAAATTTACTTCTTTCTTATATTCAATCTAAATCGGCCCTCTTTCGGTTTAAAACCATTACCCCTTGCCCTATCACAACAGGCCCTGCTAAGAAGTTTGTGCCCCTCTCTCGCAGGCCCGCGGTCACGCACAGAGCCCTCTCCATCCCGCGGTGTTCCCGGCGCTGTCCCGCAGCCCGCGGCGCGGGGCTCTGGATGCCGCTGGGTGCCGCTCTTGCCCCGCGAACCCCGCCGAGCTCCGGGATCGGGGGATGACCCTCCGGCAGCTGCAGCCGGGACCCCTCTCCGGCCCCGCCGCCGCCACCTCGGCCCGCAAACCCGCCGCGATGGGGACAAAAGCGGCCCCTCCGCTCGGGGGTCACTGGCGCTGCGGGGAGATGTTCCCGACGAGACCGCCACGCTGCCCGGGAGCATCGCCGGGACCACACCGTGTGCTTTCGGTTCGTGTCTCTGGTTTCTCCCTCCGGAACGAGCCCGAGCTCTCTGCAATCGCTGACCTGCTCCGTGGTGGGGTCCGCGATCCCCCAGCCCCACCGCCGGGGAAAGGTACGGGAGGCCCTGCCCGAAGATCTGCAGCCGTGGTCCCCGTTTTCCCATCGTTGTTCCATCGGAAATGCAGTTTACGGCACTAGTCAATGATGGCCAGGCGTAAGAGTCAAACCATGTGCCAAAGCTCATGGATTACACACAATGCAAGGCTGGAGACCCTCAGACCAAACTTTTATAATACACCTAGGTGCTTTACTCCTGTTGTAATCAATGAGAGTCTGATATTCAAATAACTTCGTGGATCTGGGTGTTAGACTACACCAATAAAAGGCAAAAGATAAACAGAAGAAGGGTAATGCAGGTTTTGAAGCTCTTTATTTGGCAGCAATATTTTACGGCATATTTCCAGTGAGTTCAGTTTGTCCCCCTCTGGTAAGACAAGCTACTGCGTTTTTTGCATGGTTTTTTATAGATTGTAATGAACTTTTAGATGGAAAGCACTGAATTGTGTGGCATCAGGATAATATTCTAAATGAACATGTTTTGATTTTACTAGTGGGTGTTTATTTTTAAGCTGGCAAAGAGCAGATGGGCAACTATCGACGAACACTGAATAGTGGCAAGAGCAGCTGGACAATGCATTAGCTCATCTCTATTTAAAAGTACCTAATTGGGAGTTCAATATTGGAAGTCACTTAAAAATGGAAAACAAGTTCTGACTGCAAACATAAAACAAATTTCCCTGTGTTCATCACTGGTGAAGTTCAGCAATCAGCTGTACTCACAGACTTTTCAGTCTGTTTGGAATACTTATACTGACAGTTTCCAAAGAGAAGAAGACACAGGACATGGGAACAATTCAGTAAACACAGACTTCATATGTAACATCTACTGAAAAATTCATTAAGTATCTACCTATCTGTTTGACCCCAGTCCCATTAATACCAGAGCAAAGGCTCTGACAACTACTTCTTGATCTGGGCTGTAGAAGAGGTCTTTCTTCTTGGTGCACATGGTTTCCTCACAAAGCAAGCCCCCATCCCACATGTGCTGTACAGCAGCTATGTCCCAGTGTGACTTTTATATCCACTGGAGATTGATGGACCTAGATATCCAGTGACTTATGGCCATTAAGCTCTGAGATACCTTTATGTGTGGCTGCCAAGTATGCTCAGTCAGAGGAATTCCTCCTGGAAATGTGTACGTTGAGGGAGTGTGGATTGTATGGGATTTTAGATGCTGTAGGATTAACCTTTACTCAGCCTGTAGGCTGGGGAGGAGGATTTAAGTGATGTGCTGGAAAATGTCCCCTGAAGATACTAATCTTTTCCCCTTCTTTCTTATTTCACTTTAAGCCTTCTTCAGGAAATTGCTTGTGGTTTAAAGGTGAGATCTCTGATCTACCAGCAAATACAACTCCCAGGAGCTCAAATCCGCATTTCACATGCAAAAAGAAAAAAAAAAAAACACAACATTTTAGCCAGCTCAGGTGCCTGTCAAAGCACCAGTGTGTAAACTAAGGCAAAGAAGAGATGCAGAGAATAGAGAAACATGCTCCTGGAGCCATGGCAGATGAAAGAGCCCATTTTCAGGACTCAGCAGGAGCTCTGAAAACCAGGATAATGCACAACAGAAATAGTTTGAAAAACCAAAGAAACAGTGATTTACCTCGATGAAAAATTGTTTTTAAGGTTGGGCATGCCTTTACTTGAACAAGGTCTGCAGAGGTTGGGTATGACTTTTCTTGTTATTTTTTGGATGGCTTGAGTTTCTGAAGGCTGGGTTTCCAATATAGGCCTAGTGAGAGTTTCAGCCATTTGTTGTCCTAGGAATATCAATCAGACCACAGGCTATGCCCAAACTGCACGTTCTTGTAGGGTAATCATGAACGTGAAACGGGTTTGTGTGCTTCAAATCTGAGCAGACAGTACTTAGCATGGCAGACCAGAGAGCATTTATTAACCCAAATCCTGCAATGAGGTGTAAAGATTTCAGTTGTGTCCAAAACATATCGTCAGGCCTTCTCTTGATTTTTGCTAATTAGAATCTTCCCAAATATCTCCGAGCATTTTCATTACTTTGTAAATTTTCCCCAAATAATTTAGACAAATTATTTTCAGCAGATGGCTTGTTATGAATAGCTTGTGAATTTTTCACTTTGACATCTGTACTGTGTTTACTGGGTGGTTTAATCAGTTCCTGGGCTGAATGACTGAAATGTTTGCAAGGGAGGAAAAATGAACACAGGATACTAAATAAGAAACAGTGCATTTCAAGGACAAACATATTCAGCTGACTGTTTTCACAAACAATTTCACAGATTTCCAGCAATCTCTGGCTACCCTGTGGATTCTGGATGCTGTGATATATCCACGTCTGCAAATCAAACTCATCTCGCTCAGCCCAAAGAGTAATGTCATTTTTTAGCAGCCATGTTATGTGGTCAGAACCCAGTAGCAGAATTTTTGCTCCAACTAGTTGTATTTTAACCACATGCCCAATCCTGACTCTGATGTGGAGGTATTGTTAAGCAGAGCTGCATGTCCAAACTATGCTTATCTCCTTGCTTTGTCTTCCTCAAAATAACATTGGAAGATAAGGTACACTCTTTCTTTGATCACTAACCTCCGGGATTCGGGATTCGTGAGTGGTGACCACAAAGAGTAAGTATGCATTGAACAGAAGTCCTAATGATCAGCACATGGTTACAGTTTCAAGAAAAGGAAAAAACTAAGACAGAAAGCAAAAAAATCTAAACATGAGGGAGGCTGAAAAGGAGGAGTAAAAAAAAGGCCAGTATAAAAAATTTCAAATATCTTCAACAGAGCGAAACCATAAACAAACATATACACTTGCTGATGAGAATTAGCATATTCTTGCTTTAGTGATGTCCTCTCCTACCTAAAGATAGTTTCATTAATAAGAAAATTGCAGTTATAGGGAGAAAACCACCGGGACAAGGACTGTCTCTGTTTTAAGTTTTATGGCGCATTGTACAGCACTGCCATCATGCAAACACGAAATAAAAATAGGACTGGGAGGAGTGGCAGGAGGTTGTGAGACTGCAGCACCAGTGGCAAAGCCATCTGCAGCAGCGCGGGCTGTGGCACACTCCAGGCTCCAGCCGTGCCTTTTCTCACACCAGATGCTGCTGCACCCACCACCTCGGCTCACCCCCGAGTCCCCAGCATGTCTGGCACGCTATGTCTGGCCTCAGGTTTCTTGAAAGGCTTGTGATTTTCTGCTCCGAGTTGCCATCCAAATGGTAAGTAATAAACACTTTAATAATTCATAACCAGTCAGTAGTATCTTAAATAATTTAACAAACAATTTGTCATCTTTCCTTGTGATAGGAGATGCTGGCTGAAGAAAGGCTGAGCAAGGTTTCGTGTCCACCTCACTCCTCCCCAGGAGTGAGCTTTGCCTCTGACTGGGCTCAGCCAGGTGGATGCAGCCTGCAGGGGAGCAATGGGAGCCTACCACGACCTCAGGGAGGGGTGAGCACCGACCCACTGGTCAGAGGAAGAGTGGGAGCCACAGTCAGCAACCTCCTCCTGTAATGGTTGGCTATGCTCAGAGCCATATTTCTGGAGGTTCTCCAACCCACTGCCATCAGTTCCAAGACACTGAATTCCCATCTCATGTATCCCTGCTTTCAGTTAAGCATTCAGTGTCTCTGCAGAGCAGCACAGATCCTTGGAAGCCACAGCTCCTGCTTTGTCAACCAAGCTGTTGAAGGATCACAGCAGGCCTAAGGCAGGCTGGCGAGTCAAATGGCCCTTCATTGCCACACAGTTTAAGCAGCAAGTCCCAACAAGATGGATGTTATCTTCCAAAAGCATGGAGAAGACCTTGAAGCAATGCTTAGTTCAGAGAATCACCTCAGAAGATAAAACCTCAAGGGAAATAACAGACAAAACATGCTTGAATCAAAACCAGTAGTTTGACCTGGTGAGACTGTAGCATATACTGCAGCATAACCCTGGCATCAGGTAAAACAGAAGCAGCACCCAGTGAAGCCAGCCAAGCTCTCTAGGTGCTTAAAATTATACAAGTGCTTAAGACTGTAATTGAGAAAAGCACGTCAGGAATACCAGTGGTGTCAGCTTGAACATAACAAACATATAATAAGTCATGCAGAAGCACACTTTTTACTATGTTATAAAAGAAGTCTGTGCTCTTATTTCCAGGTGGTTCCAATCCTGCTGATGGATGCAATCCCCTGCACACAGGCTTTTTTAGGAGAAGGTGTTGCCTTGACTCTGGTGAAGTTACGTTGGCAGAAAATGTGATTCCCTGAAACTTAGCAGCTCCCCACAAGCCAAGGCATTTGCTGTGTCTGAATATATATTTTCATTTAAGAGGTGTATTTTTATTTAGTAGTGGCCACCCCACTACTAAAAGCATTTAAGACAACCCCAACCTTGCTGTAAGCATCCAGTTAGAGCAAACAGGCAGCCAGCCCAGTGGAGCACTGGCGAGTACTGAGAAGGATGGCAAGGGGAGCAAGACAGAGCATCAAAGGGCCTCACTGCCCAAAAACCACATCAGAAGGAAGTGCAGCCCATTCTGGCCACCACAACATTCATGAGGGTGAGACCTCAGACGTTTTGCAGAGCTTGCTCCCAGGAAATTGTCTAGCCAAGAAAAGCAGGGAAAACTCCAGTAGCACCCTTCTTACACTACAAACACATCTGCAGCTAACTGGCATGGCACATTTTTGAAAGCACAAAAGCAGGGCCTAGGAGCTTCATCCATTCCCAAACAGGTGTAAACTTCTAGGCAATAAATCACTTCAAAAATTCCCTCAGGGAATTAAAAGTCACTTCTGTGACTCATGACATGAGGCTGCCATTTCTGGGCCTTTTTAATGGCAACCTCAGGATAAGGGAGAGCAAGGGGAGACAAGCCTTTTCTTGCATGGGAGGGAGGGTTCTGGTCCACAACCTGTAGGGAGTTCCGTCATGAGGAGATGCTTTTGCCATGACCCATCTGATTCTGGGGACACCATGGCTCCTGGGGACAGCCCCAGCCCAGTGGGAAACAGCTGGAGATGACAGGCAGATAGGCTGAAGCAGTACTGGAGATTTTTTTGAACCAAAGGACTTGGACTTTATCCTGTAATGCCTTTTCTGTAATGAGTGACACCTAAATTATCTCTCAGAGCAGGTAGTATATGTGTCAGCACAGGCTTGGTGGTGTCGTTTGCCAGCAAAGAGAGCTCCTTTGGGAATTTCTATGTGATCTCACAAATATATGTCCTTACTTACAGGTCTACTTACCCACAAACACCAATGCAGCACCAATTAGCTCCTTGGAAGTTCTCTCCTAGCCCTCAGTTTCTGCTGCCTCTCTCCAGCCCTGATGTTTCTTCTTTGATAGATTTTATTGTGTCCAGGAGAATCCCAACATTGCAGCCACTGTGTGTGCCAAAAGTCACTCCCATTTGACGGTTGCAATAGTTTTTGACTTCTTTTTGAAACAGTCTGTCCTCTGCCTTACAGGTTTTCCCCCTCAATAACCCCAGAGCATTTTTTCAAAATATACAAGCTGACCAGTTGGTTGATGCCAGGAAAACTGTCAGTTAATGGAGGGGCAGAAATCAGCCTTCTGGGAGTTGCAATACATTATTCATCATCTACCAAAGATCACCTAAAGGTCAGTTATTTTGGCCCCAAGGTGGATAAGATATGCACTCAGGTTTATGGGCTGGCTACGGTTCCCATACCTGGAAGCCTTCGGTATTACGCAAGGCACTTGCAGCAGAAACCTGAAAAGCAGAGAGGGCTTCATAGCTTTGCAGATCACTGCTGGCAGGATCAGATAGCTGTTTAAGGTTTTTGGAGACACCCTCAGGTCTGCCATGTCCTGAGAGAATCAGCACCTGAGGCTTAGCAAAAGGGTAAGAGTTTTTCCTCATCTAGTTGATGAGGAGCCACAGTTTTTAGCAGGTTCTCTCGTAACTTTGGGATCCGCACAGAGAATGAAAGGCTAACAAAACTTCATCTTAAAAGACAAATATATGCATTCAGTTCAGAGTGGCTACCTGCCAAGGCCAGTGTGGCAAGGTGCCCAAGGGCAATCAAGGCAGGGTAGATGCTGCCTCAACTCAGCTCCCGCTGTCAGGAATCCTGAGATTTCCAGTTTCCTAGAGGTGCTCTGTGCTCTGGGATTTTTGTTTTGACAGTCATGTAGCCCATCATCCCCTGGTCGAACTTTGGGTCAATATTCAAAGTATCTTTGGGAGCTGTTTAATATTACAGAAAGTTTAAAACATTTCTGTCTTGAAAACAAAATATAATTACCCAGCTAGGTGAAAGCTTTTAGGGTGCTGTATATAGCTGTATCAAGAAAAGATGCAAAATCAATTGAAAAATATAGGTTTTCTGTGTCTGGGATATAAAAAGACAATGAATGAGAGGCAATCGGTTCCAGAACAGCTATTGCCAAGTAGAAATACTGTTTGCATTCAGGAAATACAAAGAATTCTCTTGTACCTCCAGAAATACCACAATATTTTCCATCTGCCCTGATACTGCCTTTTTTGAAACAGCCACATCAGAAGAGCCTGAACTGGACCAGATTCTCATATCCAAATTTGTGCCTCTCATTCACTCTGCAGAACACATGCAATTAAAAGAACTAGCAAGTACAAGCAGAAATGGAAACGCATCAGGGGACTAACTATACTTCTTCAGCCCGAGGAACTCGATATAGTGATTTTCTCAATTGTTTGAAAAATAGACTGTAACACCATGGATTATTTACTGGTCAAACTGCAGAAGTTCTGCAATTTTAATTGCAGCCATTAACTGTGACTGTCCTGTGTTGTCCCCCATAAGCAGCATTTGGGGCTTTGCTGGGCTGTGTGTTCCAGCCCGTGATGCCGTGAGCGTTGGCTTCTGCAGTAGCTGTCCTGCTGCTGCACAGGGATCTTCACTTGCTGCTTTTATTGTGCTTGAAAGCTGCTTTGTACATCCGTCAGCTTCAACCAGGTCTGTGTTTGATCTGTCGATCGATGCCTGATGTGAGGTCTGCCTTCAAAAAATAAAAAAAAAGGCAGAGAGGAGAATCTGGAGAAAGACCAGATGGTCAGACTCAACCCAGTGCCTGGGAAAATTAGAGTCCTGAGGGACTCTATGTCTACCTCATGAAGGACAGGAGAGTGATTAGGAATAGCCAACATGGGTTCTCCAAGGGTAAAGTGTGCCTGACCAGCCTGCCTGCACTCCTGGTGGAATATGTGACCTGCTCTGCAGGGGTGAGGAGGGCAGTGGATGTCGCTTTCCTTGGTTTTAGTAAGGCTTTCACCATGGTATCCCATAGCATCCTTGTAGCTGCAGTAAGGTGGTATGAGCTGCATGGATGGACTGGAAAGAACTGAAAAAACTGCCTGCATGCTTAGGCTCTGGAAGGAGTGGTCACAGATTCAGAGTCCATCAGGCAGTCCATAATGGGTAGTGAATTTTGGGGTCAACACTGAGGCCAGAATTGGTTTACACCAATATCACCCACAACCTGCATAATGGGAGATAACACTTCCTCAGCAAGTTCAGAGACAACATCAAAGCAGGAAGGGGACAATGTCCTAGAGAGCAGGGCTGCTGTTCAGAGGGACTTGGACAAACTAGAGAAATGGGGCAAGGGGGACCTCACGAAGTTCAGCATGGACAAATGTAAAGTCCCGCACCTCATCTGGAAACACTGCCTGCATCAGTGGGGACCTACTGCCTGGGCAGCATCTCTGCCAAAAAGGACCTGAGGGTCCCTCTGAGCAGCAGGTTGAACATGAGCCAGCAGCATGAAGGCTAATTCCAGACGGGGTTGTATCAGCAAGTACAGAACCAGCAGGTGAAAGGCAGTGATCCTTGTCTCGTTTTCAGCAGCAGTGAGACTGCACCTGTGCTACTGTGTCCAGTTTGGGCTTCCTGCTGCGAGAAACACATGAATATAATGAAGCAAGTGTAGCAGAGGGGCACTGGGATGGTTAGGGGGCTGGAGCACGATGCGTGAAGAAAAGCTAAGAGAACTGGGTTTATTTAGCCTGAGAAGACTGAAAAGACAAGAGCCGCAGCCATGGGTTGCAGCAAGGAAAATCCTACCTGGACGCAAGGAAAACCCTTTGTTGTGACAGGTGGGTCAGAGAGGGGAGCGGGGGCCCACAGAATCTGAGGAACCTCCATCCCTGAAGATTTTCAAAACCATCCTGTTAGCATCTTCTGTGCCCGCTACCTAAGCAACAGCCGCTCTCATAGGAACTACAAGAAACAAACAGTTTTACCTGGCTTATTCTTAAATGCCTAGCAGGAGCCAGAGCAACAAAAAGTACCATTTACTGAGTGAAGACTTGAATACCTCTTAGGAACAGAGACACTGTGACTGGCTCTTGGGCAGCGTAAGGGCAGGAAGGTGAGTGCCTGGGGCTGTGGCAACACTTGGTCTCATCACCTTGGTATGGGACTCTATGAAATGATTGAGAAAGCTGCTGTGGCCACAGTTTAGTTGGAATTTGGCCTGGAGTGAAGTCAACAAGAAAGAAAAAATCCTCTAACATCAAAGCTTTCCTTTCAGGGTCAATTTACACCTTCAAATTGTCTGTTGTCTGAGTCAATCTAACAGGTCACTGCTGAACAGGGAGGGTTTGCTTACCTCCAAGGACCCTGACCCTCTCCTGCTCATCCAGCTCCCTGGTCCCATCACCTCCTCTGTTTGAGCACTCATCAGCCCCTGCTGTCAGCTGCCTGGAGTGTCCACAGATGAGCAGCAAAGAGCAGGAGCTGGAGGGAAAGAGCAGGACTCGCCCCTTTCTGAAGTGTTGAGCTGTTCGATTGGCTCAGCTACCTCCTGTCACCTCCAGCCAAAGGGCTGTGTGGGAGGGAGAAGGAGCTGTCTTGCCTCAAAAGATAATACTACCGCTGGAAATGAGCAAGACCAAATTTCCCTAACCTAATGCTGGCAAGGTCACTTGAACAGGCTCAGCGTGGAACCTGGTATGTTGTGGCGGCAGACAGAGCACTGATCCTCCTCAAATGCCCTCCCTTCCACGCCACTGACAATGCCAGGACAGGCACTGGCTGCTCTGTTCGGTCTCTGCACAGGGGATTGCAGGGTGCATTTACCACCCACAGAGGAGAGGGCAATCACAATTGTCCCCTCAATTGCCCAAAAGGCCAAGATCACAGGTGGATGTTTTTTCTTCATCTATGAAAGGCAAAGAAGCTGGATATGCAGCTATCTAATGTTGCCTGACTTTGGAACTGGTGAGGGGAAATTACTGACTAACCACTTAATTTTACATAAAAGCAGCTAGCAACACGAGTGGGCCAGATTGTCTTCCTGCTTCATGCATCACAACCTAGAGGACTGCTCCCCTACCGAAAATCAATCCTTCAAAAATTTCCTGGGTTGGTCTCCAAATCACTTACCTTTGACTATTTCTAGTTCCACCATGTCTTGAGGCCACGGGACAAAAGCCAGGGGTCCTACAGTGCAACTGCTCACTTAATTCCTTGGGTGTCTTCCCTGCTGATACATAGGAGAGATTGGCAACTAATCTATATATAGTACAGCACTGCAGCCGAGACACAATGGCTGCATTCAGCGTGCATACATGATGATGTCAGCAATGGCTGTTTAATTGCATCATGGGAAGTGAAGGAAGAAAAGAATTGGAAGAAAAAAAAAAAAAAAAAAGGGGGCCCCTGGCCTCTCCACTTTACATAATTTCCTTCACTACCAGATGGGAACGCATGGGAATGCCGGCCCTGCATCTCAAGAGCTCCCTCCCCAAAGCCTGGCATCGCCACATCTGTTTCCCCAGTTTCCTATGCTTCTGATCTTCTCACCTGCCCTGCACCCCACCACCTTGGGTGAGCTTCCTGAGATGCTGTTACTGCCATTTGATTTGGCTTCCTGAGGCTTGCTCCCTCCTTCCTATTTTTACTTCTCTAGGTTGCAGTAGCATCCAAAAGCCTGTAGTTGTGAAACACGCTGGAAGGGTAGAGTCTGCATGTGGAGACCACACAAGCCCCTTGGCTGCTTTTATTCAAATAAATGAGCATCTCTACTGCTAGCAGAGGTTCACAAAAGGGGCTGTCAGGCTCAATGCAACTCCACTGCTCTGCAGCAAGCAAACAGAAGATACATAAACTTCTCTTCCCAGAAGCCATCTACCATCGTAAATGTACATGGGTTTTATTTGAAAGGAGAGACAACACCCTCCCTGCTTTAGTGAAGCAAAAAAGGGAAGAGATCCTCAGAATGACAGTGTTCCCCTCCCCAGGACCCACAGCATCAGCTTTAAAACTTCCCTGAACACCTGCCTAACCTCTGAAGTTTTCATTCCTGCAAACAGGATGACCTGTGGTATCCTCCATTTTAAGAAAGTTTCCCTTTGTCTTATCCCCCAGCCTATTTATATCTCCTGTGGCAGAGGTATACTGGGAAGGCTTTACACCAGCAGGCGCAGGGCCCTTCTGTGCACAGTGAAGAGGCACGTCGCAAAGGGACATTTAATAGCCTCCAAGAAAGATATGGCTCCTTGGGGCTCATTTTCTGAAAGAAAACTCAAAGGGTTTCAGCTGCCTGTATTCCCAGTCACATTCAACAGGGGCTTTGGGCTGTGATGTGAGTCATAGGCTGTTCTCGTAGGTCCACTTTCATGAAGGACTGTAGGGATGCCATTAGGGTCTCATGTAGGAGAGGAGGCAGCCGCTTGCTGCTACTGCCAGGGAGAGCTGCCCAGGCAAGGGTTTCTCCCTTTTTGGCTCCCTGGTGAAGCAGCAAGGAGGTGAAAGGCTTCTTCACATGTCTGTCACTCCTTGTTCCCAGAGAAGACAAGATAGGAGACTCCAACCTCTTGCATATCCTGTGAGTACACAACAACCTCTACATGTAACCTGAGCTTGGAGGAATGGCATCCTACAAGGTAGCAAAAGCTTTCTCTGAGCCCATCTTACAGCTTTCCCTACAGGAAACACAATTATAACCACAATAAATTCTCACATGAGCCAGAAACTTTGATTATCACCCTGTATGGCTGCTTTTTTGTTCATTCACTCTCATAAAGGAGAACGGTACTTTTGTATGTACTGTCCCTGACCAATAGTGTTGGATTCACCCTAAACATTTCAGGTCCAGATTAGCTCCAAGCGTATTTCCTGCTAAGGACAATGCAGAAATAGCTCCACTTTTCTTTCTCAGCATTCAGTTTATACCTCTGAAACTGATCTGTCTTGATCAGAACAGCTGTGGGAGAGAGCAGCACCTGAAGGTGGGTCAGGATTATTGCCGCATGTAACACAGAATTTTCTGGGAAAATGTGCCACTTGCCAAGGGTTACGTTTTGCCAATGCTCAGGGAATTACCCTGCATGGCCCTGTGGGAGAAATGATCAGTCCAGGCTCCCTAGGGAATGATCAGGAGGAGGCAGAAGGAGACAGGAAGCACTTGGATGCAGACAACCTTAAGATGTAGAAGATGTAGATGATCTTTGCAGCCATCCTAAGAGACAGGAGATACTAGCGTCTCTCTGAACACACTGCACAAGCACTTCACCCTTCCCAGCACAAGGTCAGCCATGGTGGTGCTGCAGCCTGTTAGGGGACACTCACATGTCCCAGTTTGGGGGCTGCACTGGGGGCTGGTAATGAATAGCCGAGGGTGCCAGGCTTCCCAGCTCCTGCCGCCAGATCTGGAGAGGAACAGCTGCCCGTGCCCGGAGTTTACACAGCTGTGGGGAAGCATTAGCAGCTGACAAGCCATTCTCCCTCTTGCTGTTAAAAGCACTCCCCCAGCTGAGTAAAAGGATCTTGCGGATACGAGCAAGAACGAAGGTAAGGTGAACTTTTGAGTTTGAGCCGAGTTAACTGTGCGGAGAGGATAAATGCAGAGTGAGGTATCAGAGCAGCAGCAGTGTCAGGAAACAGGAGGCTAAAAACATTTGCAATTATTAGCCCATAATGTTGGCACCTGCTTTCTACCTCCAGCTGCTCAGAGCCTGCATTTCTTGACCTGCAGAGAGCATGTTTACAAGACATGTCGATTCTGCCAAGGTTTTCCTGAAAGAGAAAAGTGATCTGATGGGACATTTCATTGAAGGTGAGTTTGAGAGCCTTTAATATGACTCCAGCATCAGTTTTCACATAAGTTCAACACCCGGTCTTGTGATTTAGACCTGGATTTAGACCATTCTTAATGGTAGGCATTGCATTTGAAAGCTGTTTAGAGTAAAATCAGGGTGAGAAGAACAGACATTGGCATCTTCTGGCCTTGAGCCCATCCTTGGGGGGCAATAGTTGAGCTGTCATCATCAAAGATTAAAGCCAACACAGGTACTTAGTCTAACAAGAAATCTGATTGAACAGATGGTGAATAGAGAGAGATTTGAGAAGTCTGGAAGAGGAAACTGGTTTTAGAGATGCAGCCATTGGGAGATAAAGTCCTTGTGATGCTAAATCCTGCTATGTGGTTAGAAATGGATGATTATCATCCAGAATTTCTGAAAAGAATGAATGGAGAAGAATGCACAGGGGGAAAAAAATAGGAAAAGAAAGGTCATTTAGTTTCCTCTCAGATGCATACCAAGCAGTAGGAGAGCCTGAGTAAGGCTTAAACATAAAGGTGCTCTGGGAGACAATCAAGAAGTGGAAAAAAAACCCAACTTCCTTTAGCACGTGAAAAAATTACATCTTTGCATCAGTTGCCTGCAGAGCCCAGTGCTGTAAGGCAAGACAGTAGGGGTTTTCCTCTTTCTGGGAATAGAGGATTGATGCCCAAACTTGGTAATGTCTCTGGGGTTAAAAGTAATGTCAGCTGTTTGAGTGCAAGGTCCTTGCTTACCAAAGCCAGTCCTTGAAGACCATAGAGATGAAAAGATGCACCAACAAAACCTTTAGATTTCACTTGCACATGTATATAGAGGAGGCTCTCTCTGTTCCTCTCTGGATCCCATCACATTCTAACAAGTACATCCTTAAACTCAAGGTGACCCTGCTGTTGGGGAGATGGATGGGTGGAGGAGGGGGTGTCAAAAGCTTGAATTAATATGTTGAACAAGCCAGTTCCCAATGATTTATACCATGGAGACAACTCATACTGTTTCTTTGCTCCCCAACCCTCCACCCTCCTCAAGATCCAGCATACCATACAGGAAGCTCAGCAACACATGCAGAAAGTTGAGCTTACTACTGTACTTACTAATGGATCCAATGACAGATATATGGTTGAGCGAGAGTCAGTGTGCAAGAGCAAGCATGGCAAATTTGGAATCTGAGGCAAATTTAGAAGTTTGTGCTCGCAAGAGTAAAAATAAGGAAAGGAGAAAAAAACAGCACAAATCAGGGCTAAAGTGGCTGAACTTAAATGGCACAGTTGCCCATGGAGTACAGTTGCAGTGAAAGCCAAAAAAAAAGATGGATACTCCTCTGAGTGTAATGAATAAGTCCCTAACAGCAAGCTAAAAACAATCAGCAAAACCTTCCTCTTTCATTTTTCTGGCACTATTCGACTAACGCAAAATCTCCAAATGCTACACCAGCACCAAGATCTTGCTGAAGCCTTTCCTTGTGAGTAGAACTGTTGAAAGTGCTCCTTTCATACTCTGATTTACTAGTTGAATTATTAAGCGTGGGAAGTAAAGATCCAAGCAGGTTGCAGTGCCGTGTCTCTTGTTTTTTCGTTAACAGATAAAGAAGGAAGGGGATTCAGGGAGAGTTTTAGTCTTGGTAATCCCTAGAAAAGACTGTGCAGAACTTGAAGTGATGAACCACTCTCTTGGCTTTTTATGTCTGCAGTATAGCAATACTGGAGTTGGAAATGTTTTCTGGGTCCTTGGGTGTAAAACAGCAACAATGACAACAGAAGTTCAGAGTTCTGTGTTGATTATTACCTGCATATGTTCAGGACTGGCACCAGCTCCTCAGCAACTCCCGTTCAGAAGCCCTGTCGAGCTCTGAGCTTGCACAGTGCCTTCGTGCTCAACACATAGCAGGGTAAACCATATCAGGATGCTGGACCACTTCACGCAGGTGGTATGGGGGAGAGCTCTTTATGTGAACGTTTGCCTCTAAAATTACAGTAAAATATCCCCGAACCCACAGTTACTGTACCTGGTTCTATTTAACAAAGCTTTTAACCTACCAGCTGTATTGCTTTTGGCAGGAACACTGTTCTGTTTGTCCCACAGTACTGCTGGTGGAAAGCAGATGCTTTCCTTCAAGAAACAAATCTGCTAAAGTATGGTCAGTGGAAAGCACATCCCAACATTGGAAGCAGATACTAGAGAATGACTCAGGTGTAATCTTCTGCCCTAATGTCCTATTTTCCACTGAAATAAAAGGGGAAAAGAAAAAAAAGAGGCAGTTTTAATGCATCCTTTAGCTGCAGTGGCTGGGCAGTTAGTCAAGGACAGACAAATGTTGCCAAATAGAGATTTTTCAACTAGGTAAAAGCTGGCCCGTATCTTCAGAGCTATTTCAATTCTTGTTAGGTGTCTCTGAAAGTTTGGCCAGTCATGCCCAGATTTTAGCATTGTTGGAATGTTTTAATGGTTAATATTTTAACACAGTTCTGATGTGATCATGACACAGTTATGATTTCAACGCAGTTTATAAGATGGGCTTGCCTTTAGTACAACCACACTGTTTTAGATTCAGAACTAGCAACAGCATATGAATGAAGGACAAAAGAAAGATGACAGAAATGGGTGTGAAAAAGACTGGAGAGAAGGGAATAAATGAGAGAAACCTCAGCAGAGCGACACAAAGGAGAATGAGCAGAATGCAGAGAAATGCCTCAGACGCTCACGTAAGCACGGGAGATTTCATTTATTTGGCACAGAGGGACAATAGCCCTGCTAACCAGGATAGCTATTGTTCTTTTGTTTTTAAGAAACAAAAAGGGTAAATGCGAAGCACTAGCTTCCCAGGGAAAAATCATAAAAATAAGTTCTCATCCTGCTGTCTAATGAGGAACCAGAAGCCTCCCGCACTTCACCTATCACCCTCATGCTGTTACTCACCCACATGTTTGTTGGCTTAGAAAACAAATGAAATAAATTGAGGCCATGCTCTGAGGAGAGCTCAGGGGTTTTTTATAGCAGAACAAGTTAATTGAATCAAAAAGCATCGAGTCAATGTACTAAGCAGAAAAATGCACGGTGCTATCTGCTGTGTACTTGAGCACACAAGTGCTCCAGCAGCTAGCGTTTCAAAACGGAGTATAATACTGGTGTATTCCCTTTAGCTTTATTTCAGCGTTCTTCATAGTGAAGACAGAAAGCCTTCCATAATTGGAGGAAGCCTCAAAACGTAGCATTCCTCTGGCAGTGGTGGAGGGAGAAGAAAAGGCGGACTTTGATTTGGCAAGACAGAGGTGCTCCAATACGAGGGTGACAGCTGGAGAATAAGGACCCACTGTTCAGGGACAGTGAATTGCTTATAGCCTTTTACAAGCTCAGGGAGGGTGTAAGCTGTAAACGAGCTTTGGGAGCTTTGGCACAAATACAGTGGATCCTGTCAGCAAAAAGACCTTCCGCAGCGCATAGGTAGCATCGTGAGCGCGTTAAGAACCATTTGAACCACTGACGCGCAGAATTGCCCTCTTCAGCCGCTTTGCTGGAAAGCAAACAGCTGTCACCTAGGAAGGCAGGGGTGTCAGATATGCCTGGAGACACGCATCTGGGAATTTCTGCCCAATTAAAATATTTCTGAACACAAAAGATGATGGTTTCTACCGGGGGAGCTGGTGCAAAGCATTAACTGGGAAACCCAAACGGATCTACCTTACGTTTGTTGTTTGGGGAGTTACCGTTCTTCACAACTAACTGACTTTGTCTGGAAAAGGACAAGCTTCGCAGCATCTCAACCCTCTGCAGCAACCACAAGACAAATAAACAGAGCTGAGGCAAGGCTCAATGATTTTTTTAACCTCTGATAGTCAAGGCTGTGGTAGATTTCACCTGCATGCTCAAACGCGAATATATGGATTTGTAATAGAGAGAACACAGCCCCCAAGCCAAACCCTTTAGTGATACATAAGGCAGGTTCTCAGCAGAATATACTACTGAGGGGCATAATAAATATTCATTCTTGTTTACAGCTTAATGCATGTTGGTTGCCCCATGGACTTTGTCAGCAATTCCCATTTCACGGTCTTGCTTATGGACATCTTTATGGACGTTAGTGCTCCTGAGTTTCTCAGTTCTCTAAAGAGCTTTTGGTGAGTGATCCTCACAGGCATGGCTTGAGTTTTGTTTAGTACCTGTCAGCAGAAGACAAAAGACATTTTAAAGTGTACAAGTTAGTGTTATTTGTGTGTCTAAGGCCTAAATAGCATTAGTTATTTGTCCATCTAAGGGCTAAACAAAGGAGCAACATAATTGAATATATTTTAATAACCAGTTTTCCTGTTCTGCGGTGGTTTTGAAAATTTATTATCATTACTGAACATTAATTTGTTTTGTGTTTAATTTGCTTATTTACAGATGATTTCATTCACTAATCTGTATATTTTCCAATTTTTATTCTTTTTCCTGTTTATTTATTCCCTAAGCCAGTTCCACATTTTAAAACTTCTCAGCATTTCCAGTTTCCTTGTTAAGGGTGCAATGCCATGCGTCCTCTCTCGCTACCACAACCCATACTAAACAAGAGGGTGGCCACTCGGTCGTGCTGCAGCCGAAACTTTCCTCCATGCCGTTGCTGGTGGCAGGGCGTCTCATTAAAAACAAAATAATTGCTGCGGGTTTTTTTGCTTAATTTACGTCTCGCAGCAGCGCAAATGGCATCGCCGCTAATTTTTGCCTAACTTCATCGCGTCAGTTTGAAGGAGAGGAAGCGCCTGCCCCTGGCCAGCAGCACAACCCCCCCGGGCTCGCCCTCCCGGGCACGCCGGACCCGGCGGCAACCGCAACGCCGCGGAGAGGAGCCGGTCACCCCTAGACTGGGCGTCAGAAAACAACTAATCGAGAGACTTAATGTTTAAAGCTGCATTAACGCCCCGGTGCTTTCAAAGAAGGGCCCCCAAGCCCCGCTCCTTCCCCGCTCGCATCCCAAAGCCAAAAAGGGCGCGAGGGTCCGGCGACCGCCCGAGCCGCGGCGCGTCAGACCCACGGTGGGAGGGGGAGTCCCCGGCGCCGAAAGCGGCGGTATTAAAAAACGGGGGGTGGGCGGCGGGGCTGGATGCGGGCGGATGGGGGCAGGTCGGGCCGGAGGAGGGCGAATGTTTCCTGCCCGCCGCCACCGCCCCCCGGCCGCCCCCCGCAGCCGGGCGGAAGTCAGCCCGCGCCGTCGGAGCTTAAAAGGCTCCCGCACGCCGCGCCGCCCCAGTGCCGGCGGCCGCAGCGGGGCCGGAGCCAGCGCCGCCGCCAGCCCCGCGCCCCCCGCCCCCCCCGGGGCCGCCCTCCGCACCCCGCCAGGCGGGGAAGGCGCCCGGCGCGATGGCTCTCCCCGGATCCCACGCCGCCCGGGACGGTGCTGCCGCATCAGTGAGTAATTCCTGCTAATTCACCCCCCGGGGCCGGTGGGCTCCGGCTCGGCAAATCGCGGGGGAGGCGGGCGTTTTGGTTTTCGCAGCTTTTTACCCCCCCGCGCCCCTCCTTCCTCCCCCTCTTCGGGTTTTATATTATTTTTGTTTTCTCAATAAAACACCACGCGAAGAGGCGAGATGACAAAGGAAATGTGATCCTAGGCGCTGCAGGGGCTCAGAGCGAGCGAGAACCGGAGAGGAGGAGGAGGGGGCGAGCGTAGCGCTCTCGGATAGCATTGCACAGCGGCTCCAATTTGTGCGAGCGAATATAATACACCCCCCATGAATAATTCAGGGCGGCCGGCGGGGACCTGCCGCTGCTCCTCTGCCCGGCTGCGGCCGCCGCAGCCTGTGCGAGCCGCGCCGAGCCCGCGGCACTGACCGGCCGGGAGAGCCGCCCGAGCCGCCGGGCACCGCGTGTGGCGGGGAGGCTGCGGGCTCGGCGCTGCCCTCCGAGGGGAGCCCCGCGTAAAGGAAGGCGTCCGGCAAGAGCCGAGACTTAGAGGCGAGAGAGGGGACTGCTCTTCTTGGCCACCCTCGGAGCCCTTTTCTTCCCATCTCCTCCTTCTCCTCCACGTCCCGCCAGCGTGAGTCTCTGCCGGTGGGGTGGGCATCAACGCCGCCCTCCATCCCCACCCCCCAGTCATGCGGTGGTGGAGCAGGCGTCGGCGGGGGAGGACTGGAGCCGGAGAAGTCTGCCTGGCCACTGTGTTTCAGTGCCTCTCTCTCTCCTAGAGCTGCTCTGGATTGCAAAAGTGGAGGGGGGAACTGAAACGAAATTTCCCCTTCCCCCCCGACAAGCACAGGTTTAAAGGAAAAGAGGAAAAAAACCAACGCCCCAAGAAGAAAGAGCGAAACTTGAGTTAAGCCCTTGCTGCCCCCCATCCGCCTCCTCCCCGCCCGGCCGAGAGGGACTTGCACTGCCGCCCCGACCCTGTTCTGCGGCCGTGGGAACCGGAGCCGAGCCCCGGCGGACCAGAGGTCCGGTCCCCGCTGGATGCAGCGGGGATCGGACGGTCGGCGCCCATGCACTTTCCGTTTAGGAAGAAGACAAGTAACCAAACCACGTTGTCAAACTGCTGACCCGAGGGGGAGATGAGAAGACTGTGTGAGGTATTGACCGATCTGGGAATCGATACAGTTTGTCTAATGCAACGGGGGATCGGGGGTTAAGTACATGCGAGGGAAGAGAGGATCCATTTTCTGAGGGAGAACGGGACAGCTACTACACCTTGATACCAAAAATACCCCCGCCCCCCCCTCACCCCGCAGCAGCCAGCCCGGCAGCAGTGAGGTACGAGGCGAGGACCCAGCTCCCTGCAGACCGCCGAATCGATGACACCGTATTTGCAAAACCGGCCAATCGATCCTACTTGGCAAAACGACTGATCGATGCCAGCTTGCTCGTAAGCTGCTTGCAGAACTACCTTCTCCCCGCGCCTCTGTTTTTTCCGCCCACGCTGCCTTTTTTTTTTTTTTTTTTTTTTTTTTGTGAGTGAGGAAAGACACGTTTTTGCCCCCCATCGGGGAGTCAATCCTGTCGCAAATGGCTTCGTTTCCCGAGTCCGACTTCCAGATCTGCCCGCTGTGCAAGGAGATGTGCGGGTCGCCGGTTCCCCTCTCTTCCAACTCCTCCACCTCCTCGTCCTCCTCGCAGACCTCCAGCTCCTCCGGGGGCGGCGGCGGCTCCTCCTGCGGAGGCCCGCCGCGGCGGCTCCACGTCCTGCCCTGCCTGCACGCCTTCTGCCGCCAGTGCCTGGAGGCGCAGCGGCACCCCGGCGCGGGGGACGCGCTCAAGCTGCGCTGCCCCATTTGCGACCAGAAGGTGGTGATCTCGGAGCCCTCGGGCATGGACGCGCTGCCCTCCTCCAACTTCCTTCTCAGCAACCTGCTGGACGTCGTCGTCGTGGCCGCGGCCGCCGACGAGCAGAAGAACGGCCGCGCCGCCGGGGCCGGCCCGACCGGGGGCTCCGGCGCTGGAGGCGGCGGCGGCGGCGGCAACAACCGGCACCACGGTCGCCCGCCGCCGGGGCCACCGCGCGCCGCCGGCTCCTCTCCCGCCGCCGCCGCCTCGGCCGCGCCCTCCTCGACGTCTTCGTCCTCCTCCTCCTCGGGCGGCGGCGGCGGCTCGGCGGCGCTCCTGCTGCGGCGGCCCCACAGCCGGCAGGGCGAGCCCCGCTGCAGCTCCTGCGATGAGGGCAACGCCGCCAGCTCCCGCTGCCTCGACTGCCAGGAGCACCTGTGCGACAACTGCGTGCGGGCGCACCAGCGCGTCCGCCTCACCAAGGACCACTTCATCGAGCGCTTCGCCGCCGGCCCCGCCGCCGCCGGCCCCGCCGCGCCGCTCGCTCTCAGCCCGCCCTACCCTGCCTCGCCATACAACATCCTCTCCGTCTTCCCCGACCGGGCCAGCTACTGCCAGCACCACGACGACGAGGTGAGCCGGTGCGCGGCGCGGGAGGGAGGAGGGAGGAAAGAAGGGAGGGGGCGGCCGCGCTCCCGCCCCTGGCCGGCGCCAGAGGGCTCCCGTCCGCATCGCTGCCTCCCGGGGGGCGGGCGGCGGTGGGGACCGGCCGCGGCGCTCCCGCAGCCCGCGGAGGCGCTGGGCTCCTACCGCGGGGCTCGGGGGCCAGAGATGGGCTCGGGGCTGGGGGCACTAGTGCAGAGGGCGGGAGCCGCTGACACACCGCGGGAGGGCGTGCGGCGTCCCGGCCGCGCCCTGCTCCCACCGGGCGTCGCTCCGCATCGCCGCCCGGGAGGAGGAGGAGGAGGTGAAGGTGAGCCGGGGGGACTCTCTGCGAGATGCGGGAGACGCTGTCCCCCGGAGGCGGTCGCCGGAGCCCTGGGCTGCCTGTGCGCGGTTTGCGGAGGGGGCATCGGGCTGCTGCGGTCGCTGCCCCTCAGAGGGAGCTCGTCGGGCGTGTACCGAGGCGTGGCGGGGCCGTGGAGATGCAAGAGAGAGAAGTTTAGAGCCCCCTCTCCCCCCAGCCCCTCATGCTTCTAATGCAAAGTTAAGCGTGCTTTGTAGCACTGTGTTCCGCGTGTAACCCATCGGAGAAGGAAAAAACGAATAAATAGGGAAGGAAAGTAACTGTATCGAGGAAAGGACTCCTTTTTGCTTATTTATTTATAAATAAATAAAAAGTAGTCAAAAGGTTAGCAGATGTACTCACCCTTGTGAATACCAGCTACATCTACTGATACAAAAACGGGAACTTGCTTTATGTGGTCTTAACTTACAAAACCGAAGCGTTTTAAATTTTGTTTCTAGTGACCCTGACTATTGTGTTATAGATCTTAAAAGAGACAGCGACTTCTTCAAAATTTACTGAAAGTGTCTTAAGTTTCATTGGGACAGTTTCTTGCTGTGATAGTTTGAAACTTGATTTTTCATTTGAAGCTGGAAAATGGCGATCTGCTGTCTTCCCCCTTCTGCTCTGGGCGTCAACGCGAGGGATTTTGCTGGAATTTTCCGGTAAATTCAGTGTTGGATGTAGTTTCCTCCCAGTATGAAACTTGACAGCACAAGGGGCTTCAGGGAAAAATCTGCCTGAGGACAGGGGTAGTACAAGAGTTTCCTGTGGGATGCTTGCTTAACTGATAGATGAAGGTGTTTAGCCTAGGGAAATGCGGCGATGCCTTTGTCTTCAGTTTGCAGGGGCACTTCTTCTATCTTCTCTAATATTGCTGTATCTCAGTAAAAATTTTTCTAAGAAGGTCTGGAAGAGCATTTTTTGTTTCTTAAAGTTGCTAGTGTCAGAGGACAAAGTATGAATTTTGTGGAAAAAGAAAAACCTTAAAATGACACTTGGGACAGTGTGGAGTGTACTTGATTGGACAGTGAAGTTTAAAAAAAAAATCCAACCCAGTAATGTTACTGTAGTTGGGCTGCTTACAACTTTTTGTGGTATCTAAGTATCTTCCTGCTAGTGGGCTTCCTAGAGCACACACCTAATATTGAAAACCAGAATGAAATGAGGCATGGTGTTCTTAAGACAGTAAAAAAGCTACCTTTTTGCATTCATTTTGGAGTATAACTTTGGACTTGTGGTACAGGCTAAAAAGCTTCTAGTTTTTATGTTCTCAATAGTATGAAAGTTCTTGTTGAAGTGTGTAAAATGAAATAATTGAGCGCTTTTGGTCATAGCATAAAATATCCATCTTCTAAAGCGATGTATTCTCCATTACTTAGTGAAGAGTACTTGGGATAAGAGCTCCAAGGTATTTTGTGGACTTAAAATCTTAAATTGCAAAGGGAACAAAGACGTTCTAGCCTTGCTTAAACCCTACAGCTTTTCTAGAAGTAACTTGTAAAGAAGCTTCATTTATTTTACATAGCTAATTTTATTTTCAACAGTGTGCTTTGAAAAGAGTGCATGTCTCACAGAATTGGTTTTGGGTGTTCTTGTGTCCTGTAGATCTAGAAATTGTGTTAAAACAAGTAAGCATTTTCAAGCCTTCAGCTCCTGTTGAGAAAGGCTTTTATTCTGCAAATTAATGATCTACTGCTGTTCTTGATTAGTGGGTTTTGGTGGTTCCTTAATGTGGGTGTGCCTGATGAGTATTTGCAAGTATTTATTGTTTACTCAAGGGGAATTGTTTGGGAGAGACTGACTTGGTAACAGTTTATACTGTAAATCTTTCTCTCTTTGGCTAAAAATATGGGCGATGTGAAAAACTTTTTTTGAGAAAGGGTGGCTGCAAAGCTGTGAGGGTTATTGCTTGTTTAATTCTAAGAATGCTATTTATAGCCTCATAAAAGCAACGATCATAGAAAGACACCCTTCCAGAAGAGTACTTAGTGCATCACTCAAGTACTTTGTTTGGCTAATAGTGTAAAAACAAACTTAAAATGCAAGACAGGAATGGTAGCCTGAAACCTTAGTAGTAGTTAGAAACTCTGGTTCTGCTCAGTATGTAAGCGAGAAAGGCTGGTGAGCAGGATGTTCCCTCAGACTAATGTCATGCAGGTAAGGTTTGAGCACAGACAGATCTCATATGTGAGCTGCTGAAAGAGTAGTTTTCTTGGATGCGGTTTCTCCTTCCCCTGTTTGAATCAGTTATAAGGAGTTTGATCCTGTTCCTGAGGTTTTTTACCAAGAAAAGTTGCTGGCTCCCTTATTTTTTTGCCTAGAACTTCATACTCCTGTCTGAACATTGCAACTCCTTGTTACTTTTGGTTCTGTTCCTCTCTGGTTTTTCCACCTCTCCACCTGGGAGTCACTGTCCATTCCCCATCATTTTTCCTCATTCCACTCCTATTTTGAGACTCCCTCAAGTGAGAAGGGAAATAACACTGTGGGTGGTTACTTACTGGGTGTTCCAAGTCTCAAAACAAGACTACACATACACATTTGCCAGACGAGATCGTCATAGTTGGTCATCCTTTGAATGCTGAGAAATGCAGACTTCAGCTCTTAACTGGGATGTCTGGAGTAGTCTCTTTTTAGTCGAGTTGGTTCTGGTCTCAGTTGAGCTGTTGGCTTGTGTGTTATGAGTACATAGAGTCTCTAAAACAGAGAATATTGACTGTTACAGTAGTAGCAAACATTAAAGAAAGTGGAACCCCAACACTGCTCTCAGGGTGGCAGTGCCTGCAAATACTACAATGATGCATGAAAATAAGTGAATAAACTATTCCTGGGGGGGAAGGGGGGGAGCAAAAGCCAATTTTTTGTCGTAGAGCTGCTGTTGAAACCTAGTCTGGTTGGTTACCACTTGAAACCTCACTGTCTGAGGTAAAATCCTACCAAGGCAGCAGGGGAAGTGCTTCAGGTCTGTTTCAAAGCATTCTACAGAAGTAACAGTGTTGCAACTCTGAAAATTTTCCTTTGTCTGGCCATGTTTGTTGTATGGACATAACTGTCAATGCTATACTAGTAACTAGATGTTACTGTAATAAACCCAAGTAGAATAGGACTTTAAACTAGAAAAAGGTTTGACTGTGGTCTTACCCATATTTAAATAAAATATGCTAACTGATATGTCTAAATGCAAAATCTGTTTGGTTGTTTCATCTCTCAGACTGAAAGAGCATCTCTGTTTTTCTTAGAAATATCAATAGGCTGCGGACTACTAAACCATAATCTCAGAAAATGTTGGAACAACTGTAGGACACTTGGCTTGTGTAGATAAACTACCTGGATTCAAGTGAGTTTGCAGAAAGTGGAAAATGCCACAAGTTGCAGGTTAAGTAATGCCTGCATTATGCCAAGGCTCAACTGCTGTGTGCTTTAGTATCATTTGGTGATAACAGTAGTAGATGGTCAAAACATTTCAATAGCAGATTTCTAACACTGTGTAGGGAAAGCGTGGAGTTGCCAAATTCAGTCAGCTTAATGGTGTGTGACCCTCTACTTCTCATATTGCTCTAAGAGGCATAACCCTGCAGCACCATGGCTCCCTCCACTGCAAGAAAGGATTTTAAAGGTCTTTCTCTGCTTGCCCTGAGCCACTGTGTTCCTTCCTTTTGCTTGCATCAGTTCTGTCTTTGGTCAGGTTCTTAACTGATCAGATTAATTCACAAACTCCAAAGTTACTTGTTGGATCTGTGTGTGTCAGTGGTTCATATGGCTATCACTTCATGTAGACAAGACTTGCTAAAATTAGATTGCTTTATTGAATTCTGGATTTGCATATATTCTTGGATTTCTTTATAACCTTTTTAGGTTACAAATAAAATGCCTTCCTTCGTATTGTCTTACTTGCTGTAAAAGATGCAACTTTCAGAGGAATGTGCATGTATAGGGGAAGGCATTCAAATGCATAACTGTCATTGAACTGAAAGCTACTTATCTGGTACTTTGGATAAATTTGCTGAATAAATTTATGTCTAAGCTGCTCTAATGTAGGGTGAAGCTCTGGTTTCAC
>JAWWLV010000088.1:41584396-41624514 GCA_035041135.1 Platyrinchus mystaceus | reverse complement strand
TAAGTTTATTTTAGTTGCAGAGGAATCTGGCCTAAGCTAAACTGGCATGAGGAAAAGAAGGAATAGTGTGGTTAGGCAGGAATGGTAGGTTAAACATGGTTGCTTTTGTGTAATGTCTTGCAGTCACTACCAAATGCTGAGCTTTACTCCATGGTGCTCTTAATGACAGTCACCCACGTCTCACCAAAACGATTGGCTAATGCAAAGGGAATATGCCTGTGTTCCCAGTTCCATGTCTCTTGTTTGAGGGCTATTTATATGAAACTACAGCATGTGATACAAATGTGATGCAGGCTCTTGATATTCCTTTTTCTAATGATTTGGGGGTTTGCCTCCTAACAAATTGATTAAAAATTTTAAGAGTGTATCTTGGTCTTAATATGCAATACTTTACTGTGTTGCTGGTGCTGTGACTGCTAGAGCTTCAGCCTTAAAGGAGAATGTGCATGAACTAGAGGAATTCATACTTCTAGTATATGTGAGAAACACTGTATTCTTCTTTGTACTGATGCACCTGTCATTTATCATACTTGCTGTGTCTTCTGATATCAAATGTACACACAAGTGCCCATCTGAAGACAATGCTTCAGATTAAGTTACTGAAACTTGTATTTTCCTTTT
Source organism: Platyrinchus mystaceus (assembly GCA_035041135.1). Taxonomy (NCBI): domain Eukaryota; kingdom Metazoa; phylum Chordata; class Aves; order Passeriformes; family Tyrannidae; genus Platyrinchus; species Platyrinchus mystaceus. The sequence goes on along the minus strand of JAWWLV010000088.1, from coordinate 41,623,893 downwards.
TATTTTTCTTCCCTGGTGAAGAAAGCAAGACAGTAAGTTATTTTGTTCATATGTGATCTACATAATGTGAATTTAACATCTTCAGAATGATAAGGGGTTGTAATAATCTCTAATTCCACACTATTAACTTAAAATAATGTTCAGGTATTTGGTGCTAAGCAGTTACCTCTTGGATTACTCTGCCTTACCTTCCTTTTAACTGAGTCACCTCTTCAGCTCCTAGCTCTTCCCTGCATGCAGAATTCTTTTTTTTATTTAACTGATTCTCTTTAGTAAGTGAATGAAAACCTTTGGTTTTACTACCACACTGGACAGAATCAAAACCTCACCTGCTCTGCTTTGAGTAATGTTGAAATGCACTCAAAATTTTAGGGTAAATACAGCAAAGTTGTCAGGTTTTGCTGCTGTTGATAATCTGATATGTTACACTACTGGCTAAATTAAACATGACTTCAGACAGTTTCCATCAAATAAAAATTGGAAGAAGCAGAAATGCCATGGCTGTTCAGGCAACTATTGTGGACTGGTTTTACTTTGAGCATCTCTCTGAAAAACCAAGAATATTACTACATGTAAGAGTGTTAATGCTTGCAGGCTGCAGCATAGACCTCTGAGGTTATAGTAACTTTCTTGAGAAAATATGACTGGAGATGTGCATACAATAAATAGGCATGAAACTAGTCAACTATACCCATAATTTAGTTTTTTTAACTACAGTTCTGTTAAAACCAATGTCTTGTAACTGGGAGAGAAGGTCTGGCTGAATTTTTGCCTCAATTTAGTGAAGTCTTGCGTCATGTGTAGCAGTTTCTCCTTTCAGCTAAATCTTCAGAGCATGTAAACATGCTTGCTAGACCATGCTTCCTTAGAGGAAAACTACCTAGTTCCTCTGTTTTAAAGTTAAGGAGGTATCATTCCTCTTTCAATACTGTCTTGACCCCGTCTCTTCCTAGTTTTCCTCCCATACTCCCTTCCTTCCTGCAAAGTTGTTGGTGTCTTTCCATCAGACAAAGAATCACGATGTGTTGAGAGCATAGATCTTAAGCTGCACGAACAATGCACTGAATGCAAGACTAATGTTACCACAGATAAGATTTCACAGAAGGGGTTTATTGTCTTCAGCTGTAATCCAATTTCAATAGAGCAGTTACATATATAATCTTGGATCATAATTATGTAGTACATAATTTTTACTAATGCTTTTACCCTATAATTCTGAGTCTTAATTAAAGTGTAGAAATACTGGATGGGAATGGGACTACTGCTTGGCAATGCAAGTATTGGTTAATGTAATGAATGGATGTCCCTGTTCCTAAAATACGTTAAGCATATGTCCTTGTTTTAGCTGTTCTCATGGGCTCAGCTGCAGCTCCTTCTATGAGTTTTCTACTTTCCCTGGCTGTGCTTGAAGAAGGGCTGTGTGGGTGAGATGGGTTTGGTCCTCCTAACAAATTAGGCTTGTGCATCTAAATCAATTTTGAAAGTCATGGGAACAGATCAAAAATGTTCTAAGGAATTGGAGCTATACTATCAGCTAACTGTTTTCTAACTTGAGTTCAAAAACTTTTTTACTATGCAGTGTCACCTTGGACAACTTTCACCTTTGCCTTCCCATCTGGAAGAAAACATATGTGGCTAAGACATGAGTAGTACTTCTTTCCTGAAGTTCTTTTGGCACTAAGCTACTTCTTTCTTCCTCTCTTTTTGTCAATCCTCAACAAAATAATTTTTCAGCTATAGAGTCCACAGCCAATAATCTTATTTAGCAACTAAAGATGTTGGCCAGCTTTGAATGCTCCAGCTTTATAGTATAATATAAAAAGGAGTAAGACTTGGTACCTGTGTGTGCAATACTGGCATTTATTAACAAGAATAAATTAATACTTTTATGTTCAACTCTAAGAAACAAGAGGTCCATTACTGTTATTTCATTTCTGTGTATAACATGCATTTTTAAAACCTCAGATGGTGAATTTGTTGGATAGGATGATACCTAGTCAGCAGTTTTCTTACATATATAGTTTAAATATTTTTGAAGTGACTAAGACTTGAACTGGGAACTTCAAATACTTTTTGTTTTATAGTTCTGCATGCTTTGTGCTATATACCTCTGCACTGGTGCTGAGTTGGAGAAAATGGGTTACCTCCCAGCACTAGGGAGACAACTTGAGGCAATTTCTAAACTTGTTGGACTAGCAGTGGTTGCAGGTCACTTTTCAGAGTTGAATGCTTAAAATTTTGGGGACTGTGAAGTAAGTCTTGAATGCTGTAGTGGAAATGAACTCTACTGAACAAACGAACATGTGGAATGTCTTAAACTCACTTCTGAAATAGACAGATTAATCCAACCAGAGGCTGCTGTTGTCACCTCCTATGTTTTACTCCTGTTTGTTACGGTAGTATAATCTCTGCTGTGATCACACAAGCAAACCTAGGCTGCTCTCATACCATTGCTTTCCAGAGTTGCCAGAATAGCAACTGCTTGCATCTGAATCTCAGTGCTGGGAGGGGAGAAGGGTCCCTTAGTGAGCTAAAGGTAATAGCTGAACTTGTGGGGCATCATTTTCCCTTTACTGTTGGTTGATCTCCATGCATTACCAAAATATTTAAAGGTGTTTTGTCAAGTTTGCTAAATATTATCTTTTCTTTGTTTGCTTGTATTACATGCCCATCCCATATATTTTTGTGCATAGCCAATGTTGTTATAAACTACCATCTACCTTTTTGTTATAAACTACTTTTTGCTAATACATTGTAAATGTACAGAATTACCAAATGCTGTGTTTGGCTGGATTAAAGGCTGGCAGGGACCTGAAATTCAGGAATCAAACCTCAATGGGATTCTCAATGGTAATGTTGGAGCTTGTTGCTGTATCTTTATCATGTCCAGTGTTGTCTTCGGTTTTGTGGGTTCAGTCTGAATGTCTATATACTTGCTGTCCAGAGTGGTAGGCATATGCTACAAGACTAATTTTATACAGCCTTTTGTTCAGCTGCTCTTGGTTAACAAAAGGCAAACTGTTATTTATGGGAAAATGTCAGCTATCAAACTTCAAATCCTCCCCTTTTCCCTCCCCCTTCACTTCAGTGGTTCTTATGACTCTGCCATTCACACTGTCACTTCATACAAAATAAAAAGACCTAACCTTAAATATGGGGTGCAAGCAAAGCTTGAAAGCTGTGCCCTTAAGCTTAGTAATCCAACCTAGTGCTGCATCAGGGACTAGAGAAATGCTGCTGTCCTGTGTGAGGGTTGCTAGTGTGGTTTGTGAGCAAGTCGGTACTGGTCGCCTGACTGGTTCCTGATCCTCTGTAACCTTGAATAATGCCATGTCAGGTGGTGGAGGGTGTAAGAGATAGTGATCAGGCAGCTCCTGGGGTCTTGCTGCTGCTGTGTCTTTCTGTGATTTGGAGGTCAAATTTATAGTTCTAAAATGCTTTAGTAAGTGCATGTATATGTAAGGCAGAGTGGGTCTGTTACTTTCAGGAAAAACTTAGTTACAGAACGGAAAGAAGGAGCATCGTGCCTCCAAGCCGCCTGTTTTTCCCTTTAAAAGCAATGCTGGTAAAGGGTTAAATTCCACCCCCCCTGCACCACACCCCGCCCCCATCGCTATATATGGTGTGCCCAAAGGCACTGGAGATTTAATACATTGAAGTTGGAGCGTGAAGGGGGTCTGCAGGCTGCTAGACAAAGTCACTCAAATTTCAAGAATACTTGATCCATACAAGGATGTTACTTGAGAAAGCCATAGCTTCTCTGTAAGAAACTGGTTGGCAAATGAGCCGGCTGAGTGTCCCAAACACAGCTTTTGTGGCTAGATGAGCGAATTGGAAACCAGATTTTCTTAAGTTGATGACTGGCTGATAAGCAAGCCAGCTAAAGTTGTGAGAACTGTATCCCTTCAGAGGAGTGGTTATTTGTAGGGGAAAAGGAAAATTGTGATTCTCCCACTGAAGTGCATGCACGTTGTGTAGGCTGTCATGCAGATAATGATAAAACAGACAATTTAGCTGAATAGACTGAACACTAGTCTGAAAAAATGGCAAATAACTTCTAGTTACTGTAGAAGCAGCTACAGTGCTGCAGTGGTGTCCCAAAACAATGTATTTGGTGTCAACTTCTGTTAAAGGCTTTTAAATGGATGGCCAAATATTTTGGAAAGAAAGGAGGGACAGTTTGTAGAAAAAGAATTTACAAAAAAATTAGTATAATAAAGGCATTGGCAGTAGAAAGCTTAAACAGTGATCTGGAACACTGAGGTCCCAGTGCTTCTAATTCTGCTTTTGAATATAGTAAAATGGTAATGGGGAAGATTTAATACTCTCCTTGCTTCTTCTCCTCTTGTACTTGGTACAATTTTAAGTGAGAGGGTGGATGTAACAATACCCCCTCCCCCAATATCATGAAAGCATTGATAAGGATTAGGAATTGGATTAGAGTTATAAATGGTGGCTGTTGACAGTGTCCCCAAAGGTGACACCATGCCCTTTCTTGGGTGCTATGTGCCTTCTCCATTCTAGACAACATATATTTAAATTGACAATATTATTTTATGGTAGTTCTTCCTCTCTTCTAGCATTACTAATTTTTTTTTTCAAGGGCTCTGAGCCTCTTAGTAGATAACTAACATATGACCCTTGAGCTTCCTGTTGCTGAAGCACAGCTCCCTTACTGGAATTACCCTGCAGGGTTGTTGGTGGGATGGTTCATAGGGGGGTTAGTGGGCAGTCTAAGCAGACTTGCTGTTAGTGGAAGCAAGGCTTGGAGGAGCTTGAGATGACTTTCACTGCATAGCTGGCATGCTGCTGGAGAGCTGTCCACTCCAAACCTCCAGCCACTCCGGAGATGTGCTTTTCCCATTTGTATGCATTTTCCCAGTGCATGCAAATGCACATATCTGATAAACTTCACAAGTTTTAGACGATTGTGATTTGTCAAAACAAAAGACTTAAATCTGCATGTTATTGCCTTTCTGGCAAAGGGGGTATTTATCCCATCTTTGCACCTTGTCAAAAAGTACTTCAGTAAGAACCTCTGAATCCGAACTATTATGCTAAACAGTAAGAAGCAGCTGTGTCAAGCCAGTCTAGCTTCTTTGTCTCTGTACAAAGACAAGTGGAAAACACAATTCTAAGACAATGCTCACCTGAACCTCAAGGGGTGCATGTGGGCCTTTCATTCCAAGTGGCTTATCCTTGAAATAATATTTTCAGGGAGCAATTGGATGCTTTGATTGCATATGTTGTTACATATACGTTGAAGTTACGTCCTTTTCCATTGTTTTTAGAATTAAAAATTCTTTATGCTGTAGGAAGGTAGGTCTTCTAGAGAACTACTAGAGAGATTTTGCTAGAAGTTCTGAAGCACCACAGTTAAAATTATTACAATGTGTACACTTCATTTCCCCCTGTAGGAGACTTCAACACTGACTTGGATATAGGTTAGGTCAGCATGTCTTTGTAAAGACTGGAGTAGCTGGGTTCTGTGGCTAGCCACTTAAGCTTGTAGTGGCATACTATATGCTCAGGTTTGGCTTAGATCCAAAGGCTCTTCTTTCACTGGAACACTTCCTTGTCCTTTCATTACTTTTCCTATGCCTCTCGGAGTCAGTGAAGTGAGTTCAAGTAGTACATGATTACTGACAGTTTTTACTAGTGCTCCTATCTTGGTCTCTCAGCAAAAACGCAAAAAAACTTTTATACACTGAGAGAACAAATAGGAGAACCTTAATTTAAAAGTGCAGGTGTTAATATGAAACTTACAAACTGCAACATGAATCACCTTGAGCCATTTTTTGAGTTAAGTTTAATTTTCATATCTCAGTTTTTAGATGCTCCAAGTGATTGAATTGTATTTATCTTCCGGGAGTACCATAATTTTTGTGGTTATGGAAGTAATTTAGGGTGTTAAACTACTTATAGCTTTTTTAATTGGTTTCCAATTTGCTTGCCTAGCTAAAAAACTTAGTGTGTAAGACTTACTCAGCTGGCTCATTTGGCAACCAGCTTCTTACAGTGAAGTCACGCCTCTTAATTAATATCCTTGTAAATTCAATTCAAGGTTAGCATTTTTATTCTGTATATGATACCACTTCTGAAACTTGTTCTTAATGCTGGCTTATGCCATCCAGCAAAGAACAGGGCTGCTAAGGAGCTTAAGTTGATGAAACCCCTCAGTGGTGTGGACTCTCCCAAGTGGGGTACAGGAGCAGAAAATTGTATTCATTATAGGCGTAGAGAAGTGACAGTGTTTGCTATGCAGGCAAAGCAAGGTGGTCGCACGAAACCCAGTTAGTTGCCTCATTAGCTTTGGCACAGATATGTTATTATCTAAATGTGCATTTCTTTTCTGCTTCAGCCTTCTTCAGGGAGTCTTGTGTTCCGTATCTGATCCCTCTGTGCACTGATCAGCAACAAATAGCAGGGTGAACTGGCTCAAATCTTAAGAGAAAAGAAGCCAGTGCCAGGCTCACTGAAGTCATTGGATAATGGAGATAGCAAAATCCTAGAGCTGAAGTTGCTATAGGGAAGGAGAAAAAGTACTGAAGTTCCCTTTCTCTCTTCCAAACCTGTTAATCTCTTCTCCTTCCCCAGCTCTGCCTTACACTGAACAACCAAAACTCTGAAAGGGAAATTAAACAACATGTGTACTTTGAATTTTTGATTAAAGCCATAGTTGTGCTTTTCATTGGAAAGCATTCTTGTGACTAAACATCTAGTGCAAGTTACTGTGTAAACATGGAAAGTATTCATGCCTCTCAGCTGTTCAGAAATGTGCTTTTTTGTCTGTTGCTATTCATTTGTCTTTGTTATATATTGTCAGTATATGTATGTAAACATCACTTTTATATAGTATTTATGAGGGTTTGGCTAGCATAGTAAGACTGACTTATTTTTTTTCCTAAATGAAAGATAAATCTTGACAGTTAATCAATCTAGGAATAATGTATTGAACCAGTTTCCTGTCAGAACTGCTGTTTTGTCTTTACCAATGTTCAATACAGCTGTTTCAGAAAAAAAAAAAAGGAAAGCTGTTTAGTATATATTTCTAAAGTAACTGGTCCCCAGGGTATCCTTCCACTTTAATATTAAAATTATCATGGAAAAGCCTTGAAGATGTCCTGTCTTATCCTATTTTAATATTAGTTTACGAATATAAGCAACAGAAAAAAAATCATGGTCTCAAAGTACCATATAATGCAGAAATTTAGTATCTTGTCCAGAGGAGAAAACAGTATTTTCATCAATGTCTTTATTGTTTGAATTTTAAATTCATTTTAATGCCGTCCAGGGGGAAACATAAAAGGAAACACTTTTCATTAGCTAGGGCATGTATTGGAAAGAGGAAGTGTTGCACGTTAAAACAAAAGACCAAAATAAAAAAGGAACGATACTTCCCAGCTGATATTACTGTGTGCTATCCCAGTGTGATGTCAGCAGATGAGACTCACTGAAATGGAATGCTGTCTTGGAAGTCTTGTTTGTTTTTTTCCAGGTATTCCTCAGTATATGAGAACACGGTATTAACCTTCTTGCAGAATTCAGGTGCATTTGCATATGGCTTACTTTGGGATGGAAATCAGACAAAGTACTCAGAATGAGTATATCCTCACTATAACTGTATTTTAGTTGTTAGTTCTTGAGGAACTGCCCAGAATTCAGTTTATTCCTCCCTTTGAGAACAATTCTCTCTTTCTGTGTTGTGGCTTACGATTTTACTCCGAAGCTTCCTTGTATGAATTTTCCTAAGCTATGTGTAAAGAAATATTTAGCACCTGTATTAGTGGATTCTCATTTTGGATATAGATGGGCAGTTTTTTTCATTTGGCTTCTGTGGCAGAGATACTTCGACAGACATCTCTGTAGTCCCTTGCTTAAGGAGGGAGGAAGTGAAGGGAAATAATCCAAGGTGACTTCCACAGCTCTTAAATCTAGTAAGTTGTTTTTGATGCACATATGAAATAGCAAAGGCTTTTGAGCAGCATGATGGGAAATGATAAATACTAATTTTCTAAGAAAAGAAACTCCTCTTCAGAAACCCCTGTCTGACCCAAGCAAACTGCTGCCAGTCGTTCATTAGGAGCAAATGGCTGTCGTTGGAAGATACTTTCCTAGATCAGCGACAGTCAGAATATCGTGGTGTGTGGGTTGTTTTTCCCCGTGTCATGTATCTGTTTTTCTCGTTCCTGCCAAACATGTTTGCCAAGGCTCTTTTTCTGCTACAATTAGGTGGAAATGCTTTCAGAATTAAAGATCTTAGTAAATCGAAGTTTAAACAAACAAAAAGAAACAAAACCAGCCAAAACAAATTCTCAGAACACCGAGCTCTCATGTGATCAGAGAAGCCACTTCTTGGAGTAAGCTGACTTGTTTCATGTTTGATCCCATATGGAGTTATGGAGGGAAACCATTCCTCGAGTGCTTTTGTTAAATAAAGCTGTTGCCATGAATTAAGCAACACTGCCCTGGAATGTTTCTGATCATGGTCTTGCAGAGCTTGTGACCTTTGCACTGAACATGTGAACTGAAACTTCATCTTCCAGTGTTCAATAACCATGTTAAAAATTCAGAGGTGAGGCAGTCTTGGGATTTCCTTAGGCTAGCTTAAATGCCAAGTGAAATTTAAGTAGTGATTTATGCAGTTACTCTTCCTTTTTTTTTTTAAGTCTAAGCTACAATTTATATTGTAAATCTGAAAATTCTTTATCGATTAAAAAGCCCTCAACAATTGCATAGACAGACTCATATAATGCTTTCATTTATGGAAGCCTAGTAAGGTACTGAAATAATTGCCACCTTCTTGTCTAGAAACATCAGCAACTCCTCATTCGAATGTTTGCAGTAATATACTACTACTGCTTTTTAAGGCAATTGCTTTAACCAAGAGCTGGATGTAGTGCCTGAAGAGGCTGTTGAGTTTAACTGGTCTGCAGCTGAAAGCGGGGAAGAAGCAGTTTAAAAACTGTGCCTCTTGCAGTATATCACTGTTTGATGTCTCTGGACTTCCTACCCTATTAGAATGCTATAAACAATTAGTCCTTTTCTTATTTACCAGATCGAAACACTGCCACCTCTTGGCTACTCGCTGTCCTGACCTTTTTAAACAATTTTGTAATTTCTTGAGATGTTTTCTGATACTGTGGTTTTTGAATAATACAGGTGGTTGTGTAGTGAAAGTCTTAATATAACATACTTTAGACTTAAGAATTTGTATGGAGATCCGAAGTATTTACTGATTCTAGCCTGGAACAAAAGGAAGATGGAGTACTACTTGACTGAGTGACTCTCAACTCTGACCTGAGTATACCTTCCTTAAAAATATACTGAGCTGGGCTTCTGCCCTTACTAGATTAGCTGACCAGACAATTTGGCAACACTATTGGCATCTGAAAATAATGTCTGGCACAAAGGGATTCAGCTTTTATGCCCTTTAAAGGGGTTGACCAAGTATTTTCCACTGACCTTTGTTTATTTGATTTTGGTCAAAACTAAGTTGATCAAATGCCGAGTTCTGTGGAGTTGGGGAAGGAAGGCCAGGTTCTGACCATGTTTCTGATAACAGTTTTAGTGAAGTTGGCTTGAGGAGTAGTTTAAAATATTGCAGTTTAAGGATTACCCGTATTGTATGGGGTTATAGTAATTAACCCTTAATTCCAGAACACTTCCCAGTTAAGAGGGAAGTTATGCTTCCACTCAGAAGCCTTTTCTTGCTGTAAGCAGCTTTGCCTTTTTCTATAACCATGCAGTGTTTTGCTGGTCACATGTTTCTGGTTGTACAGTGAACTTTATTCTTAATAATATATACAGAAAAGTGACTTCTTCAGCCCAGTTAACCTGCCAGATATGAAATGAGCCTTGAAGAAAAGACCCATGATGTTGGCTTTTACTCTAACAAGCCAATTCAATGAGTGCCGGGAAGAATTCCTACTTAAACCTGCCCAAATGAGAGAGAAGTCTAATGTGTCATTTCTCAGAGGACTTTTCCCATAGAACAGTTGTGGTGCAAAGCAGTGACACTCATATCCCAAAAGGCTATAGTAGAAGCCAGGGTAATCCCCACCTCGAGCAGCAAGTTTTAGTGGAATGTAGAAACTTGACAAAGGTGTGTACAGAACAATAGAGGACTTCAGTGGTTGAGTGGGATTGTCAGGATGCTAACAACATCCTGACTTCTGTAATAGCAACTGGAATTAATTTCTTGATGTGTAACTTGAGCTCCATAATGGGGATAGAGGATCTGTGTTTCCAGCAACTGTTTATAAGTTGCAACTCAAAACCCTTTCCCAAAGGTAGTCTCTTTCTTACACCCCCTGCTCCAGCCCCTTCAGGTGTGGGGGTGGGAGGTCATGGTGGAGCTTTGCACTTTTGTTCTCCTGTTGTATGCATGCCTCAAAAATGAGGCAGGTGTAAATCCAATTTCCTGTGAATGAACTTTTAAATCTAACTTCTGAGATAGTGGTTTGAAGTCATTTGTGAGAGCTGTTCAACCTTTTATAGAACAAAACTTGAGTGACTGGCCCGAGAGAGAGAGAGCGAGGCTTCGTAGGAGAGGAAGGGGTTTGGGGTGCCAATCTGGTCCGGTGGTTCTTATTTCATATAAATAAATTCCTTATCATTAGTAAAAAGGTCCTAGACTCTTTTATTACTGCACTATAACCTAGAAAATAAGCTGCAGTTAAGAGCTTCTGTAGCCATAGCAAACAAGGCTTCACGAACTCTTCTCACTTCTTGGCATGTAGTAAACACCATTAGTTGTTTAGTTTTGTGAATCAAGGTTTAGAACAGCTGAAATTTCATTCTTGGATTTCAATGGCAAGTAATAGGACAGTCCAGAAGTTACTAAAGTATTTTTGTTCAGCAGAAAAAAATCCCCTGTGTCGTGTTTACTTTTGATGGCACACATATTCAAGGTGTATTGTGCTGGTTCTGTGGCATTAATAGGCACTATTTAGTGTCTATTTTTCAGCATCCTTATTATTGCAGAGTCAGTCATCCTGTATAAGCAGTAGTGATTTTTAAAATGGAGGTTTGCTGGAGGGTGGAAGGATTGGCAAATATGGTGTATCTAAAAATTACTGGAAAACAGTAATTTTCTGAAGTGTTTCTGTAGTGGCAGATTCATTAGGATAAAATGTTAGTAGTTTTGGCTAATATGTGATAAAAGTGAACAAATAATGGAAATTTCAGAATTGCTTGCAGCTATTATAACGGCTAAGTATTTTGAATGGAAGAACAAAAACCTCTACCTTAAGGATTTTTTTTCAGTCTTTTTGACAAAGCTTAAGAGTTTTTAACATCTCAAAACATGTTTGACCTCCCCACCCTTAAGCCATTTTGACACTCTTTACCATTGCATTTCAACAGGAAAGAAAGATCCTTTTTATAGCCAAATGGCTTCCTTCTCCCTCTTTTCCCTTCCATCCCCCACCCCAGAGTGCCTTTCTAGTGCTCAGGCTTCAGCTGCTGCCTGGATACTGGCTACATCTGTCTTGTTTAGATGGTCCTAAGGAAAAACAGCACTGAATGTGACCGGAGGGCCAACAACAAGATATGTTTCTTTTCAAATTTGAAAGGAAGCCCTGCACTTGCTTCTGCCTGTTTCTCTAAACTGTTTTTAAATCAATCATGGCTAGTGCTGGTAAATGCCTTCTCTTCCCTCCCTCCCTGAAATAGTCAAAATCCAAAACATTTGAAAAATCTAACGAGTTAAATATGGTGATATTCACTGACCGTTTTCCCTCATACAACTTCCAGTTTGATGAAATAAACTAACTCTTTATGGGCTCTTGCTTTGAGACAGCTATTGGGAAAAGTTTCAAAGAGGATACTGTGACTCTGGGTGGAATTTGGAGGTTTGCAACTCCATAAAATGCTTGTGCTGACAGCAGACTGGGCTTTTGTGATTGCATTAAAAGGGACAGCATTAAAAACTGATTTTGGGCCTGAGCACTGCTTGATGCTTTGTGAGGATTGGGTGAAAAAGATGGTGACTGTCAAGGAAAGAGTAATTATGTGGGGCAGATGGAGGACAGAGTAGTTCCTATTTTGGGGGGAATTTTCTGATACTTTTGAAGTGCAGGATGAAGGCTGGAACAATGCCACTCAAGAACTTGTGTGGTGGTGGTTCTCTTTTTTGAAGATTAATCAGCTGGGTGGGGGGAAGCCATACAACTTGATCCTGTTCATAAAATTCAGCCATAGTTGAAATAGATTCGCCCTTGTGACAATATCTTGTTACACACAAAATAGGAGGAGACTGTCTTAATGCATGAGAACATGCTGATGTTTTTGCATCACAGCCTGTGTGTCTGAGGTGGAGGTGCTAACTTTTAGTTAGTAGTCCCTTTGCCACTCTCCACCCGTGAAAATGCTTCTTATAATGAACTACAGGGAACAGAGGAGAAACAAATAGCAGCAGAAGAAATTGCTCTTTTATGAGTTCATTTTACCCCTTGATTAAGTAACGGTTACTACTACTTTAATTGTTTCAAGAACTTATTGGCTATTTCGTTTTTAATAGGCCTATACAGCAGTAAATAGTGATGGATGTATGACCTCTATTTTACTGTTTGCTGTGATGATTTTAAAGAGTCGTGGAATAAGGAAAAAATAAGTATGTAGGAGATGCAGCCTGGATAGTTGGCATGTTACTGGTGTGACTTGGGTGTCCAAGAACTCTGCCCTTAAAATTTTGTGGAAATGTTGCTAGAATGAGACACTCTGGCTTTCATTTCAGTGTTTCCTCTCTAGTTACAGTGCCTGAACTTTGGAATCCACTTTCCCGGCTTTTGTGTGGGGAGGGCAGAGCAAAATGGATGTTTGCGCTGAACTCAGCACATGCACTGAGCTTCAGATAACAATTATTTGGCTCTTTAACATCCTTGTATTTGGCATGTTGAACCAGCCACCTGGGGTTGCCCTATGTATTTCTGCACAAGCTGCAGGAAGTAACATAGTCTCAGCTTGCTGGAGCTTTTATTTCTACTAACCTTGTGTTGCTGCAAACTGACTTAGGATTCTGTGCAAAGATGTGTAACCATCCCCAGCCCCTGAAATGGCTTCAGCCTATGTTGGGGAACAAAGATTCTGAAGTGTGAGTCTAGGATGCATTGCAGGGACAGTCTGTATGTACTTCAAGGCAGTCTCTCTTAATACTGCTGCAGGATTTGTTGTAGAACGGGTAGCTTAGGCCTAAAACTAAAGGAGAGCTTTTAAAATGTTTTTCCCTATGAAAAGGGGGATTAAATAGGGAAGCTGATTTGCAAAAAGTGAATTTATTAACTCTGACTGAATTTCCTCCAGACTTAAAAGGAGTAAGTTTCAATTTAATTCACTGATCTAATAAAAAATAGTGGCCTAACATCTGTTGGTTCACAGCAGACTTGAGAGAGGTCAGAAACTGAAGTGGGCTGTGCCTACTTGGCTGTGACTATACTGGTGGGGTTAACAATGCTGGCACAAGCTGACATGTACACTATCAAGATTTTGTCTTAACCAAGAGAGCTGATTCCTAACACTCTTGTGAATAAGCTGTGGCTTTGTTCTTAGACTGCTCTTGAGAGGTGTGGGTTTTCCTGTCTGAAATGACCTGCTAATGCCAAAGGCCTCCCTGTTTTGAAACCTGTCCTGTTTGACCGCCTGTGTCTTTCCCCTTCAAAAAAAATGGGGTGCTGGAGATGAATATATTAATGATTAGCCCTTGCTTCAATTTTCATTCGATAAAAGCTGAGGGATTTTGAGTTTGTCATATCATGCTTGTGAGAATTAGTCTCACTGCCAAAACCCTGTACTTGGCCTATAGGTAGCTCTGCGTGCAGCCCTGTTCCTCAGGCACGGGGTGGGAGGATACATATTCACTACACACAGGAGTAGTGTACAGCTGGGGGGAACACTGGGCATTAACCATATCCCGTGCCAGAAAGCGCTAATGCGAATCTGCCATTTTTATTCCTGCTCGTTGGCAGCTGAAGTTTGGTCTCTCCAGCCTGCCCCGAGTGCCTCCAGCTCCTCAAAATGGAGGCTGTTTGCTGATACAAAGGCAATCAGCGATGCTGCTGCTGCCGCTGCCGGAGGGCGTTCCCTCCCCACCACTTGGCTCCTCCAGGCGGTGTTTCTGCGGTGGCCCCGGCGAGCGAAGGGCGATGCTGCTGCTGCGCCGGGGAGGAGGGGCGCGCCGGCCCTCGCCCTCTCGGCCCGGCTCTTCCCAAGGCTTGTGCATCCGCACCAGCTTTTACACCTGTAGTGGTGTTCCTGTCACTTCGCCGGCATCAGTACAACACGCTGTATTAGGGAGCTGAGCTGACTTCATTCTTTATAGTCTTCAGATGAGTTCTTTGGTGGCACTACAAGGTGCTGATGCTTCCATGAGGGAGTTGTCTAAACTGGGGGGATGCTGATAGGGTGGTGGTTCTGGGAGAGGTGGGTTTGCTTGGGCCAGCCAAGCAAACAGCTTCAAACAGTTGTGAAACCTCCACTGTGTATTTGCGAACACAAATCTGCGAGGTTGTACAGGGTGCTGCATCATGGAATAGATAAATACTTCGGAAGTAGCGCTGGCTTCCCCTGACTGCATCCACAGTGCAGTCCTGAGATTGTAATGCTGACTGAACTAGAGGGGAGAAATGGTGTGGCACTGGGATAATTACCTGAAACTTAGAATCTCGCATGATTGCATAGCTTCTGTTTGATACCATGTAACCACAGTACTAACAGCTATCTCTTGCAGTAAACCTTGAACCACATGCGCCTTCAAGTCCAAAGTATTGCCAGCAATGAAGTTGCTCTTTTTTTTTTTTTTCAACATATTAAGCTATGCCACTAAGAGAAGAGCAGTCTTTATCATGTAGAGGCACTGGCCTCCTGCATGAGCTGAGCACAAAGTCAGTGTAAAATCTTGCCTTGTCCCTCAGTTTACAAAAGCCATCTGCAAATACCATTTTAGAATGGGGCTCTTAACACTTTTGGAGTTGTTAAGTTGTAATCCTTTATCTGTCAGATTTGCTGCTTGTGTCTGGCACCACAAGTTTTCACCTGTCTTCTAATTCAATACTTGGGGTCTTTTTGAATCTGGCTTTAATGAAGAAATGTAACTTAGTGTTAAGGGAAGAATATTAATGTACAGTGTAACTGGGGCTTCTGTTCACTGTAAGGGTCTTTTGACCTGCTTATTAGTGGGGGCATTGTTCTGGTAAGCCATTCCAGGACCCATCCTGCCAGTCTTCTGCACAGGATTAATCATTTCCTCTTGACCTCCTGCTCTCTTTTCCTAACATGTTGCATTGATCAGAATCCTTAACTCACAAGTTTGCTCCTGTTTTTTAAAAATGGGAGGAAAAGGAGGGGGGAAGGAATGCAAAGAAATTAGATATAATGTCTGCTGTTAACATTCTTAGTAAGCTTTATTCCTTTTTTCCTGCTTGGCTCCTCCTCTCTCCCAAGAAAAGAAATCCCTTCCTGGTATGTATTAGCTCCAGATCTCAAGCATCTTGAGTGCCTGTTTCAATGGAATTACATTTTTTGGGGCATGCGACTTCCTGCAAGATCAGCTTTGCTTATAAAGGTCACATTTAAAGCTTTACCTAGCTGAGGTTTTCAGCTACTGATCTACCAGATTAGAGCACTATATTAATCTTTATCTGCAGTATTTAAATCGTAAGTAAGGCAGTGTCAAGAATACTGCATGTGACTCTTAATTTCCCTCTAGCTTTTTTAATGCTAGCAGAGGAAGGTATTTATGGGATCATACGGAGTACCTCCTAGGAGAGAATGCTCTGTGTTTGTCTTTACTGACAACATCTTTGAGGGAGTTGTTGACTTTAAGGTACAAGGGTCTGCTGCCAGCCAGCCCCAGATTATATCAGTAGCAGAAAGGAATACTTGTTCTGTTTGAATCACCCATGGGTCCCTGTATTCCTCAACTACCTGTTGCTGGCAGTTGAATCAAACTTCCCAGGAGCAGACCTCTCTAGACTTCAAATTTCACTTCTGCCTGACCTAGTTGTTCTGACCCGGTGCGTGCAAGTGTGATCTGCCTTTTGAGAAGCCTGCTGTGGCTTGTGCTTCCTTTTTTAAGATGTTAACAGCAGCTCCAAGGGAGAGAGCTAGGCTGAAGAAAGCCAATGGGATAAAAGCAGAGGTCTGTTTCCTGTTCTTGTAGAACCTCTTTCTATGAGGCTGCATGTCTTCCGCACTTGGCTGTGTTTAAGACTTAACATCATTTAATCTGCCTTGTATCTCTGGACAATGATGCTGGCTGATAAACTGTTATAGGTGCATGGCCTTGCTCAGATCAGAGGAATGCTATATGGCTGTACCCATTCCCAGGAGTACTTTTGTGCTGTTCTGGGCTACCTGGGTATTCATCTTTGTACCCCAGTTGAGACTCAGAATGGCTCCAAAGGGCACTGAGCCATGTGACTGACAATGAATAGACCTGAGCACAGATTACTGAATAGCAGAAATGACAAAGCTAGAAGTAGACCATGAGCTGGAAAGTAAAACTGGATATGGTTGTCCTATCAAAAACAAACAGATTGGAAACTATTTTTTCTAGTGATAAATTCACAGTCCTGTGGAGTGAGATCTCTGATTTAGAAACCCCATCCACTAAGCCTATGGAGTCTGAGCATGAGACATGATAGCTCTTTGTTCCTGAAGCTGTAAGAATTATTAGCTTTTGTTAACTGCTGTTTTTGAAGGAATCTCCAAATTCCATTGTTTCCTGCCCTGAAGTAGTGTTGTGGGATTGTCCTCCCAGTAAAAAAACCCCTGATGGCTAGTAATGTTTTCTCACTTCCCAGAGCTCCATGGTAGGACCTAGCAAAAAAAACACATCACAAAACACCATTTTGTTGTGTTGTGTGCATCACAAAGAATTTGGAGGCAAGAATTCTGAGACAATGCAGGGTACCTCCTAGTAGATACAGCTCCATGTTTGTCTTTACTGACATAATTTTTATGTTGTTAGGCAAGTTCTTGAACTAGAACACCTCTATGGAGATGGAAGCGGGCCTGTTGTCTTCTTGGTAATAGACAAAGTAAAACAAACCACCTGCACTGAAGGACGGTTCTGGCACTGTGCATGGGAGGGATGGGGCTAGGTGCAATTAGCCACCCATCTTTCCTGCTTTTCCTCTCTGTGGGGTGGGGGTGCTTTCAGCCATGCCCAAGACTTTGCATTAAGTAGTTGGTTTTAGCTGCTGTTGGCCACCACACCCGAATGTCTAGGCTGCTGTCCCTGGCTGTGGCTGCTGCTGCTGGCTGCTCTCCATGATCTCCCCTAGCATCTGGCTCCAGTGATAAGAGACACAGTAGCAAAGATGAGGAGGACTGTGCAGTCACAGAAGGGGGCCTCTTATTTGCCCGTGGTCCAGCCCCCAAAGGTCTGTCTTCCTCTTCCCTAAGCTTCCCTGTAGAAGACTACAGGATCCCTTACTGTCATTGGTTGATATCAAATGGGCCCCTTCAGTTGGGGTGTGGAAAGGGGCAGTTGCATAACACTCTCTACCCTTTTTGTGTGTTATCTTGATGGACTGTGTTGGCAGTTACTAGCCTGCTCAGTCAAAAAAAAAAAAAAAAAGGTCTATTGACTTGTTCAAACTTTAGCTGTGTGGGCATACATAAATTTATTTTCATCATTGAGACTAGATGCTTGCAAAAAACCCCATTACATTGGTGATTCTCCAAGAGTTTCTTGTGAATGGTTTCAAGATTTAGGGTGTCTTTCCACTGTGAGCTTAAAGTTGTGGCTCTAATCCATTTATAGGAGATGAGTATTGAGGTCTAATGGAAAATATTTTTTTCTAGTATAAGCAGAGAATAGACTTTTCAGTTTCACATGGCAATCAGAATAAGGCTGAGGCAAGATCGGGGCCAGTCAGTCAGTTGTGTGATTCACATCTTGTTCCACTCCCATGCCATCTTCTCTTGAAGAGCACATGACTACCTGCAGTGCCAGGCCAGCACTTGGCTAGTACAGAGAGTACACATGAACCCCCAAAGAACTCTAGAGCATAGTCCTGGCTTATTTCTAGCTCAAACAATAAGCAGAACTATCTTTTCAAGAAAGAAGGTATCCAGGTAGCTGGATTTTATAAGTTTTTGTGGCAGGAGCTGTGTCAGTGCAGTATGCAATTCCACAAATAGCCTTATTATCCAGTCCACAAAAAATGTAATTTGATGTCTGGCATGTTTGTATGAGAACTATTTTTTAAAACTAGAAATGTGAGGAATAGCTATTTTTAGAGAGGCCTCTTTTAAGCTTTGTGCATCTTTACTCAGAGGGTGGTGAGGCAGAGGAACAAATTGCCCAGAGAAGTTGTGGATGCCCTATCCCTGGAAGCTGTTCAGGGCCGGGTTGGCTGGGGCTCTAAGCAACCTGATGTAGTGGAAGGTGTCCCTGCTCAAGGCATGGGGACTGGAACTAGATGATTTTTAAAGTCTCTTCCAGCCCAAACCATTTTATGATTCTGTGATATCTTATACCCCTCTTGGGACTGACCACAGAAGGTAGTGCAGCAACAATCATAAGAGTTAAGTTGTAGCTTGCAGGCCTGATGCAAGCTTTGATCTTTCTCTGTTGAAGGGAAATGTGCAGTGGTAGAACTTATCCTCTATCTAGGAAAGAAATAGTGAGCATGTGCAGGCTGCATGAAATGAGTATGTAATACTTCCATGGTGTCTCAGTAGTGAATTTTAGCTTGGCTTAATGTCAGTACACTAGAATTATAACCTAGGAAAAAAAAATCAGTTATTTTTCTTGGAATGCTCTTGATGAGAAAGTATGTGTCTCTCAAGTCACTGTAACAGAAGGTTTCTGGTTACTTGTTTTGCTCCTATCTGAATTGGGTATCTGTAGAAAGGATTGAGATTGGTGCCATCTGTATTTCTTTGATGTGCCAAATATGTAGAGTTTGAAGGTGCTTCCTCCAAGCAATTACCATTGTGGTCTTTGTGTTCTGTTGGTAGTATATTTGTTTTTAAAGCAGAATATTCTTTCACTGGTTAGAACATTATAGCGTTAGGTTCTTTGACAGTCTTATTTCTTGTGGTTAGCTCTGTGACCTGTATATAACAGTCTGTATGTTCAGAATGTGTTATGTTTGTGTTGGCTGTGTGATCGTGAACCTTTCCTAGAAAGAAAGGGTCTGGGAAGAGAGGTTCTTCTGCTCATCCTTATTCACTAAGGTGTGTGTTAAGGGTAGTGTGGCTTTCACTCTGCCAGTGGAAATAGTGATTGTATATAAAAAAACCTGGCCAACACATCCGTGTGTCTAGGAGGCACAGGGATGTATTTTACTGAAGTCGTTAATGCCTAATTGCAGTTCTCTGAAAATATTCCTCCTCCTCCCCCCTCCCTATCAGAGGTGTTGGATATTTGACTTAGTCCAAGTTGGTTTCTCACATGATCTGGTATGACTAATCCTGGGACACTGGCATAGGATGGGGAGGGCAGCTCTTTCTGTTCTGTTTGGACAACTTGTGCTGTTGTCACAAAGGAAAACAGTAGCTTATAATTTTATTGCCCTTGAATTAAAGCCTGGTTTGTGTGAGTGAGCCTTTTAGACTAAAGAAATTACTTGAAGTTGCTTAAAAAACATGCACAGAAATGTCTTAAATCCACACAGAAAGATCTTAACAGCTGATTGCATGCAAACTGGTTTTCAGTGGGTGTGCATGTGCTCAGCTGCTAATGGAGGATCAAACATGCTCTTCAGGTGTACCTTGGTTGTGTCGGAAACCCCTTTGATACCTGTGCTGCTCTTTGCCAAGCAGTAAAACCAACCCCTTTCTAGGAACTTAGAAGCAGCCAGACCAGAACTCTGCACGCACAACGCAAACATTCAGCAGAACAGTTTATAAGGACCAGTTGGGAACTATTACCAGAGGGCAGTAGCAGATGAAATTTAAGATCATAGAGGCAAAAGAAAGCAAGCAGAGTCCAGTTTCTTTTTTTATCTGCCTTTGCTACCTCAGCTACGTAAAAAGTAATCATTAGTGGGGATACAGGTAGACTAAGCAGCGTTTTGGTCTTCCATCGGAGGAAGCATGAGCTCTATCTCAGATGTATTGTTTTAAAAATAGAATGAAATAAGCTGCTTTCAAGTGTAATTTCTGAAAATGTAACTCATTCCAGGAAAGAAATACAATATTCTAGTATTCTTTTAAGTGAATTCATCATGTTCTTAAATTCTGCTTGCTTTCCCTGCTGGATGAGTGAAACGTACTTGAATAATTCAAATCCTGGAGTGTCTTTTTTGTTTAAAGCTTGATAATTTAATATTAATTATTTGCACTTACAGATTCACAGTGTAAATTTGGTTTAGAGAGATTAAAGTTAGTTTAAGGTCTTGCAGGCAAAGATTAAACTCTTTCCTTCCCACTCACCCCTTTCAGTAATATTCCACTGTGCCAGATTGCCCATATTGCCACCAGAAAATTGCTTGGACCACTTCTTACAAAATCAAAGGTCAACTCCATGCCTTGGTGGCAGCTGGGAAACTAATGATTTAATGCTGCTTTGACCTTTGGCTTCCTGGTCCGTTTGAGTCTGACCCAATGTTTTAATTTTCCAATACTGCTGGGCAGTTGGCTTTTGTCTGTTTCCAGATGTAACTTGCGTATTGAGGCCTGTTACTCAAGTGAGAACAAAACAACAAAACATCTCAGCCTACAAGGGGAAGGAAAAATAACAGCACCTACTTTTTTATTCAACAAAATACAGCTGTCCAATGATACTGACTCTTCTACAGCTAGCAAGGTCAGGTTTAGAATAACAAAATGTGAATGTTGGGACAAATATTCACATCTAGACTTCAAGTTATGTTAACAGAAGTCTCACTGAAATGCTGCTGTTTTACGAGTCTGTAAAAAGTAACAGAGTTAAAACAGTAGCTCTTCCCCCCCCCCTTCTGCCCTCAATCTCTCAAAATAAGGTTTTGTTGGTTTTTTTTTTGTTGTTTGCTTGTTTGTTTTGTTTTCCCCTGGAAGAAAAGTCAGTGTTTGCTCTGATTCTGGGAAATATCAGAAAAATAACCAGTTGGTTCTTGAAAATGCATGCGCTTATCATGGGTAGGGGAATTGGAAGAAGTGTAAAGTGAGATGGAAAGCAGCGGTGACTTACCCTTTAGTGCGATTAGGAAGTTCCTTTTCTTTTTTTGTTTTCTTTTTTTTCCTTTTTTTTTTTTTTTTAAGTACTGCTCCAGAGTACTTTGTCATGGATTTCCTGTGTATACACCAGGTGAATATTGCATTAGGTTTTTGCAATACCGGTAATTTTGCAAGCATTGTCAATACAGTTTGCATTTGCTGTTAATGGTGTGATAATGGTGGGGAAAGAACCCTGAGGTGGCTCTCCTTTTCATAATGAAAAGACTGCTGATTGTTTGGGAAGCTCCCCCTTGGGTACTGATACATATGAAAACTCTTCTTTGCCTGAAAGTGCAAATCTCTTGTTTTGCCTGGTCTGTGCACCTATCACAAGTACCGATTGGATTTGATTTCTGCCTTAACTACACTGCTCTCAAAGGTCAGCTCGTACCCGGACTTGTGTGTGAGATTAGTTTGCAGAGCAGATGGGCTCCTAAAACTTTTATGGTTTCCAGTCAAATCACCTCAAGCTGTAATCTCATTAAATCTTAAGTGAATCAGTGGGTCTGGTTATTACTTGAAAGCGGTGTTCAGGAAGTGATGTTCCTGACGCAGTAGGTCTGTCTTGGCAGTAAGCTACCAGGGGTATTTGTCTGTGTGTGGCTCTTAAAGCCGCTCCCTTACTTTGATAGCAAAGGTGGTATGTGGGGTGCAACAAGTTAACCTTTTGGTAGAGAAGAAAGGTAACAACGCAGCATTTCCTGAACTCCTTGCTGTGTTAACTTAGGGTCTTTAAATTCTCCCTTGCGCTCTTGATCACACATGCCTGTTGTACCGTCCCAGTACTCGTTTCTGTCCTAAAGTAAATTAACCTCATAACTTATGTAGGAAACGAGCTTACCGCTGTGCACATAGTTGCTGAAAGAATTGCATGACAACACTGTCCAAGGACCTGGCCGCCTTCTTTTTTAATTCACCATAACTGTCTTTGGGAGAAAATAGTACAATAAAAGAATCGTCTAGAGGCAGGCAGGCAGGTTCATTGGAAGTTGTTTGACCAAGCAGACTTGACTCAATAGGTTAATTGTCTTGTGCTTGGAAATCTGGTTAAGCATGTTTTGTTCTTCTGCTTGGATTGCAGAAAGTAGTTTTCCTCTTTAGAGAGAATAAATCTAATCTATAACCTCCTCAGACTGTCTTCTTAGCAGACAAGGGACACGTAGGACTTGTTTGGCAATTCATAAAAAATTAATGATCATAGCATAACATGCAAGACCTGTGTACATAAGAGTATTCACTAAAACAACCTGCTGATTGTGCAGAGATAATAAAATTTCTTCTGCCTTGCCTACCTGCTTCCTCTCTCAGGATGTGTGTGCGGTGTGTGAGACCATACCTTGTGTAAATCTGGCCTTTTGGCTACTCTGCGTACCTACACTGCAGTCAAACTCCTGCTAATCCTTGTCAGAAAGGATTTATTTCTAATTTAGCTGTTCATGGTGAAGGCCATTTAAGAATGGTCTCTTCCTTAGAATTATATATAATAAGACAGTGCAGATGGTGGGGGGTGTGTGTGCTTGTTTTGTAGTAAGACTAATGGGTATTTTTCTCTTCAGGAACTGGGCAAGGGTTTAACCTCCTTAGCCATCTCTACCCTCTTCTTTCTTCCTTTGGTAAAGTGAGTCACATTCAAATCTTCCCCTCTAATTTAGCCTGAATAGCTTTTCTTCCCTTCACTGATGATGGAGCAAGCCTTCTGTATTTACATTTGTCCTGATTTAAAGCTTAAACAAGGCTACAGTTAAAGTTTCAGGTAAGGCTAACTTGCCTGCACAGTGCAGAAGCAATGTAAAGCTAGTGTAATGTAGAATGGTGAATGCTGCTATCTGGAAAAGGCTGGTGCTTTCACTGAAGGATTCAAATCATTTAAGCATTCTAAAAATTCAGAATGCTTTTAAATTCTTAAAAGGTCCTTGAAATATATTGCTGAACCATGACTGGGAGGCATCAAACCATTGTAGTTTGGTTAGACCAAAGCTATAATGCTCTACAACAGGATCTTTTTGGTGGCTGAGTGAATGTGTATGCTGTATACTTGACCTGTGGGAGCACCATGGAATGGATTAAAAATAGTGTGTATCAATCATAACTTAAAACCTTGACTGAGATAGAAGATTATCCTCATTATACCAAAACTGAACCTACTACTCACTAACAGCATTTATGGCACAATGATAAAGTGTAGTTATTAGTGTTTCTTATTATCTGTAAGCACTTCAAATCTATCCTGCAGTTTGAAGGAGTAGTAATTGTGCTGTCAGTTTCCACTTAATTGAATATTCATCCTGGAATGCTTCTCTCTCCCACCTTTCCCAAATTCAGAAGGCAATCTTAAGTCCTCTCTGTGAAGGGTTTATTAGGGTAGGACACTGTGCAGCTCTTAAATCTACAACGGAAAGGCAGAAATTATGTTTTGAGAGGTCAAAAAAACCAACCCAAAACAAAAAACCCCCCCAAAACCACAAACAACAAAGACCACTCAGAAAGGTGGGGGCAGGGAGGAACCACAGGCTTTAAAACTTGCTTGTACCTGTATTTTACCCATTTGGAAATAAGTATGAGGCAGGTAGGTGATTAATTTAGAGTTCTGAAACATACGGAGAGGAAAACAGATAGAGATAAATGAAGGCACACTTCACTTGTCCGCCAGGATTTGTCTTAAATATTCATATGTGAATAAAAATGTCTCATTTTTTGTTAATGGCTTGTAAAGAAAAAGTGTCTGTTGTTCTTCCCTTTTTTTTTATGGTAATGGAGAAAAGAATTATTCTGAGTAAACGTTTTTGACTTCCTGGAACAGCTCTTCTTATTCTTAGATGTCTTTCCTTTATGATTTACAGTACCTTTCTGGCAGTAACTACAGAGCTGTGTAATTATATGATAGATGGACAAGAATTTACTCATTCACTCGCAAGGGATTAAAGAGTAACCTGCAGTAGTGTTTGTTATATGATTATTGAAATGCCCTGTGGCTGTTAAGACAGCTAGGTCTTCCAAAACAAACATTAAATACTAGAGTTCAGTTGGAAGTAATAGTGCACTAGCACCCACAGGATAACACTTTAATGAGGAATCTTTCATAAAATGTGATTGTATAATCCTCCTCAAAATTAAGAGGAATTGTAACAAGCATATTAATCTGACAAATGGAGTCTGACGTTCTACTACAAGCAGCAAAGCTTTGCTCCTCAAGGACAGTGTTGTTTCTCTGAAAAAGATACTCCAGTGTATGTGCCAAGTCCTATGCTGGGAGCAGATAATGATTATTTTTGGTGTGGATAGTACAGTTTGATGGTGTTAGCTGAGGAAGGCTGATACAGTATGCATATAATACACTTCTAGAAACTACTGCCTGGGTCTGGAGCAAACCAATTTTGTTTTTTCTTTCAATGCCACCCAAATTTGGTTTTGCTTAATTAAGATTCCTCATTTATAGGGAATCCCAAATGAAACCTCAACCTGTTGTAACTTTTCTTCCTGTTCTGAAACATGTGCAGTTAAGCTAGTAAAAATTTTACACTTATATATTTTTGGTGTGTGTCTAAGAGGATGATGGTAAAGGCGTAGAGCTTGAATGCTTTTTGAAAAGATACCTTCCAAATGTTCATGTTAGCCATTTTTGGGGTTCAGTGAAGAGAAGTTCCCTCAAGGGCTTTATTCTGTAAGGACTTGGTGTGTGAGTATATAGTTGTTATAAAAATAGTGTTTGGGACAGGGGGTAAGGCAAGAGGAGGGAAGGCAAAGAACAGAGTGGGTCAATTCAATGCTGCTGCCTTTGTGCTTTTCCACAAAAGCTGTTCCACAGAAGCAGTAACTAAAAAAAAATTGCAGTATAAAACACTTGCAGTGGGTTTATATGTCAGTTCTCCCAGACAGCAGACTTGCCTGTATTTCCTAATAAAAGGCTATAGTTGGTCATACTTGCTTTGACCTGAGTTTGATGTGCATATGGTACTGGTAGTAACTGGACTTGTTTAATAGGAATGGATTGTTTCACAATTAAAGAAGGAAAAATTAACAGTTCCTGCTGTGGGGGGCTGTTCCTGTTACAGCTTTTCTCTAAAGACAGATTCAAGGCAGAAGTGGGAGGAACAGCGGAACTGTGCTGCTCCCATTAGATATCTGGGCTGCAGCAGTATCCAGTGCCTAATGCTGCGGTGGTGTGGGGAGAAGAGGATGGCACTTCTCCCCTCTCCCGCATCTGCCTCACACACTTGGCTAACTGGGCAGTTTCCCACTGAGAAAATGAAAGTTGGGGAGGAGAAATTCTGTCCCAAAGTGTCCCAGGTGATCAGCTTATGCCCTAATGGACAAATTTCTTTTCCTGTTATTTGCTTTTACTCCACATAGAAACTGCTGTAGGATTGCGATCATTTTAAGTTTAAAGCTGATAGAGGTATTTAACGTTTCATATATGTAAAAGTCCGAGTCTCACTGCAAGCAGCCCAATCCTTCTTGAGTAATTGCTGTGCTACCTCTGTAGTGGTATTAACTTGCATAATACTAAGTAACTCTTGGAAGAGCTGATCCTGGAAAGAGGGGGAGGGACAGTGTCTTGTACAAGTTACATGGACTGATTTTTGCTTACCAGGTAGTTACTCAAACTGGAATTACCAGAGTCTAGTAGTGGTGGTGTTAGATATCTGCATTGCTTCGTGTTGCTAAATGTGTGCTAACCACCTCTTTGGTAAAAGGGCTTTGAAATTTTGTTAGTCTAAAAGTTGATATTTTTTCTTTCATCCTAACAGAAATATTCCTTTAAAATGTTTAAAGAGGTGCATTTTTAATTCTGTAGAGAATATATACTGTTATTAAAATTATTTTAAACAAATAGTCAGTACAGAGAAAACCCTCTCCAAATAACATATGCATTAAAGATAGAAATTAAGCATGTTGAGCTGCCTTTTGCTGCTGGTTTTATGTCCATGTTACTTCCATGTAAAAATACCTGAAAGTTGTTACTTTTTGAGTGCTGTTCTATGCGAGTTGTTTTGACTCTGGATTCTTGTGCTTTTCCCCTGTTATTGGCCACATAAGTAAGTGGGAACAGCTAGACAACAAAGCTGCAAAGTGGACTCAGAATTCATATTTATTTAGTTTTCTAGTACCTAGTTTCTCAGTGTTCTGTAGCTACTGCAGTTTGAGTTACAGGTTATTCATGTGGTGATTCAATTGTGGAGTTTTCAAATCCAGAGAAGCCTTCTAACAATATAAAAAAGAGTAAGGTTTGTCTCCAATGTATTCAGAGATAAAAATGTTTTGCATTTTTGCTTGCAAGGTGTATATTGGCATCCTTGCCATCAGATTTCCATGCAAAATTCAACAATTGCCAAGGACCTGAATGGATGTAGTGTTCTCTGCAGTGATGAAGGAACAGCATGGAGTTGAGGAATATGGATTTTGAGAAGTGAGGCCTGTAGTTACAGAGAGGATGTAAGAGCCTTGAGTGTACCCTGACTCCTAAACTTAATTCTTCCTGTGCATAGAAGGAAAAATTTCAACAGCTCTTATGCTGAGCTGTGCAGGAAGAGGGAGAACATGTAAGGAGTTTGTAGACATGTTAAAGTTTGATTCTCTGTATAATACAAAACACCTTGTGCAATAGCAAAGAAATTATCAACCCTTTTTGATTTACAGCATCACTGAAATCATGGCCAAACTTTGGCTGAGAACTTTAAAACACTCTGGCTTTCAGAGAGCTGAAGAGTTAGGAAAGCTCAGGGAAGGATTTGTGGGGACTTACAGCAGTGACTCGGACAGATGGGCTTCAAAGTAGAACTGTGTCCTGACACACTCTGTCTGCTTCCACAGCAGGCTATTAGCTTGCACGCTTGAACTGTTGAATATTTAGATCCACCCACTGTCCCCTGTGCCAAGACCACCCTGCTGCTACTCGTGTCGTGCAGATTTGGCACAGAAGCTGCATTTAAACAGCTAATGAGTTGCATGTTGAAGCACAGGCTGGACTCCCCTATTGAAATCCCATAAAAGAGCTGTGACTTATCTTGGGCTGAGTAATCTACTAGCTACTGATACCATTGCATCTTTCTGTAGACTGACTGCCTTACCTGCTTCAGTGATGGAACAGATGCTGTGAGTTTTTAAAAACAAAATATAGATTTTTTTTTTTTATCCCAAGCAATCTATTTAAAAGAAAATTGCTAAATGTAGACTTACTGTTATGTACTAATTTAATGATAGCCCACAGTGGGATAATTATACCTGCATCACTTCAGTATTGACATTAGAAGAAAATTAAGCCTTGCTTCCTGTTTAGGAAGAATTGGACCAATGAGTTAAACTGTATTTGAGATGTCCTTTCCAGTCCATCAGTAACCGGAATCTCTGAGGTGTAGTGCATTAGATCAGCTGACCAAGTTACCTTGTACCCAAGAGCTTCTAGAAAGTTAGCTGGTGGGATGGGCAAAGTCCAGGCAAGTGCTGTGGTGGTCCCCCATATTCAGAGTGAATGAACCAGGTGTGCAGGGTCGTGCAGCTGGCAGAGGTGCTGCTGAGAGAAATACTTGGAAAGCTGCAATTCCAGGTGGGTGCCGATAACCAGGACCTACAGTCATCACGTGAAGTTTTATTTGTAAGATTTTTAACTTAAAACACAGAGGATGCAATTCTCCAGTGGGCTGAAGGCAGCAGATCCTTAAAACAGCTTTGTCAGTGGTGTGACTTCCTGTCTCCTAGTCCCAGTTAGCAGCCTGTTGTCACACCATTCCAGTGATATTTTGGTCTTCAGAGTGAAGTGGATCTTGATTGTCACTTCTAACCCAAATGCATCTGAATTTGCAAATGCTGTTTGCATTGGCAAAGACAACTTAAACGGTCTCTGCTCCATGCCCAGCTGACTGTTAATACCTATTGGGTCTTCTAAACTTGATTAATAGGACTATGTGTCTTTCAAAAAACTTTGCTTTTAACCTGGACTGACCCAATCTTGTCACCACTCTAAAATAAGAAGCTGTTTTTACTGGATTCGTGATCTCACAGCAGGATTAAAGAAGGTAAAAATTAAGAATTTTAAGAGCATGGTAGTCTGTTTGATTTAACAGCCTGTTTAACTTAGCTCCAGTTAGATACTGTTCTTCCAGTTAGAACTTGAGCCAAATGCTATCAGTGAAAGATTTACACTGGTTTCCAGCTGTGAGGTTGGCAAAGTACCAGATAGTTGTCATCAAATGTCTCTATGGCCTTAATTATGGGTTCTTCCTCCTTCCTTGTGCTGGTCCTACTGATCTTCTAATCCCAGGCTCAGCTGATTAAAAATACTTTATTCAAAAATTAATTTTCTGCTGTTTATAAAAATACCTAAGTCTATTCGCTGAGACTGGAGGAGCAGTAAAGGGGAGGTGAGGAGCAAGGCAGGGAAGTATAGGACCTCCTTGTAGAGCAGCTGTCAGTTTAACTGTGAAGTGAAAGGGCAGCCTTGAGCTGTGTGTGGTTTCACATTTGGGGTTTTATTTGTGAGCTTCCTTCCCCTTCATGTGCTGGGCCAAGAAATACCTGTGTGGCTGAGAACCAAGGAATAGAACCCACTGGAGCATGTGGGGAAGAAAGGGTTGTGGTGAGGGAAAAAAAGCATGTGGAATTACAGCTCTATTTCCTACCAACAGTCTTAGTTATCTCTTAGCTGGGCTTTTATTGCTTTATTGGGTGGGGTAAGGAAATCAAGGTGAATTTAACAGAAAGGCTGAATGATCCTCTTGCACTTGAACTTCTAAATGGACCAGACCCCATCTCTGTTCATCCAAGTGGCAAAGGAAGGTAATAGTAAACTAGTTTCACTATTCCCACTTGGTACAACTTGCTGTGCATGCTGCATGGCCTGTGCAGTGTAGGGCTGTAATGCTTCAAGGTACCAGTATTTTTGTAGAAATTTTATTAGAATGCTGAGCTGAATTTGAGAAGTAACTCTTGTCTGCTTTGGAGATTTTCTGGAGATGGTATACCATTTCCCATTACCACTGGATGCAGTGAGGAAGATTGGTATTAAGCCAGTCTCTTCTACACCAGAGCATCAAGTTAAAATACAAGTTCTAAGAGCAATTTGATCATTAACTGGTACACAGAAACATGAGGGTTTTAGGTATCTCTGGATGCCACATGTTTCAGGTATAGTGGGAAGTAGCCTGCAGCTGTGATGTGTATCACATTACTTGTTCATATCTTTAGTCTTTATATTTAGCATTCAAATTTCAAGAGTTATATCAGTGCAGAAGTTAAGGTTCCTAAAATACTACTCTCACGTGAGGTGTGAAGCAAGTTAATTGTCACAAATTGCCATTTGAAGTGCAAGCTAAGGACCAGCTTCCTACAGAATAAAAATATTACCTATTTTCACTTAAACCTGCAACAGTTATCTGTACCAAACTCTACACCACTCAGGATGACTGGTTCATTTATATGCTGTTAGGGGGAAAAAAAAAGCTGCATGCAGGGAAGCAGCTTTTTTTCCAGGCAGGGAAGCAAAAAAACACTCAATAGTGCTGAGGAAGTAGGACCAAAATTCATCGGAAAACTACTTTATACTAAACTCAGTCATCTAAGCCTTACATGCTACCAAACAAAGCCACTGGTGTTTGAGTTACTGTCAACGGAACTTGATAATAAAACACCTTTAGTAATGGAAAGCTTTAAACCAACTATGGTAAGTATGACTTCTTTTTTTTGGGGGGGGGCATACTGAAACTTTTCCAAAAGTAGAAACTAAGAGGCCACTGTTTTGTCTGTAGGCTTTTTTTATTGTTGATTAAGATTACAGGGTAGCTTTTTAGAGCATCAGACTTGCATTTTAAAAGTAATGTGACCTTTTATGTGCTGTTGCCTTACATAAATTCTTAACGCTGTAGGCTTAAATGAAATCCTTGCAAGACACTGAAAAGTCATGACAGAAACAAATGTTTTTAAACGTGACTAGATTC
Organism: Platyrinchus mystaceus; assembly: GCA_035041135.1. Classification (NCBI taxonomy): domain Eukaryota; kingdom Metazoa; phylum Chordata; class Aves; order Passeriformes; family Tyrannidae; genus Platyrinchus; species Platyrinchus mystaceus. Next base: position 41,593,813 of record JAWWLV010000088.1, on the reverse strand, counting down.
CCCCATGCTTTACTGTCAATTGCTTGCATGCGTGCTCTGAAAATGAGAGAAATTAAGTGTTTTCAAGCTGGGAGGAGAAGGGCACCGCGAGTATTGCTGAAAGAACACTTATTTAAACACAGGTTAAGGATAAGCCTCCTCAGATGCTGTTTCTACTGCATTCTCCTCTGTCATGGTGCCTACTACATTCCATTGCTTTTGTCTGGGCTTGGTATTTGGGAAATTTTGGTGAGGGCTGGAAGGTGGGGGGCATGCTGGAAGCTGGTCAGCAGTAAGGAGAGAAGGGCTGGTGTGGGAATTGTGGAGTGGGGTCAGGGTTTAACTTTAGTGGTCATTCATCAGATGATGATTGATTGCTGTGCAGTCCCTGGGGACGTTTAACAACATCTCCGCCCATCCCCCTGCCCCCTTTGAAAGCAGATGGACCAAAAAATGGGGAGAGCGACACCCAGGAATTCCTGCTGTTGTAAAATGTTTTTACGGTGCACTGTACAGCCTTTCCTGAAGCAATCACATTTATGGCCTTGCTGTTGTATTTCTTGGGCTGCTGTGGCTGTAAAAGATGAATAGCCCTGTAACATGGTTCACTGATTCTGTTTAAATTGAAGTAGGCTCCCTTTATTGTTTTGTGTCTAAAATTGTATGCCACCAATTCAGGAAATATTTCCTGTTTGGGAAGTAATCAACCCATAGCTGATTTATTTTAAAATAAATCACTTTTAACTATCTCTAAAACTAGTTCCCTCTTCCTTCTGACTTCTATCTTCATTTAATTCTGTTGGAAATTCTAAAATACTAATTAATGTAGTGGAGCAGTTAAAAAAAAAAAGCTACTAAGCTGGCTTATTAATCTTCTTCCCCTTACTTGATAGTTAACAAAATGGGTGTTGGAGTTTTTATCTTAATTGTATTTTTACTTAATTACTTCAAAACACTACAGAAAGAAAAAATTCGTGAAATGCAATTTACACTGTTGTTAATTTCTTTGAAAGGAGAAATCTGTCTCTGCTTTCTCCTTTCTTTCCTTGCTGCCCATCAGAACATTTGTGTGGTTTGGAAAAACAAGCATGTTTAAAGGTGTTTGCTTATAAACCAGTTTTTCATTCGTTTGGGTAAATAATGAAACTACCAGGACAATAGTAAATTTACAGCTTGATGGATCTTTTTGGTTTGTATCATCTTTACCTCTTTAGATGTGGAGGGGGGAACTTACAGGACTTTCCTCTGAAGTACTGTTATATGGGGTTTGTTTGTCTTTTCTGTTTTTTTGTTTTTTTTTTTTTTTTTTTTTTTTTTTTTTTTTTTTTTTTTTTTTTTTGGGCCATTGTGGGTTTTTTTGGTTTTTTTTTGCATTTTTAGGGTGTTTAGGGTTTTTTTTTCCCTGTTTAAAGCTGAGTATTATAAGTTGATGTCTGCTAAGGAAGGCTTAGAGTTACTTTTCCATTTCCTCCTGCTATTCCTGCCCATCCACACTTATAAATATGAGTCCTGTTATTTGTCTTACAATGAGCATAGGAAGAGCAGTATGATGCTATAGTAACAGTGCAAATGAAATGTGGGGTGGCCTTCTCACATTGCTGAAATTGGAAGAAGGGGAAACTCTGCCAACATTTTAGGTACGCTGTACGTGCATCAGATCTGAGCTGAGAACACATTTGTGGATTGCCCTACATATATTGTTGGTATGATTTTTTACAGGGAGTTGCTTGTTTGGTGGGTGGGGGCAAAGGGGGAGATTTGGCTTCCTCTCCTCCCTCTTCCCTTCCCCCCTCATTTAGAAACAGGCACAGAAACTTAATCTAGCAGTATGTGACCTTTGTGGCCATGACCTAGGGACTGGGATGTGAGCAGGCTTGAGCTTAACAATAAATGCCTGGTTGTGGTTGGGAGCGCAGGCAAGCTGGATGCTGTGCCCAAACCCCTTAGCCCAGCTGGCACAAATCCCCCTCCCTGTTGTGCCCTGCACCTCTGGGGACTTGGCAGTTTTATTCTCTGAGAGTGTGCTCCCTTTGCTGGGTCAAGCTGATGTACAGCCTGTTGGATGCTCCTGACAAGTATGACCACAGGAGGAGAGTTGCCCTTGTACCTCTGCGAAGTTTGGGGATTCTGTTGTAGTCTTTGTGTGCAGAAAGGAGTTTCTGGGGAGTTGCTAGTTCATCTTGAAGCTGGCTGACTCTCAGTTCTCTCCTGGTGGCTGGCTCGATACCCCAGTGAGAGCAGTAGGGGTAATGCATTCGTGCTTTCTCCTGTGTATGTTTAAGGTAACAGTGTAATGATGGAGGTCTGTCCGTCACAGTATGCTTCTTTTTGCCCAAGCCTGTTAACTCCTTTGCTCTTAGATTAAATCTAGGTTGTTTTTACTGTTTTTTGTTTTACTAAGAAACAAATATGAGGCTTTATCAACGGCTCTGAAGTATTTGCCCAAGACCTTCCCCTGCCATGTCCTTTGTAATCTACATATTTCTGAAATGAGATTATGGCTCTTGTCACTCTTCGTTCTAAATATAAGAGTGATGTTTCCCACCACATTTTGGTCGGTGGCAAGAGGCAAATGAACAGCTTAAACTTGGTTTTCCTTTGTCCCAGTGGATGCTGTTACCTTTCAGCAGGAGTGCCCTGGGTGACTCCTTGCAGCGGGAGTGACCAAGCTTCTGCTTCTGGTATTGACTATTGTGGAGGACTAATAACAGATTTGACTTGCTTCTGGTCTTCTGTTCATATGGTCACCATTTTCCTTTCAGCTGCTCTGCTTGACTGAGGCCCCAAATCCCTGCTGTATGTTTTTAAAGTATATCAGATTCATATGACTTAACTTGATACCCTGTCTTGGTTTTCATTCTCTCTCAACTTCTCAGTTGTCTAAGTGGGGTTATTCAGGAATATGTAATAAACATTCCCTGTAATTTCAACAGGGAAAATTACAGAACTGCATGTGCAAGTAAACATTGTACACAGATTTAGACAACTGCCGCATAAAGACAAGGAGGCCTCTAGTTGAGGAAGATGATGCATTTGAACAATGCATTTTGGAGCCAAGGCAGCTTTTTACTTGGTAAAGTCAGAGATTCTGAGATACTTACTGCTTGAGGATTTAGTATTGGAACAGAAGCAAAACATAACTCTGTTCAGTTTCCCTACAGTAAAATTTAACTTTAAGCAAAACAAGGGGTTTTAGTAAAATCTGACATGTGCACAAACACACACATAACCCTTTGAGAAATTAATCCATATACCACTTCAGCTGTTGCACTTATAGGAGCTTAAAATGTCACTTTATGCAGCACAGGCAGTCCAAGGGAATCACCTGTCTGTCCTTCATCTTCCTTTTGAGGGAGAAGGAAAAGGGGGATGTTATGCACTGTATCACAAGCTGCTAGCTGGAATTGGGAGTGGCTGGATGACAGCTGGGAGAAGACAGACATATCAAACACCTGTCCAAGCTTTGTTCTGCCCTTGCTCCTTTCTGTGAGGTAGACTTGAAATATCTGGTGATGGAAAAGTTGTTCGTAGAACAAAACCTTGTACCATTGTACTCTTCCACAGTAATCTAGATTTTCTAACGTTACACTGTTAAGAAAAGTAGGGTATGTAGTTAAGGGCAAGACTTCAGTACAGAAATTTCTTTTGTTGAAGTGTTGTACTCCATTTGCATCTTTGAAAACAAAAAACAATACAGCTGGCTTCGGCTCCCTATAAGAAAATACACGTCCATGGAAGATGCTAATTCTGTGTGCTACTTCCCTCTACTGGATGGAATGGAAACAGTTACAGCTGATGAATGAATCCAGCTTTCTAGGCTAACATCTTGGTGTAAGACTTTCATTGTGCTTTGACTGTAGGGCTTGTAAGTGCTTTGTGAATAGAATGAAGTATTAGTGGTTACCCACAGTTCACTGTAGCATTCAATTGATGGGCATGCCAGTCTCTTCCAGCTCGAGCATCTTGAAGCATCACTAGCATAGAAACACTATCATAGCAAAGGTGTTTTGCTTTGCTGTTGGGAGCGGGGGAGGGACAGTTTTGTCTAATACTGTCACTGCCCTGGACATAAGGGATTTGCATATTTGGAAAACATAGAGGGTGGTTCTCTGCATGCATGATTTTGTTTTCCCTTTCTTGGGGAGTGGGAGTGCTGATGCTGTGGTTCTCCAGTGTATTGATTATTGAATGACCCACTGAAGAGAATGTGGTGTTTGTTTATGCAGGAAAAGTCTTCACCTGAAACTTGCCTTAGATGGCATCTCCAATCTGCAAGTGTTGGCAGATGGCTTCCGCTCTTAAGAGGAGCTGTTGTGGACACTCTTCCTACTATTGTATTGCAAAGAAAACAAGGATACTTCCACCTAACTGTTAGGGTATGATTTGGAGTTTACTGGGAAGGATAGCTCTTCCTCTGTGGAGAAACTATTGTGAGGTCTTTGCCTATTGCTACTGCCTCTAACCATCTCCTTTATAGTTGAGCTTTTTGGATTTTTTTTTTTACATTCGGGCTCTGTTTTCTTATTAACTCTTCATTAAATAATGATATAGTTTTCTTTTTTCCTCCTTACAGGTACTGCATTTCTACTGTGATACCTGTTCTGTCCCCATATGTCGTGAATGTACCATGGGACGACATGTGGGTCACAGCTTTATCTACCTCCAAGATGCCCTACAGGATTCCAGGACTCTCACCATTCAGCTCCTGGCAGATGCTCAGCAAGGACGACAAGCTATTCAAGTAAGATACTCCCAACTTGAGTACTTTATTTCCCCCTTCTTCTTCCCCACTCCCTCCCCCCCCCCCCCAGCTTGTCTGTTACAGGGCAAGGTGTCAAGGCAAAAAGCTCTCTGCTTCTGCTGTCAGTCTTCTCACCCCTTCTGTTTTCTCAGATCTCTGACAGAAGTGGTGGTGGAGCTGAAAATAAAGTGCTGTTATGAGTTTTGCATTCTTGCGGCATAATCCTGTCATGTAAATCACAATATATATGAAGCTCTGTACAAACGCTCTTGGGCGTGAAGCATTTTGAAGAAAACTCTGATCTTGTATAGCAGTGCCAAACCTGGTTTTGTTTTTATCACTATGACTTCTTTTCAGCATTTTTCCTGCCTGTACAGCATCTAGCACTCTAACTACCTTTGACTCTGGTTATGTCTTCAGTGTTGCCACCAAATACAAAATACTAATCAGCTGTTGAATTAGTGTGAAATTTCTAACCTACAAGTGCAGAGAGCATCTAGAGCTGTCTCCGTTCAAGGATTACCCTGCGCACACAGATGCATACTATGCCTGTTACTCTGTTCTGCCTCAGCTATGTTTAATAATGCAAATATAAATATCTGGAATGAAGGTAGTACAGTGCTTCAAACTAGAAGAGGAATTTACCCAAGGAATTAAACTGCAGTGGCATGTAGATACTTACTTCTGCTGAGTAATTCCTAGCAGTAACTACTATGATATTAGCAGTAATTTTGTTTGTATAGTAATTTTGTTTGTATAGATAGACTTTGGATCTGGAAAGCGTAGTGGGAAACTTCATACTTACTGCTTTGTAGTTTTGTGAACCTCATGTTCTAAACTTGAGCTGGATATGACAAAACTCGACAGTTCTATGTGCTTTAACTAATAAGATTTTTTTGAGTAAACGTTTGCAGATGTCATGGATAGGAAGTAGACTAACCTTCTGAATTAGATGTGCTTTCCTGGCACATGCACGGTATAAACAATAACTCAAATAGGCCAAAGCTCACTGTCCACCCGTCACTGCTTTCTAGTAGATGAGGGAAGTAAACTTGTTCCTTGGGACAGGAGCAGCTAACCCTTTGCTTATTAATCTTTACCTCTGTGAAATGAAATAATAATTGATGGTATAGATAGTAAACAGTTGTTGGTGTCTCCCTTTAGCTTGCAATGTTAACTTGGTACAACAGAACAGTAAACACCAAGTTTTTGCAGGTGGGTGGTTAATTTAAAACTCTACCTTAAAGCAGAGTCCTTCAAAACTTAGTTTCTTCCGAGATTTGTCTTAATCTGAATCATAAGGCTTGCCAGCAGTATCCATAGTGAACCATTTCACGTGTCCCCAAAATGAGCAAGAGGGAAGGGATTATGCTAGTTTAAAGACCATCAGCATTCAGTGGTGCAGTGTTCTGAATTTCTCCAGGCTGTCCTAGACAAGGGCTTGTCTGTTAGTAATTAAATTATTGCTTTTGACCTCCAGGGCTCTTAATCATCTAACAGGTGAGGCTAAATCATTGAAGAAGGGACTGCGCCTTGGAGTAAAAACCAGCAGGGATAGTATTGAGTACCACTCTCCTAGTTTGCATGAATGCTCTTGTGCCTGATTTCCTTCCTACTGAGTTTACTTTGCTCAGTCCTTCCCTATGGAGGCTCCTGCCATTGTGGTGAGCTGATTATTTTATGATGGAGCAGATAAAAGGTGGGTGATACTGACTGTGTTCATGTAACTTGAACAAGCAGTTCTACTGAAGTTAAGTTTGTACAGTTTTGCCCTGGTCTCACCACAGCCCATCCAGGTGAAGAGGCTGTCTTGGAAGTGTTAAAATGGGCAGCTTGTGTAAAGATCTGTAAAATGAACCGCATTTTCTAGAGGAGAGTTGTTTTGTTAGTTTAGTAGGCTTTTTAATCTGGATCACTGTACAGAAGAAGGGTGGTCAGCAAACAGATCACTATAAATTTGAGGGGGTGGTAATCTGTGCATGTGCACAAATGGTAAGATTGTTCAGTTCTAGACAGCTACTGCTGAAGCAACATCAGCAACTAGAAGAGCACGTGACTTAAAATCAGAGGTGCCCAATTCAAAGGGTTGATGCAATGAAACTGCATGAAGTTTACATAAAGCAGAGCTTTCCTTATTGGGACAATAGGGTTGTGAAGCTCTAAGTTTATCCTAGGGAGGAAGACAGCATGTCAACCTGAATTTGAAACAAACTCTGAAGTTAACTAGACTCTAAATTAAAAGAAATTGGCTTGTGTGGTTTTCTTAAAGTATGGAAATAGTCAACAGAGAATTAAATGCCAGTACAAGCTGTAATATGAGGAACATAGACTGGAGCTCTAAGAGGCTTGAAAAGTAATATGTTGTAGTAACACTTCTTAGTTTGACTGATTCATAATGCTGTACTAGAAACTCTTAATAGGCTCTGAAAGTGATAGCTCCCCTGACATGAGATGTTGAGGATGGATGAGGAGGGGTAGTTGAGAGTAAAGGGGAAAAGGTGGAATTTGAAGGGCGTTGCAGGAGAGAGGAAATCAAGCCATGAGTCAACTGGCTGGAGAGTATCTGGTTAACCAAAGTTGAAGGCTTTTAGGAAGAAATGTTTATTTAAACTCTTCCTGTGGCTTTGGAGGAAAGACTGTTTTTCAGACTTAAAAAATTGCTGTGAGTTGGGATATGTTTCAGCCTCTTGATCCACTGAAGCCTGATGTAGTCTGTCACTCCAGAAAAGTCCAAACCTCACTTTTCAAAGGACTTGAATCCTCTGTAAGAAATGGTAAGGCTTGACAGCAAGAGGCTTGCTTTTTTTTTTTTTTTTCTCAGTGAAATTCTGCAGCAGTGGAAGGTTTTCCCTGCTTCCCTGTGCCATGATGGTCAGAATAATGCATTTCTAAGCCTGTCCCTAACACAAGAACTTGTGGTTCTGAGCCTGTGTGGTGAGTTGATCCAGCTGAATGGGTAACCTTTCCATGGGATTAATTTTTGGCTGGGTCAGCCCCCTGGCTGGTTTGCTGCAGTGCTGCCAGGACTGTTGATGGTGCCAGGGAATGAAGCAGAAACACCCAACTCAGTTGCCTCTAGGACCTCTTTATTATCTCAGTGGAAAGCTATCCTCCTTGCTGGGATACTTTTCCAGCCTTTTCAGAGACTCAGATGGATTCATAGGATGATATGAAAGCCAAAGCTGACACTGGATTAATGAGGTGGGAGGAATCAGGAGTGCTTGCTGCCTTTCTATATGGGGAGCATGTCCTGCTGCCTTGTTTTACCTCATGAAAGTGCACACTTAGCTGTCTTCTTTCAGATTTTTTTCCGAGGACTAGGTCACAAACTGAACGTAAATCTGTTACGATGAAAGATAGATGGCTTCTTCAAAATGTCACGTTCTTAAAATACATCTATAAGTGTGTAACTGTATATATGTATGTATGTATGCGTGTAATCTAATGCACTTGCGTAACAGTAAAGCACTGAGTGCTCACTCCCGTTTAGGGTTAATTTTCCAGGTGAACATAATAAAATACGGATTTGATTTATTCATCTCAGTTGTCTTAAAAAGTGATTTTGTTGGAAAACAGACGAATTCCTTTATACCTGAGCCTGTAATTGGTTTTGCTGAGATGTTTGACAGTGCAAGCTTCTCATTGACCGGTGAGACTGGTCATGTGCAGAACATAGTGGGAGCTACTCTCTTATCTACCGTCATGAAAAGCTTAGGAGCGGGTGGTAAGGCAGGTCAGACATTAAGGCAACGCCTCTTCCCTCCCAAATTGTGGAGGAGGTGGTATGAAATAGATTAACGCCTTTATGGGGGGTGAGGGGACGCTGTAAGAAACTCGGCCAGCCAGAGGAGGAAGCTGATCTGTTGCCTTGAGCCTCTGCCCTTCAGTGGAAGCTTCCCTGTGGGTTGCCATATGGATTTGTGCTGCTGGGAGGTCGATACCTGAGAAGGATGGCACCGCTGTGCTGCAAGGGATCGTTTTTGGGTTGTCACTTTGAGTTAGCTCAGGCCCCCTTGTGTGTGGCTTTGAAGTCAGACTTGTGGGTTTGAGAATCTGAAATGAAGCTTTGTAAACAAGATGGAGTCAATTGTGCTTTTCTAAATCTGGGATTTTTATCAATAGGGGCTGAATTTCTTCATCCTTCTAGTTATTGTTTTGTGTGGTATTTCAATGAGTTCCTTTAGTGCAGCATGTGAGCAGATGGTTATTGGGGAAGGTGGATTTGACGTGTTACACTGTCCAAACTACTGTTCTGCCTAAAACTGTAGGCAGACAGTCTGTTCTTGCAGTACAAACCAAAATGATTGTTCAGTGGTATCTGATGTGAGTTAACCTGGCCTCTAGCCCTCCCTCCATCAAAGCTTCTTTTAAAATTGTCTTTGTGGGGAACTTTAAGAATGTTTTAGTGCTTTATACTTATTAGGCTGAAACATCTAATCTAAATTGGTCCAGCTACTGTGATTTGTGCAATATCTGCACCAATATTACTGCAAATTCCCTGCTAAGCTTGTTAATATTAGTGTCTTTTCTGTAACTGGGGACCCCTGGTGGCCTAGCGGTTAAGACACTGGTCTCTCAGCACCAAGGCCACAGGTTCGAATCCTGGGTCCCCCGGGCAGTTGGAGCTCGTCAGCCCCTAAGGCCATCCATCTAAGAGAAGGTCACTCGAAACAAACCTACGTCCTGAGGACCTCACT
>JAWWLV010000088.1:41518248-41584296 GCA_035041135.1 Platyrinchus mystaceus | reverse complement strand
AAAAAATCCATTGCGCAGGCTTGAAAGGTAAAAACACCTTTCCCAGATCTTCGTTCGCGAAGACTGGCCACTTTACTTACTTTTCTGTAACTATACAGGATCTTCCCGTTTAATTTTTCCAGTATAAGAGCATTAGGAAATTTATATCCAGTTCTTGATGCTGGGGAAAGACTGCTGTTATGTCCTGGTTGTTTTATCCTGCTCTAAAATTGTGATAAGTAATGGGAAACTTAGTGAAACAAGCTCACTGTATCTTTTTGTTACCATAAGGAACTGAAAACAAACCATTTATGGCTAGAACACCTTCCATTTGGTGGAAGAGGGATAACTTGAGACATACTAAAAGGTTTCCTTAAGTTGTTTGTTTCTTTGTTTTGTTTTTATTTTTATATTTATTATTATTTAATGTGCTTTTAAAGGCCAGAGAGGAGTTTGTTAATTAATAGGCATCTCAGCCTTTTTTCCTCCTTAAGTAGGGATAACTTAATCTTAAATTCCTTAGTGTTTAAAGTGTAAATCCTCTCTACTGATGTAGGAAAGTGTATAGTTAAGATTCTTTGTGGTCCTGTGGTCCATTCACCCCTGAAATACTGAAGAATTCCTCAGAAGAAAACAAAATTTGCTTTTAAGTTTGACTTTTCTTTCCAGGGGTTTGCACCTTCATTAGAAAACTTAAAATTGGGAACCTTAAATATAGGAATTAATGTCTGAGAAGTTATGCATCCTTCTCATCTTCAAATGGATGGAATAAAAAAATCCTAGGGACCTTTTCAAAAATGTTCATGCAAGCCAGCATTGCAATACAGTTACCATAAGCAGCCTTTACATGTCTCGGGGTGCTGGCGCAGTGGCATGTTCTGCTGCAGTTTGTTCAATTGGGTGATTTTCAGAACTGAATTGATGTAATCTATCATCCTGGCTCAGCATCTGGATTAACAGGCTCTGCTGTTTCAGAGACCTGAGTTAGCCTCTTCAAATAACTGTCTGCTGTGTGGACATAACTGTGGATGTACTGATTTAATTTGGGTATTGGACGGTAGAAACCGTCCAGTGAGAGCATCAGTCACTCTGTGGTTCTTGTTTGTAGTCTGTCAGAACACAAGCTTTGTAATAGTTTTTCTTTCTCATGAAGTGTTGTATGTTTCTGATCATAATTTTTAATTTAAAGAAGCACTAGTGGAAACTTGGAGTAGTGGTATTTCTAGAACACTAAATATTCCATGGGAATGTTTTTAAGTTAACATGAAATTGTAGGAAGTTTTGTGTAACTTGAGGGTCCATTTCCTAATGTCCAACAGCAGACAGGAAGTGTGAAACTGACTGAAAACTGCCATTCCACAAGATGGCAAATCCTGATTTGGGCCCCTTGTGGTGGTCAGCCCAGACAGAGATCCAGAGGTGCAGCCAAGTTCTACATTGCTACTTTGCTGCTTCTGACTCTTGCACTTGGTTTCTCCATAGGTTTGTGTTGTAGCATCAGGAGCTGTGTCAGAGTCACTGTAGTAAGGTCACTACTACTTTTTCCCTCAGGCAGTAAAATGTAGATGAAGGGGATCTCACAGAGGTGCCCACCTAAAGGGAGCTTGCAAAGGACACTTGGGTTCCAATACAACTTTGCCCTTCACCTTTTACTCAAAACTGAAATGTGCTGGTAGCAATAGCTAGTCATGGATGTCTGCTAGTGATGGATGTCTGCACTGCTTTCCTTCACGAGAACATTTCTGTCTGCTCCACTGGAAGCTCTGTGTGCAGAGTTTCCTTGTGTTGTGGCCTTCTGGAACATACCACCTGCATAAGCACTGTTGCTACTTAAATTTTACTCTGAGGAACTAGAAGTACCATTTTCAACCCTAAAGTTTACAAGATACATTGCAAAGTCCTTTACTTGTTTTTAACAAACACAAGGCACTGGTGACATCTCTAATAAAATGAGGAGTGGTATTGACTGTCTTTGGAACCCTGAGAAGCCACAAGTGAATAGGCACAGCTGCAAATAGGCCATCTAGTGTATTGGCCAACAGCAATAAACAAAGCAGTTGTTCTCCATCTCAGATTCAATAACCCAGCACAATTCTTGGCTAAACACAGGCCTTGTCTTCTATCTCCCAAGCATGTGAACTGGTTGACCATCTTATTCACTAGCACTGGAAAAATAATGACGTACTAAGAGGAGAGTGCATCATAAAAGCTGCTTTTCTTTACAAGAAGTTATTAAAAAGAGTCTGTGGTGTCTGACCAGAACAAGAAATGCTGCTGCTTAACATGTTTCCTAAAAAGTTGACCTCTCTCAGACAAGTTCCACACAGGAAATGCCTTCAGAACAGCAGGAGTGAGTTTTCATGGCAGAACTCCGGCACCTTGCAGGAATCAAAGCGAACAAGGGATTTCCCTGTAAAGAAGGCTCCCAAAAGTTACAGTTAATGCTCTTGGCTTTTGTGTCAATATAGATAACTTGTCTATTGCTGTTCCCCCCACCATACCTCTGCATATTTGGTGCTGGTCAGCCTTCCTAGGCTGTTCTAGCCTGTTTGGGCAGAGTCCAGGATCATAGGAATTTTACCAAAGCTTTACTACTATCCTGGACAATATTTAGAGCCTTAGTGTTTTGGGCATCTCTCACTAACCCAGACTTTCATGCTTTCACAGACATCCTTGTTATAATTGGAATATGAGTGGATAGCATAGTTTCCCTAACACTTCTCAGGGAGATACATCTTTCTCTTTGTAAGAAAATGAGGGGATTTTGCTCTACTTGATGGGAATCTGGGTCTGTTTTGGAAGAAATGCATACCTTTTCCCTGCAGTAGAAGCAGGTTCTATACTTGAATGGCAAAGTAGAGGTGATAGAGGCACAGTATTCTTACATGTGGTCTCTTCCAGCTAGGTCTGAGGCTTACTGGCTCTCATGAAGCCTTAATCTGTGGCCATTTGTGACTTCTTTTGCTAAATGTATAATGAGATTTTCATTTTTTGTCAACTTTAAGTGTTAAGTCAAATTTGCCTACCAGAAACGGTGAGAAGACAGGTTCAGGTCTACCTCCAGTGGCACTGGGATATATAGGCTGTCCATGAGTTTGAAGACATTCCCTGATAAAACTGTAGGGAAGGTGACTCTGGGAATTGCATAAAGGAGGAAGAGCTGAAAGACCCTGCAGCACAGGGCTCAGGAGGAGAAGGCAGCTGTCAAGTAGGACTCCTGTTTTCCTCTGACAGTTTACAAGGGAATTATTTGGAGTAAATATCAGAAGCATTGTCTGATTTTTTCAGGGTTGTCTTCAACTTGTTTCCGGTGACCAGTCACCTGGCTTTCAGAAAAGGATCTCCTACTTGACTTGTAAGAATACATCTAATTCAAACTAGTTGTCCTAAAATAACTACCTGGAATAAAAGTGTCCAAGTAGCATTACATTTACAGTTTTTATGGTTTAGCTTTCCCAAGTTTTAGTTTGTTGATGCTGTTGAACTCAGACTTCAAAAATACTAACTATTCTGTGAAAGATAACAAAGGTGCTGTCGGACTTTCTAGACAATGCTGGTTCACATTGGGTGGTTCATAGCTTGTTGCATCAGGTGATTCTTAGGTTGGTACATCCTCATATGTAGAATTAAAATGAGGATATTTTCCATAAGGCCCTGAATGTACAGTAAAACCTCTAAATTACTTTTTTACTCACTTTACTAAGTCTGCATTTCTGAAAATTAAATATGTTTTTGCCAGGGCATTCCCTGGCTACCTAGTCTGAAACAAGATCAAGTTCTGAAATGGACTAGTTCCTCAAATCAGTGAGAAAAAGATGATATTAAGATTTGCCTACTTTTTGATTTGATTTTATGTGACCTTCTGTAATATTTTATGAAACGAGGAGTAGTTTGGGAAGGATTTTTCAAGGAAAACAGCTCTTAACTTGAGAGGAGAAGAAAGACATGTTCCTTTCAGGTGCATTATGCGTATTTGCAAAATTCTACTTCAGAATGTTTTTAAAATAATAGTGTTGCAAGGTTGTAATAGAAATTGGTCTCTATCTGATTTGTAAATAACTATATGACTGCTTTTTAATGATAACCATCTGATGTTTGATTTTTTTCTTTTAAAATTGATTAACTTCACACTCTGTTAGGGGTATTTCAGATGCATAGACAACACAGTCTGTTCCCTACAGTGTAATTTCTTACTAGAAGCAGACCCATCACACAGTAATAGTCTGAAATACTTGGAGGGAGTAGACAAACTGGGTTCTCTGTGTGTAGTAAAACATAAGTGTGAATTTCTGTGCCAGTCTCTTGTTTGCCATACTAGCTGCTTGCTGGAATTGCACAAGGAATTTAGTCCTAGGGTGTTGGTGCATGGTACAGTGAAGGTGTAAACTCCATGTAATAGATGTATTTAAAAAACCGTGTCAGTCTTTATGTTCCAATGTATGAAATAGATGAAGGTCTGATAAAAAACTGAGCGTTGTCACTTTATGCCTTCACTTGAAGGTGTAGTGAAATGTAAGCAGCAGTCTTCTGATGCATTTTTAGTCGGTTTGGTTGAGCCTTAAGTGAGTTTGTCTTTTTTTGTCCACAGCTGAGTATCGAACAGGCCCAGGCTGTGGCAGAGCAGGTTGAGATGAAAGCGAAGGTGGTACAGTCTGAAGTCAAAGTCGTGACTACTAGACATAAGAAGGCCTTGGAAGAGCGGGAGTGTGAGCTGCTCTGGAAGGTATGCACCCTTACATTTGTGGTTTGTACTGCTGACAAGTGCCTTTTCAAACTGAGTAAGTACTTAAACTAGTACATGGTCAGAATCTGATATCCAAGGAAAACTGAATCGAAACACTACAATTTACCATGAATTATTTTTTCTGTAGGTAGCAGGGTTCTGGGTTCTGGCCCTGGTTGATATTGTGCTGGAGGTTTTTGTAGGGGCTGCTGCATCCTCAGAGCAGCACAGCCCCACACATGAGGTGGGCACTCCCCCTGCTGGCTCAGCAGCTGGCCAGGGAAGAGATCCCCTTTAAACACCCTGTTTTAAGAAACTCTTCAAAACATCTTTAATATGTTGCTGTAGAATTAGATATATAGCGTTTGGGTTTTCCAGTCCACTTCTCATAGAGGACAGGAGCAAAGCTGTGTATGCTGTCCTTTTTTTTAAAAAAAAAGACTAGTAGAAATCCTCACACCTAAAAACATTTACTCTTCATCAAGGTAGTGTCTTCCCTCTGATTATTTTTTTTAAACTAGTATACCAAAAGAATACTTTCCAGCAAGAGTATCTACACAATCCCAAACTCATGGCCTCCTTTCAGCCAGGATGCACCTGTGGTATTTTGAGAGGAGGAAGAGAAGTAACAGCCAAGTTCCTTATTCCAGGAAGGCAACTTAGTGGTCATGGCTCTTATCTGGTTGTTTAGCACAGATTAGCTTGGATGGGCCCTCTGGGTCCCACTTGTAGAATTGAACAGAAACACACTCTCTGCTGTAGGATCAGGACTCTTAGATAAAAGTGAGTCAAGCTGACTTGTCCTGTGACCACATGATTGCTAGAAGTATTAAAGGGGAGCAAAAAATGTGTGGTCAAGATGGTAGAGGTTTATGAGGAAACTGAGAATGCTCCTATAATGAGCAGTCACATCAGATAGTGTGGCTGGAAACCAGGTGCTGTGTGTCTGCTGCCTGTATTAGCAGGGCCAGGCAGGATGGCTTGTACTTGTTGTTGATGAGGCACATGTTGCCCAGAAGCAGTGCCATCCTGCTAAAGCATTTCTCCCCTCTTCTCCATCAACATTAACTGAAACAGTAATTTTCTGGTGTAATATCTGTTGTCACCAAAATGGCTAATCTGGTAAGAATTTATTTTATGGAACTACTCTAGCTAGAGTGAGACTAATCCCCTACAAGAGAAGTTTTGTTTTTCTGCAGTTTTTTTAATAAGTGTCAGTGGCCAGATTAAAAATACACTTTATAGAGTTACTGTACTTCTAATGCTTCTTTTTTTGAGGTTTTGTATTGAGGGAGATGAGTTCACTTTCCACTCTTAACCTCTCCCAAGAAGCTTGGCAGCTTTCTTTTTTGGGGTATTCCTAGTACAGGAGGAGTAAGAACTGCGTCTAAACTATTTTTATCCCAAGAGGTTGTATAAATGCACTTCATTGTAATATCTGCACTGACAGCAAGTTCTCTTCAGGTTATAAAACATTATTTTAAGATGGAAAATTGGTGGTGGTGGTACATGATTCTAGCAAAACAAGTTGAGTGTATCAAGCCCTTGTATCAAGTGTGATAATGAACAATTTTGGATACCAAAGCTGAGTCTTAAGGATTAAGCTGAGACCTAAGATTAGTAATTTGTTTTGGAAATCTATTGGAGGAAGCATCTCTAATTTTTTCTAATAGTTTGAAATAGTATGTTTATACATATGTTATCTAGACAGTGCATAATAGCCAAGGAGTCTTCAGACATTGAGTCTTCCTTCATTAAAATACATTGCAAGTATTGTTCTGCAGCCAAGCAGGTATTCAGACATCAGGAAATATATTTTTGCAAGAAAAAAGCAAATACATTTCATTAGTTTCACAAAGCAGGTGTCTTTGCCAGATGGTCCAAAGTGGTTTTTCACAAGTAAAGATAAACAGAGGCTTATATAAATGAGTTACAAGCCAATCGTTTTTGCACAAACTTCAGTCCCCCAAGCAGGGACTGGCAGCAACCTTCTGTGTCACTTGAAGTGACATTTACAAAGCATCCTGTTGTAGAGCATGAGCTCAGCATGACTGCTAGTATTTACAAGAAAATATTAAAGTAATAGGACCCCGAAAATCCCTGGAGATAGATGTCTGGTATTGCTAGTCAGATGAAAACGTTGCTGGCAGGCAGGGCAATGACAGGAGCCAACATGCATTAGCTGATGCTGACTCCCAGCCTCAGCTCTGTGTGATAACAGCCCACCTTCTGAGGTTGGTCTCAATTCTGGTTAGTGAAGCCTCAGGCTCTGCTCCTTCTGAGAGTCCGCAGTAACCTCTGTTCTCCCCAGGGGACTAAATGAGATGTGCTTTCAGTTGAACTGTCTGGTACCTTAGAACTAGAAAACAGAATAGCATTTGAGGAAGCAAATATTTATTAGTAAGAAAGTGACTGACTCTCCCTTTCAAATGGCACTCTGCAGCAGATCAGCAGGATAAAGATGTGTAGTTTTGCGTGGACGGTAGGAAATACTAATAATCCTGAATTTGGATAATTAGTTGCTTTTCCTCATTTCTACTTGTCTGCATTGTGGCTTTTGGAGGTTTGTTCTGTAGCTGTGTGTCAACATGCTCTAACAACTGGTCAGCTGTTTTTTATGTAGAAGGGTGACACTAGGTAATGTCTGTGGTGTGGGCTGTCTTTCCTGATGTAAGTGTGCTTTTCTCTCCCCCCTTGTCCCCTGCAAGGTGGAAAAGATTCGTCAAGTCAAGGCTAAGTCACTCTACTTGCAAGTTGAAAAGTTACGTCAGAACCTAAACAAGCTGGATAACACCATTAGTGCTGTTCAGCAGGTCCTGGAGGAGGGTCGTACCATGGATATTCTTCTGGCTCGGGACCGCATGCTGGCGCAGGTGCAGGAGCTGAAGAATGTGAGAGGCCTTCTCCAGCCACAGGAAGATGACAGGATCATGTTCACTCCCCCTGACCAGGCGTTGTATATGGCCATTAAATCAATGGGCTTTGTCAGCAGTGGGGCTTTTGCTCCTCTGACCAAAGCCACCGGGGAAGGTCTCAAGCGTGCGCTGCAGGGCAAAGTGGCCTCTTTCACCGTGATCGGCTACGACCACGATGGTGAGCCTCGCCTTTCAGGAGGCGACATGATCTCTGCAGTGGTGATGGGCCCAGATGGAAACCTCTTTGGGGCCGATGTCAGTGATCAGCAAAATGGGACCTACCTGGTCAGCTACCGTCCGCAGCTCGAGGGAGAGCACCTGGTGTCCGTGATGATGTGCAACCAACACATTGAGAACAGCCCCTTCAAAGTGGTGGTGAAGTCTGGGCGCAGCTACATAGGCATTGGGCTGCCGGGGCTCTCCTTCGGCAGCGAGGGGGACAGCGACGGCAAGCTTTGCCGCCCCTGGGGGGTTAGCGTTGACAAAGAGGGCTACATCATTGTTGCCGACCGCAGTAATAACCGCATCCAGGTGTTCAAGCCATGTGGGACCTTCCATCACAAGTTTGGCACGCTGGGCTGCCGGCCAGGACAGTTCGATCGCCCTGCCGGCGTGGCCTGTGACGTTTCGCGTAGGATCGTTGTGGCTGACAAGGACAATCATCGCATCCAGATCTTCACGTTTGAGGGGCAGTTCATTCTGAAGTTTGGGGAGAAAGGAACGAAGAACGGGCAATTCAATTACCCATGGGATGTGGCCGTCAACGCAGAGGGCAAGATTCTGGTCTCTGACACGAGGAACCATCGCGTTCAGCTGTTTGGGCCCGATGGCGTGTTCCTTAACAAGTATGGCTTTGAAGGGGCACTCTGGAAGCACTTTGATTCCCCCAGAGGTGTGACTTTCAATCACGAGGGCCACTTGGTAGTGACGGACTTCAACAACCATCGCCTTCTGGTCATCCATCCAGATTGCCAGTCAGCACGCTTTCTGGGCTCGGAGGGCACCGGGAATGGCCAGTTCCTGCGCCCGCAGGGAGTGGCAGTGGATCAAGAAGGGCGTATCATCGTGGCTGACTCCAGAAACCACCGGGTGCAGATATTCGAGTCAAATGGTAGCTTTTTATGCAAGTTTGGCACTCAGGGAAGCGGCTTTGGTCAGATGGACCGTCCTTCAGGTATAGCTGTCACCCCTGATGGCATGATTGTTGTGGTCGACTTTGGAAACAATCGAATTCTCGTCTTCTAATCTGTGTTTGAATTAGGAAGAAACTGTCTCAGGGAAATTCTTCTAAGAGAAAATGAAAAAATACAACGTTAATTCAAACCTACCTCATCTTTAATTTTTTTACAGATGAATGTACTTATCTTTTCTGCAGGGAGTGAGCCTGTAAAAATTAATTCTATCTACCTCATTGTCCTCCTTTCCCTCCCCAGCTTCTCACCCCCTCCCCATCCCCACACACTCATAGTTCAGAACATTTTACCTCTTTCCCCCCCAGTGGGGTTTCATGCACAAACAAGTGTTGCTGTGCACATTAGGTGGTTTGTGTGGTGAGTTCTGTTAGACTAAGCCAAAAAAGGCGCTATGTAACTTTTTAAGTGGAGAAAACGGTAGTAGGTGTTTGTAGAGGATTTGTTTTCCTTGACCATACTGCAGTTCTGTGGGTGGGGATATGGGAGGGCGGAACTTTGGTTTTGTTGGGGTTTTTTTTTTTGAATTGCTGCTGCAGCAGAGAACTTTTTCCTGTTCTCCTTTTTATACCTCAGTGTGTTTGATTTACTGGCGAGCACAGCATCTTGTTCCCAGGTGACTTTGAACGTTTTGTGAAAGTGAGTGCGATTCACTCGCCAGGAAGAGCAAATCTGCATCTTTTTGGCATTTCTGTATATTTTTTTTTTTCTGAAAGACAGTAATCTAACAGCACAAAGTGAAGCTGATGAAAATGCACAAATATTCTTTAAGTTTAAACCAAATTGTTCATTTTAGTGACTTAGTGCTGTTGTTGTAAAGTTTAGATAAAAAGCAAGGCTTCCTTTAATGTATTCTGTCATTGAGTATTTCTTTTTATCCCTTTTCACCTGAAAGCTAAATTAGTTTTAAAAAAGTTAGTGTTTCTTATCAGTGCACCTAATCTGGATAACAGAAGAGGTTACAAAGAACATTGAAACAGGGAAAATCAAAACCCTTTTGATTTACTTTCTTTGAAATTACTAGCTTTTTTTGCCCCTCCCCATAGAGAGACTTTAAGGGAAATAACGTTTGAATTTGTTAGAACAGAAGTGGTACCTTTTTCCAAAAGTAAGAAATAAGCACAGCTTTGGAGATTCAGGGTGTGTTTTGGAGAAGTCAACTGATTGAGGGTTTTTTGTTGTTGTTGTTGTTTAAAGAGGATTGCAATAACTCTTATCAGTGACAAAAATATATTTTTTTTCATATTCTGGCTTCCCCAAAGAGCTGGACTGAAGAATTTGGGAATGTCTACTGTAGCTTTTAGGGTGGGCCTGTAGCTCCCTGCTACAGGATCTCATGCTACAGATCCAAGTGAAGAGTTACCAGTACCAGCATAAGGCAAACTGCATCAAGGTGAAACTTTGCTGCTTTTTTTCAGGGCAGTACCAAAGAATTCCATGTAAAATGCATGTATATGATCCTTAAAAGCTTGGAGGCAGGGGGAAGTTTGCCCTTTTGGGGATATAAAAACACATTTTGTGAAAAGCAGAAACCTTTGGAGAAAATAGAGATCTCTTCAGCAAAGTGTGACTTTGAGTCCCTGGAAGGATTTGGTTTTATTCTTCAATTTCTTGCATTCCAGTTTGGCTGTTAATGCAGACACGACCTCTACAGATGTGTAGCTTCACCTTCTGTTGTTGGCAAACAAGAATGGTTAAAGTAGGGAACAGAGGGCTCTTCTTTCTCTCAGCAATGGAAAAACTCTTGTATCAGTACTCTTAAGGTTTGGAAATGCCATGGGATTTACTTTACTGTGTGGAAGAGATCTCTGAAACATAAACATGGTCATTGTCAAAAAGTCTGAAGAGCCTTAACCATCCTCCAGGGAAAGGGTTCATCTCTCTCCCAGCCACCATGCACAAATGTGACCTGAGATTGAAAGGCTCTTTACAAGTTTGTGAGAAATCACAAGGTGCACTTTCATTCCTGCTGCTTTTCCCTCCAAGGAGCATTAACTTTCTGGGTTTTGTAGAAATACTGTTGATGTGTGCAGGCAGAGATAGCTGCCACTTTAGAGGAGGTTTAAACTAAAGGACCAGAAGGAGACAAAGATTAATGAGATGGCAAAACCTTTTTCAAAAGAAGGGTGAGGAAAAACACCTAAATTAAGTGAGATAAACAACTGTGCCGCCTTTCAGCCAAAGCCTCAGGGAAGCAAACTCTTCAAAGCAGTGTGTTTCAATTAGGCTTAATCTTAGGATGGCATGGTTTTAAAAACAGTCTTTAAAGGATGATGTTTTATACGGATGTCTGTCATTAAATTTCTGTGGCCACTCAAAGTATGTGTATGAGAGAGAGCTAGTTTACCATCAACTATTGCAAGTTCTGCTTGTGAACATACCTCCCTTCTTGGGGGTGGCCTACAGCTGTGACAGATGCCCATGTTTGTCTTGTATTATTCAGCCCAAGAATTCAGCAACATGGGCTGTGAAAACTAATAGCCTGCAAGATCTAGATACCAAAGAAAACTGGTTTAGAAAGCTTTAATGTATAGTTTGCAGTGTCCTCACATTTATCCTATCATGTCTTAATGAAAATGCCAGGTCTCTTAATACTTTGACCAGAGTGGCTGACGGTGTTGGAGCGTCCTAGAAATGCTCTTGCGCTTTAATGCTTATCAGGTTCACCCTTTTCTGGGGCTAGAAGGGAGTTGTTTTTCCAGACATTAAAAAAAGAAGTGTGCAGTCGGGATTGTGCTGGACTGGAGGAACCCTTTGCCCCTCTCCAGCCTGCACAGCGTAGAAGGTGGCAGACACTGAAGTTGCCCTTTGCTGTTTTGTATGGAGCCATCGCACAAACCCCCAGTCCAGCTCAGTCAGGAAGAGAAATGACTTGAACTCTTTATAAGTTGCTGTCTATTTAACTCAGTGGGATTTGCTTGCAAACTGAACCTCAAGTGTTTGACCTCATGTATTGAGGAGCTTTTTCGTTTTAAAAACACTACTATTTAGATACCCAAAAAGAATTTCTTACCTTTGTCATAGATAGTGCTAAGCACGCTTGGTCTCATTGAAAAGTGGTAGTGTAGCTTATAAAAATGGAGTGGTTTATATGCAATGAAAAGAAGTAGTGCTAATATACAATGCCAACATCAGATGCCCCATAGGGGCCTTTAAAAAGTAATAGACTTAAATGAGATTCAAATCTTGCTGTGCTTTTCCATGCATGTTCTCAGGTTAATGCCCAAGTATCATAACATACATGCAGAAAGGAAAAGCAAGGCTTGGAAGCTGGATTGCAAACCAAACAAGCATTCAGAGTAACCTTCTTAGCTAGGGGAAATAGCCTGGAGAAAGGTTGAAGTGAGCGTGTGCCTCTCCATTGGGGAACAGCAAATGTGGGTGACAGAGCTGTCTACTAGAACTCCCAAAGGATTTTCGCTATGCCAGGTTAAACCAGTGGCTCTAGGTAAACCTTTTGTTTGACAAAATGTTATCAGCAGTCAGTATGGCTGGTTTGGGTGTTCAGCCTATGAGCAATGTTGTCCTTTCTCAGAATTATTTAAGCAGGAACTTCAGTAGCAAACTGAAGCCAGTTCAATACTTGATAATGCAGGTCCTTCAGATAACTCACTCCTTTTTCTTTAGTACCTTTTAAATATAACTTATTTAAGGAAGCCCATAAACCTTAAACTTTTAAAGAAAGCAAGGGAAGGAAGACAACACCTGGAAACTAATGCATGTTGGGGCCAGGCACAATCAAGCTGGGAGAAAGAACGAGACACTTGGATGTGGCATTCCCTTGGAACTGCAGGAAAGTGGGCCCAGTCTGTTACGTTACAGTTAAACCAAAATTATTTTCTGAAGAGAGAAGGTTTATAGGCTCATCTTGCCAT
Organism: Platyrinchus mystaceus; assembly: GCA_035041135.1. Taxonomy (NCBI): domain Eukaryota; kingdom Metazoa; phylum Chordata; class Aves; order Passeriformes; family Tyrannidae; genus Platyrinchus; species Platyrinchus mystaceus. The sequence goes on along the minus strand of JAWWLV010000088.1, from coordinate 41,571,614 downwards.
AACTTTGATCATAAGATTTCTTTGTTCAGTTCTAGGTTAAAAAAATACTGTGCCAAAGTTTTGTTTATTTTTTAAAGGAGTGTAAGCCAAATGGTGCCAAAAGGTAATAGGGTATTTAAAAGTAGAGATATTTAACAAACAGTTTGGAACTGTATAAAAAAGGAACACTGGTACTTGAGTTAGACAAATATTGTACCTTTGGTCTTTGAGTCCTTGGGAGTTTGAAACCCAGTTTGCTGTGGTACAAAATGCACAACTAGAGATGCCACTATCTTTTGTTTGAAGTTCTACCTCACTTAGCAGAAGTAAATCATCTACCTCAATTTAGCGTCTGACAGGTTTGAGTTGATAATCTGCCTGGGGGAAGGATTCATCCTGCCTATTGGAAAAGCATTGTAATTAAAACGGAGATGCTAAGTGTGTACTATGTGGTGACTGCTTGCTTTTGTTTGCTTTTGTTTTTGCTGCCTGCCTATGGAGATATTAAGCTGCCCTTGCTAGAGAATCTGTAAATAAAACCAAACGTTCAGGCAAACTGGACTGAGACCCGAAACACTTCCAAGCTGGTTCTGGTTTCACTATGAGGTATGGAAGTGTAAACTTTTGTTCAGTATTATGACACTACTAGCTGACGTGACGTACTTCATGTTCATTTGCAGTGTTCCTATGCCCGTAAGGCCTTTAGGTCTTCTCTCTACAAGAGAAAAACTCATGCATGCCTACCGATGTGTCCTGTTTGGAAAGACTGGTGTTAGGATTGCTGTAAACACAATGCTATACCAAATGCTTGAAGGGAATAAGGTCCTGATTTTTTTTTTTTTTAATTGACTTTGGTGATTGTATTAGTAGCTTTCTTGACTCAATGGGATTTTTTCCACCATGACAAAGCAACCAAGTTCCTATTCCTGGAGGGCAGTTTAGGTTCAAACATACTCAGGAGAGGCAGTTTAAAACCGCTGTCTTGGGGGTTTATGCAGCTTTAGTAGTGACATGCAACATGCCCCATGTTTTATCTGTGGAGTAGAGTTGCAGAAGCACATTTTCAGACTACTCAACTGAGGGGGGGGAGGGGAAATCCTTTTTCCTCCCCAGCTCATATTAAGGGGTGGCAAAGTGGGTACAGGCTGTGCTGAGTTTGGTAAATGTTGTGGTGGAAAATATACATTGATGTCTCTAAGTGATCTTACGGGTTAACAAGCCAGACTGGCATCTTTTTCCATCATTGTTCAACCAGTAATGGTTCTAAAAATGCTTTGTGTACCTGCATGGTCTTAGACCTTCTATTAATGATTGTATCAACTTACAAACTCAGGTAGATAATTTGTTAAGCTCTTTTTGTAGAGCCTTACTGACTGAATGTTAAGTGTCTGTGTACTGATGTAGTTAAGTAACTTCCTTTTGAACTACCAGACTAGTTAAAAAAAAAAAAAGTCCTTTTATAGGTTTGTAGAATACTTTTCAGACAATGTAGTAGTTTTTCCTTCAGAGGGAGAGATGTCTGTTTCTGGGTTTCATTTTTAGGTTTGTTTTTTTTTTTTTTTCTAAAATGACTAAGAAGTTTTTAACTAGTTTGTAAGGTTTGCGTAGTCACCTGAGTTGGTGGGGGTTTCTTATGTATGTGACTCTTGTTTGTACTGTGCATTACCTGTCATGCACTCCTTGGTTCCTGCGCAGTGTGTTGCAGTAGTTGAGGGTGTTGAACACGTGCCTGTGATTTAACTCAAACAGAAATTGGAAGCCTTGAACAAAATAAAGCTCATCCACATGAAAACAATGTCAAACATGCATTTTTCTCCCCTTATTTAATCGACTGTAGATGTATGGCCCCATCTTATCAAAATTTTCACTACTCATTTATATAAGCATTGCCTTGGTGCAAGATTGCATTGGTATCCAGGATGATTTTGTCAGTCCTTGGATGTTGAATATCTTGAATTGATTTAGTTTTGTAGTTTCCTCCTTTGTTGCAGTTGGGTTTTTTCTGCTTTAGTAGATTAATCATGCTGCTCTCCTAATCATAATAAAATATCTCAGGAGGACAGACAGTGCTCTGCTTTTAATGACCTTCTCAGAGCTTTTGTATCTTAATTGAAAATGAGACAGACTGTGACAAGAACTGCCATGCTCCAAACAGGGCATCACGTTTCCACTTGGGCAAAAAGTGACATAATTTTTAGTTGACAGATATTGAGTACTGCAGAAAAGAAAGCATGACAGGTTATGTGCAAACTTTTACGTAGAATAAGTGAGCAAAATGTTAGAACCCTTGTGTTAATGGAGATTTCTGAATGTATCTTTGTGGTCCATAGGGAAGGCTGAAGGATGTAGCAAGGAGACGATGTATCAGCTACTGGCAGCCTTAAAACAAAGTCAGTGTCTCTCTGGACTTTAAAATGTTCCTATGCAGTTTATTTTATTTTTGTTTAATCAAATAAATGTGAGGTTTTTTTCCATGGCAAATCTGTGTATGTGTGTTTCTGTATTACCCAGACAAAGCTTTCTCTTCTGTCAGAATGCAAAAAAAGAAAAGCCCCTGCCTGAATTTGAACCTGGCTGTCTCCAGATAGTGATTACTGAAAACTTTAACCAGAAGCATCTGCTTTAAAAGGGGAGAGGAGGAAAAATGTTGAAGTGTGTTTACAAAAAAAAAAAAAGTGGTGATGCAGCATCAAAAATTCTTAGTTGTCTGTGCTATTAGAAAAAAATCCTGTCGTGTCTGGAGGAAAGAGTTGTGATACTGAACTCACTGCCTGTAACTCCATGCATTTTCCACAGTTTTTTGCCAGAAGGTTCCTGGTTTAACTTTCTTAGATCCATTTCTAGGCTTCCATTTCTTCACCTTTGCAGCCGTGAAGGAATGCTGCTTCTGAGTGGCAGTGTAAATAAAGCAAAGCCCCCCGAACACTCAGTAGGTGTCTCTAGCACTTTGCAGGGCAGACTGCCATCACAAATTGGGTAAGGGGAAAAGGTGCCCTTTTCCTTTGCTGCTTTGGAAAACGTTTAAAAAGAAATGGTGAGCATGAGAAGATGCTGTTCAAGTAAGGTTTGAGAATTAAGACCACTGCCTGAATTCCCATCAGGGGCAGCAGTGGAGGTGGAATTCCAGGCTCTGAAAGCGCCGACTGCTTTAGCTTTTTAAAGCCCAGGTGCTTTCTGACCCTGAACAATTACAGGGCCCTCAGCGCTATGCTGGGCTCTATCCATCAAAATCCTTGACCAGACCATTGCTTGTTCTTCCTGCTGGAGCAGCTGGCAACATGTCAGCAGTACAGAGAACACTTCAAGTTGAAGGGAGAGAGGGAGAGGGAAGGACCTGTGAAGGAGAAGACAAAGGCTGCCCAGGTGAGTTTGTCCAGCTTCATGTGTTACTCTGTATTCCCTTGGCTTCTCTGTGCTCTCTCCCTGAAAACAGCTGGAACCTAGAAGCTCAGTTGAACACTAGGAGATGGCTCTGGATGCTGCTGAACAAGTGCTGTCCAGTTCTTGCAGCAGGGCCACAGGCTCAGCTAAAGGTTCTGACAAGGAAGTGGACAGCAATGCCCATGATGGCCCTGGTGCAAGAACTGTGCTGAGGTAGCAACAAGGCTTTTGGTGCTTGGTGAGGGAAAAGGGAGTGCAACAACCCCTTTCTCCTGCTGGGGGAATGTGAGCCAGTGCATGGCCACAGGGTAATGGGAGGTGAGGGGGAGAGATGGACAGGCAGCCTTCCCTTAAAGAAGTGGCCCAAACCAAAATGATATGCACTGTTGAATTTACTAACTTAACACACAGCTGAGCCTGTGCTGCTCCTGTTCTTCCCTGCTGCTATCACAGGCCAGCTTGCAGTTTTACTTGACCTTCACTTCTTTACTACCAGAGCCTAAAAGAAACAGAGGGAGGAGAAAGTGGACTGTGACTCTATGGCCAAGTCCTTGACTGCTCCCTCCCGAGGTGTGTTTTTACATTTATTTTTTTCCTCTCTGTTAACAGTAAAATGATAAAAGCTGAAAGCCATCATCTCCACTCATGCATCCCTGTCTTCGAGTCACGGTGGGGGGTGGGGGAAAAAAGTGCAGAGCTGCTGTGGGGACTGTGCAGCTGCCCTAGGGCAGAGGAGCAGGCGGGGTAGGGGTGAGCTGGGGCTGAAGGCTGCGGCTCACATGTAAATACGGCTGCGATAAGATGTTCCTTATCTGGGGAACAACTGTATCCTTCACCGAGCCCCGGGGGAGCGCTGGGTGCCTCCGGGCCGAGATGGCCGCTGGTGGAGCAAGGCTTGAGCATCTTTTGCATGTGAATGCCCCGCATTCCTGGGGGGGCGGGGAAGGGCAGCAAAGAATATTCTCTATTCAGGGCCCGGGACCACACAGGGAGCATCCTTAACCTTTTTTTTTTGTATTTCATCAGTCAATCTACTTTGACTTGAGGGATGTATCAGGTCCCTTTCTTCTTCCTTCTTTCAGAAAAGTGATCTCTACCTCTTTCTTACTGATTTTTTTTTTATTTTATTTTTAAAATTCCTACTATTTCTAAACCGCTTGGCCCTACCCAAGGACAGTGTGTGTGTGCCACCTCCTGCAGTGATAGAAAATTTACTGAAAGAGGCAGCTACTTGGTCGTTGCTCTGAAAGGCATGAAAACCAGGGATGCCAGTTATCTAACAGGAGAGCTAGTAGCAGGTCTCAATCTTGCTGCTGTACTGCTTCCTGCTGGAGCCACACCTGTGCTCATTACACAACTTGCACATTGTTCAGTACTCACTGTTCTGCTTCTGTCACTTGTGGCTTGTTTCTTCAAGATCGAGGATACAAACCCAAGACTATCCTGCTGCCTTCCTCTGCTGCACAACATCTGCACTGCCTCACGCTCGAGACTGAGCACGGAACTTGCAGGCCTCACATCCCAGGTGCTGCTTGGAAAAGTGATTTTCTTGGTGGTGGCTGGAGGCAAAGTACAATGCCAGCTGCACCAGGAGATAAGGTGTTAGCTCAGCTCTATCCTGGAGATTATCAGGGCAAAGGCTCAAATAGCTGAAATGGCACAAAACAGCCCGGGAGGGAATGTGAGGAGAGGTGCTGGGCTCCATGCTGGGCGCCAATTATCTTATGCCCGCATTAAGTACAAGGTAGGATGGCTCACTGCTTTGCCTATGCTTGCAATGAGTAACCAGAGAGTCCTTGATTATGTTGCCATCTTACACCCTCTTGGTTTGAGCAAAAGGCAGATTTTTATTTTTTTTCTTGAGAGGTATTCCTCTACATTTAAAAAAACAACCCAACAAACAACAAACCCAACCAGAAAACAGAGCACCTTTTTCTTACAGCCCGGCACTTTTCCTCTGTACCAGCACATCTTTCTTTTGGGCAAAGAAAACCAGGGAGAAGAAAACCAATCGAACAAAAAAAGCCAACCCAAACAGGCCCCCATCCAGCTAAAGCGTGACTATTGCCCAGCACAGGTTCCACCCTTGCAGGTTCTGCCCTTTTAGCTCTTACCCTCAGTGTTGCTGCAGAGAGAGGAGGAGCAGTCAGAGTCCCTCCAGTGTGAGAGGGCAGCACTGTTGAAGGGGCATTCACCTACCAGCACAGTCCCACCCAAAACACCCTCCTCCATCACACTCTCAGGCATCATCCACCCCCACAGCTGAAGAGGCAGCTTCATCGACAGCAAGGTCCCAACTCCCAGCTGCTGCAGGGCAGAGGACTCTAGCTACATCAGCAAGTTGGGCAAAGGCCTCCTCTTTGAGGAATATCATGGCTCAGAGGTGTTAAAACACAGCAGCCAACACAGCAGCTCAACTGCTCTTTCAAGAACTTTAGTTTAAGTAAATGATTTTCTCCTTCCAGTCACTTCCCTCCCCCCATTTTCTTCAAAAAGAGCTGAATTACACACTGGATTAACCAATTCCTCTTGGTAAGTAAAGTGCCACTCCCATTCCAAGCAGATACCCATCTCTCATTGTTCATGAAATAACCTTTACAAACAGCTGTTTTCATTTACATGTTTTATTAAAAATTTACATAAACACACTCCAGCAATTGGGGTATTCAGGTGTCCTAGGTTAAAAAAATATACAAAATCCCAAGCCCTCATGGGCACAGCAGCAGCAGGTTGAAGAACAATCTCACTTCCTTTGAACAGTGGTGAAAGCTGGCATCTGAATGGGCTGGATTGAGTGGACTGGCTGGAAAACGGGCTTTTTCCGCATGTCAGAGAGTGTTTTCACGGAAGGGAGCAGCTGGTTCCTCTTGATGATCTGCAGTGCCAGCTGCGTGTTACCTACAAGACAAATTCGATTAAAAAACAAAATACCATTTTATGAGGTATAAATCACTGTTCTAGGGACAGAGCTGATGAGCCAGGCCTGAGCCCAGCCCACAGGCACCAGCAGTTTTCCTAATTAGTAAAATGCTGACATGGACATGAAAAGCATTAGACAACAGTTAACTTGAAAAAAAATACTTCTGCTTGAATCTACCTATTCTTTGCTGAAGACAGTTTCTACCTCAGACCTGCAAGATGCCAGAGCACCTTCTTTATTCCTGAAGGTACCTCTTCTCTCTCCCAGCTGTGTTGTTAGACTCTAAATCTCACACAAAATGCCCTCACATTGTGACATTGCAGACAGTAATGCAAATGTTGAGGGTATATATAAAATGGTTTTAAAACAAGAAATCTGATTTTCAACTGTATGCATGGCCCATCAAATAAACACCAACATAAATGGAAAACCTATTCTTTGTTAAAAATTAAACCTGTACAATTTAGGAGAGAAGATGCTGAGTTCTGAAGGAATATTTTTCCCTCTCACAAATACTTTTCTTTCACTAAAGTTTTAGTTTCAGAAGAGATGCACCCTTTTGTTTTCATTTATAGAACAAAAAATGTCATCAGCCTTTTTTTGTTATATACTTAAAAGGGGGTGGGAGATGTAAATCCCACTTTCTACTCTCTTCTGCTCTGTACATCTTTTTGCAGAAAGAAAGGTTTCCAAAATTCCAGCTTAGAAATATCTTTGTAAGGAAAGCTTTGCAGAAGTCTCAATTCCGAATGCAAATGCCCGAGTCCTCTGCCTGCCTGCAGTGCAAGACAACTGAAGGGGAACAGAACATTTCACAACACTTGGATATTAAGCCCCAAGGGGCACAGATCTGCAACCATGACAGCTTCAATCAGCAGCTGCATCAGTCTGCTCACACTGCAATATTCAGATGCCACCTTTCCAGTTTCCCATTACATAGTTTTTCCCCCATACAAACAGAGCGAACCTTGAAAAGGAAGCATTTTGGAAAAGTGAGCTGTCAATATTACAAGCTCTGCTGCCATACTTGCTACATAGGCCTTGACATGGCTTCTTTGGGAAACTGGATTGTGGTTGGCTTTTAATGGAAAGCCTCTTTATAGTATCAAGGGTTTTACTAGCCTATCCAAGACTGCACAAAGTATAGAAGACTTCAGGCAGTGAATGTTTAGGAAATCTGGAGTATGTAAGAATGAGATAGCAATAAACTATGGAAATGAAGGTGTGGATACATGGATCTGTAGCAGTCTAAAATGGAGACAGGGCGTAAAGAGTATCATTCAAAATACTGGCACATTTCTCTAGGAATGATGACTACTGCCCTCTTCCCTTTGTATCCAAAATGTAGGTTGACAGAACATTTCCAAACTCACCATTCTGTAATTCCAGATATACAGCCAGCAGGATAGCTTCTGGAGGGATCTCTTTGGGGTGGATCAGCGAAGCAGCCTTATTGAAAAAGAAGAGGGTGGGGAGAAAAAGTGTTTAGGAGAAAGGTCCAGCACAAAGAAAGTGTCCCTTGACAAGATTGCTACCACCATCTTAGGTAACAAAACCAAGGAAAACAATTCATTAAGATCAGATTTTTTCAAACCAATACACTCTATCAGGTTTAAGCACGCAAGGAGAGACCACAAGATTATCTGCACGGCAAGATTGTTTCACACTAATTAGCAGGACCATCTGCTGTGGTCTTATGTTCCTATACATCTGTAACTCCTGGGCCAGCCTACTGTGGTTTCTTGGTGAGATGACAGGTGAAAGTGGTAACCTCCACTGCTCCAAAGCTCAGAATACAATAACAAGGATCATTTATTAGCTTTCCAGATACAACTGTTTTTCAGCTATGAAGTCAATGAATTTGTTGGACGTGCAGAGACCTATATTTTACATCCATGGGTGGCCTTGCGCTCCTTTGGGCTTTACACAGGTGCTACAGAGCCTGAGCACAGATTCCTGCCCCATCATAAGAAGCCTCAGGAGGAAAAAGAGCCTCACAGAATTTGAATCTGTTCACCTACACAACTCATGTGAAGTAATTTGGAAGACTGCTATTGCAGCTGATAGTTCAACAATGCATCCGAAGAGTCTTCCTGACAGACAGGAATGGCTGCAGAGAGGGACAAACATCATCACTGAAGGAGATGAGTCCCAGCCATGAGAAAGACCAAGTGACATGACACAGGCAAAGTGAAGACAGCATTTCAAAAGCAGTACTTGAAAATTCTTGGGACAAGGAACATACTTCCAGAATTGCAGTTTATTCTCTAAAGATAAGAGCTCTGATGATAAGTTATTAAGTAATTAGGGAGAAAACCGCCTCTGAAATGTAACAATTACCATTGGACCATTAAAAAATCCACAAAAAAATCCAAACAAGCAAACTTAGAAAAAGTGAAAAGTCTTCCTAGTCATATTCCACTGTTTTGATACAACCTAAGGAGAAAAAAAAAAGCTTTCTATGATAGTGCTGAACTTTTTACACAAGTAAGAAATTTGGAATCCTTCATTTTATGTAACCAATAGAGACTGGTTCGTAAAGACAGAAGAGAGCTACCACCTCAGCAAAGTGCACGAATAAACCTGGGCTACGAAATCACCAGAATTTGCTGTGATCTAAATGGCACTTTGAAGGAAGTACGTTTGTCCCTAATGCTGCCTTGAGATTTATTTGTCCTACCTGATGAAGACACTTTCGAGCTTTGTCATATTCACTCCTCAAACAGTAAGCACTTCCAAGGTTAAATAACATCATTGTTCGTGCAGACGTGACCGAACTGGGGTAGCACTGTGGGGTCTGCTTGCCAGCTGCAATAAAAAAAATATTGTTTCTTACACTTTTATTCCAAACTGGCCAAGTAAATTCTTGTACTCTGCTGAATGCAGTGGCTGGTACTTACAAGATTCCATTGCCTCATTCTCTCCTTTGTCAGACCCTGCAAAGGAAAAGAAAAAAAAAACAAACCACAAAAACCATCATGTTCTGTGAGCTTTTTTAAAGCTTATTACAAAAATAAAACAAAGATACAAATTTGCTTCTCTCTTCACAGTCTGACATTAAAGAGGGAAAACATATCAATTTGCTCAAGAATTTATGTCACTTAAGATCTCCTATCTTCAGTGTTTCAGTTTTAGATTTGCAGATGAGTACAGTGAAGTTTAAACCTCAGACATGTCAATGAAATCAGAACTGCTGTAGACTTCATTATACACATGGACTCTGAAGTATTTTTGTCTTACAGAATACACACTCCCATCAAAAAAATTAAGATACAGATTAATTTAATTCTCCCCACTTCTATCTCTCACTAAAGTAGACTTCACTGGTACTCCAAAGCCTGGTTTAGAGACTTAAAAAGCTGTAAGAGACAGTATGAAGCCCAAACTTAACCATAATTGCAGTTTCTCAAAAGCAGCTCTCTGAAGTTCCCTTCAAACAAGCCAGAATGCTACAATATACAGTTCTATTTACATTACAGAATTAACCACCTCATAAGAACAGGGGAAAGACACACCAAACACAAAGTAGGAACTAAAGCCAGGACACTGAAAGCTCAACAACAAAAACACAAACAACCCCCCACCCCGAACAACCTGCGGTCTTAAAGTGTCTTAATCATCGTGATATTTGTGTCTGGAAAGTTACAGCAGTAAGGCAGCTGAAAGCATAACCAGTTGTAATGAAGTGTGGATGCATTAACCTTGATCCTGCTCATTTGAAGAGATCCCGAGGGAAACATCAGTGACATTCTCGGGGTTCAAGTGAGTGATGGCATCAGATATTTTGTCTAGAGAGATGAGAGCTTCTGCTGCATACAAATGCCCGAGAAACCTACAATAGCAAAGGATTAGGTACAAATATCAGCACAGCAATCCCCACAGTTTGTCATGTAAGACAAACTGAACACAGTTTTTAACATAAGCACATGGAAACTATTACTTGAAACACTTGCATGGAAGTTAACTTGCTCATAAAGTGTTGTCATAATACCCAGTTCCACCACTTACTGCTTTTAGGCACTAAAGCTGTAAAAAAAAAAAATCTGCACCTCAGTAAAGACAATTAATCCATGCACAGGAATTGCCGTTCCACAAAGAAAGTACCTTGGTATGGCTTTATCTCAGAGAATTAAAAAAAGCCATCCCAGAATACAAATATAATTTAAAGTGTTGAATGACTTCAGGCTCAATAAAAAAAAGCCTATTTTCCTGGGACCAAGACATATGGCTCTTTGTCTTTGCAAAAAACCTGTCATTTAGCATTTCTTGCATTACATAATGGTAACATAAAATTATGTGTTACCTTGCAAACTCCTAAAAAATCTTGCTTGCACAATGACTGTGCAAAAAGATGAGCTCCTGCAGTAGTCTGAAGCGCAGGAGCCAAAGAATTTGACTGGCACGGACCATTTTAAAAGTATGCTGCCAGCATATAAAAATAAGCGAAAGTTACCTTGCCTTCTACAAGTACATAACCAGTTTAGAAAAATATTACTACCTTAAAATCCCTGCTATATTTTACCCTGTGTATGGCATGGGTATTAAATGGACAAACAAGGTCAGAAGAAGGGGGCTAAAGCTGCCTTTTTTGAATTTGTAGAGCTGTATGAGAACTGGTGGGTAGAAACAGAATGAGCTTTGAATATCCTTCAAAAAATACAGTGCCAAATGAGAGCTGAAGAAGAGAAACAGAAGAATGGAACCTATATAAGCAACGGTAGCAGGTGAAGTGACAGTCCTGCACACACAAGATCTGGTACCCAGGAGACCGAGCAAATCTTCCCCTCCAAGGCTGTAGTTTCATAGTGATCTTTCAGCAGCACGCTGGTTTGGGCTGGTTTGCCTACTCCCAGCTGCACGTTCCTGCCCCTTGTGCTGTGCCAACACAAGCACGTGCAATCCCACAGTGAATCCCGACAGAGACCTGATGGTCCTGCTGTGGCATGGGACCCAGAGCTGGAAAAACAGCAACAAAAGCGGCAATAGATTCCGAATTACATGGAATTCATACACAAAGAAGGGGATTCGTGTTCCTGTGTGTCAACAGACATTTAGCCAGGGCTTCAACAAGCAGGCCAAGGAATTATTTGCATCAGATACAGAATTGGCAAGCAACTACAGACATTTGAAGTTTCAACTCAGAACTCTCCAGCAAAAAGAAGTGCTGAGAAAGAAGAAGTTACCCCATCAGACTTACTTAAGAGACCCTGACAGCTTTGGTTGCTGAAGAAGTTTATCTGCGTGATTCAATGCCATAAGGTTATCCCCCAAAGCCAGCGCCACGTAAGCACTACACGCAAGTATTGAGCACCTGGAGGAAAACAGACAAAAAAAAAAGAAGAAAAAAAAAAAAAAGGAAGGGGAGAAAGCCAATATTTAAATGAAGAATTCTGTGAGTCCAAATGCAGCTGTTAAGTTTTCTTTCTTGTTAAGTGCTGAAGAAATAAATTATAAACTTTCAATAATCACTTAAAGAGTTGGTGTTCATTATCTAGGGGCTCAACTGTTCTACAGTATAAACCAAGGATCACCATGGTGTGCTAAAGTAAGATTTTGCAGTTTTGATCATAAATATCAGATTAAAAAGAGACGGGACTTCACCTGTGTTATTTTTCTCAGGGACAGTTTCCCTTTCTTACACTCTTATTATTGTTTTGCCTTCGACTCTCATTTGTACTTCCCTGCCCTCACCTTCTGCTGCAGCAAAGGGTAGCAGATTTTTAGATGTCTGTAAGGCACAACCTACAGACACAGTAGCAATCAGTTAAGCTGTAACATATTTCACTCTTCTGTTGTACAACGTCCTCACAGAGGGAGACAAACACTGGAGAATTTGGTGTTTCCATTTTTGTGTTCAACTGAGACCTGTAACCCGGTGCCAAGATTCTGATCGATCCATGGCATTTATTGCTATCACAGACCTTCTTCTCTTTCCAAAACCACAAAATCGCTGGCAGTTCCTGTAACAAAATCTGAACTACTCACATTTTCCACCTTCAAACAATAACCCAACGTCAGGATGCAATCATTAGGCTAAGCTTCACACTCTGTAATAACTCCCCCCCTCCCCAAACACAGCACTTGGGGATATTTTCCACTTGGTAAAACATCATTCAGTGCAGGCTGCCTTGTCCTCAGGGCACAAGCCTCTGTCCACAACACCCTGCTGTGAGCAGGACTCTGTTCTTCTCCAGGGAGAACAAGTGGATCCTCTGAGTGGGGTCTCACGTTGGGAGCGATGGGAGGAGAGCCTTCGCCTCTCCCGCTGGTAGGCGGGCTATTATTATGCCAACCTTCTGGCAACTGTCAAGCCCACTTTCGGTCCAGCAGTAAGTCATGTAATTCGTGGCAGGACCTGGGGTGTCTTTATTCCCCTTTCCCAGGAGGCATGCTCCTTAATTATGCACAAGCAGGATAAGAAACTTCTCCAGTGTTTCTCCCTACCCCCCACTTCCTCTCCACTGTGCCCAGATGTCACATCAAATCTGAACACATACAAAAGCTTGAGAGAGGGAGAGGAAAGCTTCCCCTGCTCAAGTCCCAAACCTAAAATATTTCTGAAAGGTTGTGACTGGGGAGGGGGATGGAACTGGGAAACAAAATCTCTGTAATAACAGCCTGCTTCTAAGTAGCCCCTTTTTGTCTCTGCCTCAAGCAAGCACAGTGCAAATCAGCAGAGATGCTGAGTGTCACCAGCAAAATACTCTTAGACAAGTCAGGCCCCATAGTTTGTAGCTACTGCCCTTTACATCAATGGGTTTTATATTTCCCATGACTTTTTTAAAGCCTATTTTTATTTCTGAAAGTGTAAATTCAATCACAAGACACGCTCCCATCACACAACAGACAAGTCCAGCAAAACTGAAACCTACTCCTCTGCTCTAAGGACTCCTCATTGTTAGACCTACGTAAGAGCTGGCAAGATTCTTCGGCAACAACCATCTAAAGAGGAAAATATCCAGGTTTTCTTCCCTACAGTAATGCTCCTGCACACTTGGATCCATTGTTGAGTTGGCTGAACCAAATGCTCAGGAGAGCTGACAGCTAACCGGAGCAGAAGAATTGCACCACAAGGGAAAAGACAAACTAGTTTTTCACCCCGGTCAGGATTCTGACAAAACTCCACAGGTCGCCTTTGAGCACGGCAGACTTCCAGCATCACCGAGCCTCCGCATGCCCTAAATAAAACTGCCTTTGCAGTAGGAAAAAGAAAAATGTTTTTTTAAACTGCCAGATTATGTCAAACAGCCTCTTGTGTAGGTCTAGGCAACAAGATTTGTCAGCCCACACAGACTGCAAGTTTGTGGAACCTGAACTCCACATCCGACTTGCCTTATTTCTCAGGGAAAGGGTAAGCCAGAGCCAATCTAGTGCTTCAAAACTTACCAAAAATGACAATTCTAAACCATTTGAGAACATCACTAACCTGAAATAATTTCAAATAGCTAACCAAGCACAACAGTGGATACAAACTATCTACTTTTTATGTTTCAACACAAGCAAACAATACAAAATATTAAGAAATACAGAATGCACACTGTGCTTACTCAATGGGGAAATTCAGCACCAGCAAAGGGGAGATGGGGAAGAACTACAGTGTCTGACTGAGGAAGAAGAGTGTGAAACAGCTACAAGTGATGATTGCTGTAGGCTTCCAGTATTGTGACAGGGCCAAACAGACCACTGCAACCTTTAAATGGAGAAATGAGGTGAAACTGGGTAGGTATGGAGAAGAGGTAATGCATACTGGTGGGCAGTGGTAGTTCTTACAAACTGGCATGTAAATTTATTAGCAATGTCAGTGATGTCCCTGGAATACCATATACAATACTAGGTATATATGCATGAAAAATGTAAGTAAGCAAATAAAATAAATAAAGGATAATGATGGTCTTGAAATAGCCAATGGAAGAGTCAAAGAAAGGAAAAAAAGGGTAAAATTGGGTCACATGCCTTATAGCAAGGGCTTACAGATCAAATCTATTCAAGACAAAGTGGGTGATCAGATCATTCCTTTATTTTTAGCTGCTTTGAAGGGTAAATTTAACGTTCTCACTCAATCTAGGAAGAAAAAGATTACAGTAAGTCTGTTGCTATCCACTTAAAGTTTTATAACAAAATCCAAAAAATTTTCCAAATGTAGCACTGTGGTCTACCAGAACTTTACTCTTGAAGCACAGTGTTGGGTTGTTCTGGTGTGCTGAAACATACACAGGCTGAGAGCAGAACAGGGAATTGGCTTCTCAGAGGATGAGAAGCAGCAAGGAGGAGAATTGTTTAGAAGAAACTCAGAAGGAAAATCTGGAGTTTCTACTTTGAATGCATAAACTCTTAGCAATGTTTGGTGTACTCAGACTTCCGCTTGTTGCTTTCAAACCCCTGCAACTGAATTGCTGCTTATTATGAGAACAGTCCGCTCAACAAATTCGTGCACAAGTACCAGACAATACATATGACATGTAAACCTTTTCTAGATGATATTTTTAATTTTTTAAGAACTGTTCAGGAGTAAAGTTAGTCATTTTGAACTCTTACCAGGATATGCAACTGCACAAAATCATGAAAAAAAGGCAATTAAGTTGCCCATTTCAGTTCTAGAAGCAATAGAAGTTTCTCAGTCTAGTGACTTAAGAGGGAAAAACTGAATTCAACAGACACTTATTCCTTAGGATAATCCTTGACAATATCTAGAATTTTTTTCCTAATTTTCCCAGGCTCGATAAGAATTTGAATTTTCTCACTTAGCTCCTTAGTGAGCAAGACTACAGGAACACTCTAACTATATACAATATATACATACAAGACTACTATTTGAGTGTAACATACTTTGCTTTTCACAACTATCTTCAGAAATTTAGAAACAGTTTCAGCAGAATCACTTCCTAGAGATGTCGAGTCCTCGAAATTAAACCAAAGCAAGCAGTGAAAAAAAATAAATCAATGCTTTTCCTTTCCTTACATGATGTTCTTGCATCAAGCAGTGTACTTCTTGCTAAACTGATAGGCTTTTTCTGACATGTTGTCAGACTTCATCAGTAGATAACAAAAGCTGATTGTGAAAGAAAAGACTATGTATTTAAAAAAAAATCACAAAGTGACACCACGTAATTTTGACACATGGCAGCCACATTTTCAAACAGTCAGGAGGAGAAAAAAAAACAACAAAAGCCAGAAAACCCACAAAACCACAACCAACCCACATCACTGTTTTTCTAATCCAGCCCTTTCTATTTCGGGGAGGACACTCTTGTACCGCTTCAGAATAAATAATCAAGGTTCCAGTAGCATCTCCTCACAGATTCCTTCTGAAGTGCTTCTAAGTGAATACGAGCAGATTTGCTACACATAGGGAGCAAAGTAAAGGTTAAGCTGGTCATTATGAAACAGGTTACTTGGAACTAGGCTGGAACAGAGTGTTTACTCAAGAGTTCAAGTGGGAAATTACTGTATGAAAAACAGTATATAGAAACTTAAAACAGATTTCTTTTTGTTTAGCAGGTGCAAGCTTTATAGTAAGAGAGATTTGCAACGAGTTGGCAGCCACCTGGAATAACTAACATTGCCAGCAAATTATAATCTTGTTGTGGAAAAGTAAAGAGATTCCAGATAATGTGATACTTATTTAGACACATGCAAATTACTCTGTTTGGAGAACACTCTGACTGCTGAAAAAGTAGTTTAAGGATCTTTGAGAACACGAAAAAATCTACAGTCAAATTTTACCAATGTTGTTCCATGGTAAGGAAGTCAAATGCCAAGACAGAGGCATTTTTGTTTTCTATTTTATGCAAACTGCTGGAAGGAACACCATTCTTATTGGTAAAAGTAGCTATGCAGCTTCCCACTTCCTTTTTTTTTCCCCATCCAACAAGCATATAATGTGGGGAATGAATTCCAAACTAGCCTTATCATGGCTTCAAAGGGAAAGGGTACCATACAGTAATTTCCATCCTCTTCCACCAATGACAACAGCCGTTGCCAAGGTTTTGGCTTTGTCATTTATGGAACTTGATATTAGTTTTGCCCAATATATAATGCCAAACTTCCAACAGTGGGATCAAACAGACTTATCTACCTCCTAAATTGAAATTCTGGATGGCTTCTACTTGTTTAGACTCAAAGTCCAAAAGAAAGGAAGCACACACGTTTGAAAAGAGATTATGCTAACAGCTACAATTTGAGGTGTCAAATGCCTACAAAAAAAGCTGGGAATCACAGTTTAGGAGGAGGCTCATCTAGTGGTGAATATTTTATATTATTTACTTGCCTTAAATTCTCTAATTCTTGTTTCTTCAAAGGCGAAGAAGGAGGAGCTGCAATGAATTTATCCCCTTCGTGACTTTTATTGCTAGAATAAAAACAGTGTATTAATTATAACAAATGACTTATTAAAGTAGTTAATTAAAAAATTCTCAGTGTAAAAAGCATTGGTATTTATTCACTCCATTTAAAAGGACATAAATTCTGCAGCCTAAAATACAGGGAATTGAGGCTATGCAGAGACTGAGGTTTGTGCTCTTATTCTAACCGTTCTATCTGAGAAGGAAGAAGTGGGACATTTGCTGGAAAGGATTTGACTGACAGACCAAACAACCCACACCATTCTCCATAGCCTTGAGTTATTTTTGAAGTTCAGTGTAGGATAAGCATTTTTAACTGGAGGGACACAGAATTTGCTGCATTTGTAGCATCTTTTCTTTCAGCCTGGGAGAAAAGCAGTAAACTAGTTCTCTCTAGACATCTCAAAAACTAGTTACATAAATATTCTAGAAAGACAACCCACAAAGTACTACAGCTTTCTTTAGACTTCTAGCTCCCTTTATTTTTATTTCAAAATGTCTTTTTTAAGAAATAAAATTCCACTGTCTTAAAATTATGCTTGGCTTTTTTTGGGGAGCACATTGTCATTCTATTTTAAGATTATGAAACTTCACTCTCCAATAAGCTGAAAGAACCTCCTGGAATGAGAATTGAAGAGGTGGATAATAGCTGTACCTTAGCAGAGAGAGAGACAAGGTTTGGAAACAGATAAAAAAAAAATCAGAATTTAAGTCTGTCCACTTAACAAGAACTTTTTAGTTGATGAGTTTTATATCTGTCTATTGCAAACAGGTAAGATAATGCCAACTGAGACATTCAAACCAGATAGCAAAAAAAACTCCAAGGAAACTATACTCAATACTGCTGTATATACTTCATGCCTTTGCCAAAAATTAGATTAAAAAATACCCCTAACCACTAAAAGTATTCCCTGTTTTCTTGTGAATAAGAGAAGAATTTGCCTTAAGAGTTGGCCTGCTCAATTAGTGGGATTTGCTTCAAAACCATCCTATTCAATTAGTGTGATTTTCTTCAAATGCCTTATATGTTTTACTGTTCTCTCACAGAGGTTCCCTTGTCAGAAGAAACAAATCCTTAAAGAACCTTTCAGAATGTGACACACAAATTCAAGAACAGCCTCCTTTGTTGTGGATATTTTGCAATTGGGAGTGACCACTGGGAGATATGAGGGAGTCCTTTCTTTAACTTTTTTTCAGTTGAAGAAGCATCTGGTTTTGAAAACAGAAGGTAGTAAAGGATCTTCCCATACAAGGCATGTTTTCCTTTCTTCACTCCTACAAAAATAAGCAAAACCCACCCCAACAAAAAAACAAAAAAGGAGGTTTTGTCTGAATAAGGGCCACCATTTTGTTTTCATCACTGCTCCTTGGTGAGCCCCATAAGCTTAAAATTGAAGTCACATTTAAACAAGAGAAGCTTCATCTCAATAGGCGGCATACGTACTTAGGAACTTAGTTCACAACCTCCAACCTCAGCAAAGAAGAAAGAAAAAACAAAAAACACCACAAACACACAAACTCAACCAACCAACCAAAAAAAAAATCACCAAAACCCCCCCAAAAATATACCCCCCCCAAAAAAACCAAAATCAACCAACCAAAAAAAAATCCTCAAAAAATCAAACCAAACAAAAACCAAAATGCCCCACAACAACAACAAACCACAACCCCACCGAGACTTTCATAAATCATTGGTCTCTGTACAAGATAAACTGTAACTGGGAAAATAAAGGGTTACAGAGAATAGCTTTCAAATATAGTTGTAGCAGTAACAGCCACTGACCCCCAGCCATAGTCTGTGTCCAGGCAACTTCTGAATATATAAGGATGCACTTTGTGCCTGTGCAGTACAGCATGTGTGCAGTAAATCCTGACATGTGACAAATGGATTTGAACTTCTTAAAATTTATCTGTACTTGGGTCTGACAAAAACATTTTGTTTTTTCATTACTCTCTAAGTAGTTCAAGTTCTAACACACTTTCCAGATTAATTATTGTAACACTTTCCCTTTCAAAATGGTCTTTAATGAAAGTGCAGACTGTGCTCAAAGTTACTCTTCAAAAGGAAGTCCAGAACGTATCAGGACTGATGCAAAAAATTAAGACACTTTCCTTTGACATACACTGTGTACAAGTTATATTTTCTGAAACTAAGGACAAAAAAAGGTTTTTCTTAAAACTCTTTCTGTGTAAAATATGATTTATTAAGCAACAGCTCCATGCTGCTTTCCTTCTAACCTTCTAAATCTCGTTTCCCATTTCTAGTCTAAAACAAACACAACAAAGCATACTAGGGCTGATGAATGTCAAATCTGATCATGGGGAAATGTTTACAACTGAGCTGCTAGACATTTATATATATATATTGAATCAAGTACATGGTGCACGTGCACACACACACTAAATCACTGTAACATGTGAAACTTCACTTACAATTAGAGAAATACCAATATGCACAGCGGGAGGGTGTGGGAAAACATAACATTTGCAGCACAGAAAAAAAGATGGTCAGTGAAAAAAATAATTTCACTGTCTAATTTAATAAAGTTGTTAGGAATAGCAGGAATCAACTCAGTATTTTATTCCTAAACTAGCATACCAGCAATTGAACAATGAGCAGCTAAACAATTTCCTTGGAGAGGCCAACGCTGCTAAGAGAATTTACAAATATGTTATTTTTTTCTGCTAGCCAAACAGGATAAGTAGCAGACACAGACTGTCAGCCCAGAGTTACTCTGGACAAAAAAAAAAAGGTTTATATCCAATTCTGTTTACCTGCATGCTTCACTGCTTTCACTGTTTTCTGCATTTCCCCCCAGTTGACTAGTAGTTTTAGATCCATTTTCCTGCTTTGGCTCCTGTTGATCTTCTGGCAGTAGCAGCAAGGCATTTCTTAGACAAATTGCTGCAAACTCCATACTGGCTACAGGTATTGCTGAGGACTGCCCATCACTTAAAGAGACACAGAAGTTTTAACTAGTAAGCAACAATCCTATTAAATTAAAAAATAAAATCAAAGCTCTGGAAATATCTGAATGCAGGGAAAACTTTATCCTAAAAATGTCAAATAATGTTTTAATATAACAAATTTAACTTATGAGGATGTATCTTGCTATTTTTACATATTGAAAGCACATCACGATGCCCAAATAGATTCAACCACATAATTATAAGAAGTTCTCTTGTTTTCCTTGATTTCACTTCCTGAAGTTTTATGGCAGAACAACTAGATTCTTCCTGCACTTCTGTAAAGTTGATTACTGAAAATAAACACTTCAGTGAGAAAAAGAGGCCAGATTTAGTAAGCTGGAAATATAAATTTCAGATAAATCAATTTCAAGCTTTAATGCTCTTCTTAGTTACAAGGAACACAGAGTTAAGCCCTCTGCTGGCCATCACAGAGGAGGCACAAAATGATGTTTAAGTAGGACTCACAATGCATTTCAGCATGCCTCTCTCTTCACTACAGGAACAAACAGTTATTCCACAACAGTTTTAAAACCTCTGATAAACAGATACATATACAAGCTATAACAACAAAATAAATAACCCATGGAAAACATACTTACTTATAAACAACATTCTGTATGGACTGGGATGCTAGGACTATCTTACGGTGGTAGCCTTGACCCACTATAGATTGCACAATACCCTTTTTGCTGGGAAGACCTTTAGTCTCTTGCTCTGATGTCTAAAAGGAAAAAGGAAAATGAACTAAAATATCAAGGCTGTTCAATGAGAGCTTGACAAATAAGTGAAAGCTAGAAGACCTTGAACTCTGCTAAAATGTAAGAATTAATAATGGGTACAGTTTTAAATCTTAAGTACAATGAAGGATCAAGCACCTTCTATTGTCTTTGTGTTGCAGAGGGGTTTTACTGCACACAGTGTAAGCACAGATTAGTTCTGACAGCTTGTCTGATAGCCTACTGACCTAGTTTCTCCTCTGTTTTGAAAGCAAAAAAACAATGAACCAAGTCGTATTAAAAGAACTGACAGGATATCTAAAAAGAAATAATGTGATCTGCCAAATAATATTCAGAATTGGCACTGCAACGCTTGCCATCGTCTCTCCCTGCTTACACAGCATTCAAAACGCTCTCTGAAAAAGCTGCTCTCAAACAGTGACATGGGGAGCAAGAAGCTGAACAACAACATGTGCAAAAATACATTAAATTAACTGGTTTAACAGATTTTTGAGTTTGTAGATATTCTGGGGGGTCAAATGAACTTAAAACATCCTCATTGTCAGTCCCAAGAATTATTTCTACACCATATTTACTGGGGTTTGTTTGGTTGTTTTAGGATGAGGCATCTTAACTTCACTGGTAAGCAGAATCAGTGATGAAAAGTCACAGTTGTAAGGAAAAACTTATGTTAAATCTGCAATTTAAATAGCTATAATGTTTCAGAAAATTTATCAGAATCTATTGTGAAAAAGAATATTGAGACAATGGCATTTGATGTCAAATAAAAAATACATACAATGAGTTTGGATACAAAGCACATATTTCAAAAAAGGTGTTTAAAATTCAGGCATTTAAGAGGGAATATCCTTCCATCTATATTTTATAAACTAAAATACTAAAGTGGGTAAAAACCAGCTTCAGTGAAATTACTTTTCTGCATGGTATTCAGAGCATAAATAAGAATCCACACATATATAAAGGAATATTATTGCAAGAAATATTATTGAAAATTGAGTTACAAGGTCAAATTAAGCACAGTATTGACTTTAGAGATTCACTTGTCATGTTACAAATCTAATTTATAATTTAAAGACACTTCCTCATTGCCTATAATATTAACAGCATCCAAAGTTAATTATGCATTTAGGAAACAGCCAGTTGGTTTTGTGACATGAATTCAAGGCTCTCTGGTACACTGCAGAAGATCATGACCATAGCAGGAAGAAAGCCTCAGGAGCCTGGCATAATCAATGTTTTGGCTACTCTGCAGTAAACAGAGAAGTGCTCCATAAAGATCTGTATTTCCCTTTTCCAGACTGCTAAACACTATCCTCGTGAATGGGATCCTAGCATTGTTTTTTTGAAACAAAACCTAAGCTAATCCACTCTTACATACTCAGCTTTTCACTAGAGATGATCATATGTGTCTTCTTTATCTATGTGTGACCTGTAGCCAGTAGGACAGACCCAGAAAACTGCAAAATGAGCATGAAGAAAGCTGTTCTTCGTGCATTCACTGTGTTTTATAAAACTCGAGCACTCTGACTACAGCCAGCACATATACAATCAAAGTTAGCCCATTTCTGATCCAACACTCTTGAAACTTCAGTGCCGTGCCTGTGAAATGGGGCTATAAGCAAATCTCTACTATCAAGCTATAAAGTTGTATCTTTCCTAAATTTTCTGAAATAGAGATACCAAAATAATGAGTACCTTTGAAATATTTGGAAGTATTTGGAAGGATTTTGATTGTGCGCAGTAAATAAATGCACACAGACCACCCAGAGAAGGAAAACAGAATTCAGGGGGTGGGGGAAAAATAGAGTGATATAGGTATTTGTTCAATTTAGGTATTTGTTCAATTAATCCCACACAGCCTGTGCAGTGAGTGAAATGGGCATATTGTGGAAATAACTGCATAGGATCATGCAATTACAGATTACAACCTCACTCCTCCACATATAAGGGGTGAATTACAGTTTCACAGGGAATCAAGTACTGTATATCTTAATTTCACAGACATATTCTAGTGCAGTTTTCTCTTCTAAGAGCAAACAATCCTGTCCTCACTTCTCTGAGTTTTAACATATGGGTTTATCCTAAACAGACTTGAAACCAAGACGCCCCAGAGGACACGCAATACACTGCTATCAGTTTTCCACCAACTTTGCCTGCAGAAGAAGGTGAAGTCTCAGCAGTTAAGAGATTCAGTTCCCCATCAGCTGTGATCACAACAGCTTCAGGATGGAGAAGGTTTATCACCGCTCCCTCAGCCTATGCCACTTTCAGGCTACCCACAGTACAGTCTCACCCCTCTCAATCCCTAGCAGCAAATGAGTGAGAAAACTTTGAACTTTAGATGAGCTTTGGCTGCATGAAGAGAAAATCCCATGCAAAGACTTCCCTCCACCTCTTGCAGCTTCAGATTAAACATGCAAAAACACATATACACAAAAAAATAACAAATCTGGACTTACACAGAGGTGTTGAAGTATTAGGCCTTTAAAATGCATAGCTTAACTCTTCGAATCAATTCTACCCGTGACCACATGTCATTTTTTAAAAGAAGTTTACAAAGCTACTTACCCCTTTGTTGGCAGCAATGCAGCATTCTGCTATTCTCAGCCACAGACGAGGGTTTGAGTGATAAACCTGGACTGCCTCAATCAGGCACTCAAAGGCAGCTAAGGGCCTCCCAATATGCAAGAGCTGAATTCCGCAATTGTAGAGCAACTCATACCGTTTGTTAGTCAGTAGTGTACACATGGGTCTCCCTGAAAATTTTTTACCTGCAGAAAAGGATTACATCATATTAGATGTGCAGCTCAGGAGAGCAGAAAATATAACTCTAAGAGGAAGAGGGAAGCTGTGGGAAACACCCCAAAACTACCCAAAACCCCTTTCATCGCAGAAATTCACTAGGCTACCTCCGTAAATAAATTCCTTTTACAGCAAAACTGATATCAAAGATAAATTAATTGTATTGTTAACAAAGATTGAAGTACGTTAAATGCTAACCACGAATGTTCCTTGTCACTCAAGCTAAATGTTACACAATAATACCGAATCCCAGATATGTGAGAATACACATCTCTGTTACTCATAGAAATTCCAGAAGAAAACCACTTTGCTATTAACAAGCATGAAACATTTTCTGTCTTCCTTCACACTGATACCTAAGGCTGCACTTAGGTCCAGGAGAGGAACAGGAAAAACAATTATGGTAAGCAGATTTTAAAGAAAACAAGAAATGAAAAAAGTTATAACTTGATCATGAAATGATGAAGACTGAGTGATGAGGCCCTCTATAGTCAGACAGGAGCGGCCTCACATTCACAGGCCCTGGTTCTGCTATCTGTTGAAGGGACAACACAGCAGGGCATGAACTGGTCGACCACGAAGATGATCAGAAGGCTGGAGCACCTCTCCTATGAGACAGGCTGGGAGAGCTGGGGTTGTTCAGCCTGGGGAAAAGAAGGCTGTGGGAAGACCCTCCAGTACCTAAAGGAGGCTTCAAGAGAGCTTGAGAAGGACTTTTTACAATGACATGGAGTGATAGGACAAGGGGGAATGCCTTTAAACTGACAAGAGGGTAGGTTTAGATTAGATATTAAGAAGAAATTCTTTATTGTGAGAGTGGTGAAACACTACTGTCCTCCACAAAGAGATGGAACACACATTTTGCTGATAACTACTCAAACCTTCTATCCTCTACTTTCTTGATTCACCCACCCCTCTTCCACCACTTATTATAATCTCTTCCTTACCTGGATCTGAGCTGCCTGTTCCCAGCTGTGCACACGCATTATCATTTTCTTGCAAGGCTTTTTTAAAGTAAAAAATTCCTAAATTGTGCTTTCCCATTGCAAAGTGGATGCAGCCAAGATTGTTCCAGAACATACACCTTAGGCATTCACCTGAGAGAACAAGCAAAGACCATTTCCAGAAACTGAAAATTGTTGCTGAGCCCATGAAATGCTCCAACCACTCTCTCATGGGTCAGCATATTATGGCAGTCTATTAAACATGTTCTTCAGTGAGATGTTCATGGATTAAGGAATTACATCCCTGTCTCACATTCCCTTTAATAACATACATTTCTGCACACCATTCTAGTTCTCTTGGACAGTTGACCTATATGTAGGCAGTCCCAGATTTCCACATCTTGTGCACCATACTCTAGGAGAGCCAATTTGACAGACTGCAAGTTGAAGTGAATTCACCTGGAGCTTTCCATAGAAATTAGCAAGCAAGCACTTCAAGTTTTCTAACAGATGACTCTTGTAAAAGCAGAATTCTCGAGTAATGTTACCTGCCTAAGTTTTATAAAATAAACAAATAAGCCAACCCAACAAGCAGGAAATGTACTCTTTCTAAATATATCTCATTCAGGTAACACTGTAGAAGGTTCCTTCTAAATAATAAAGGACAAAAATTTAAACTTTAAACTTATCTGCTGGTAACTGAATCTTTAAAGGGTTACCACTGATAATAAAGAAATATAGAAAAAAACCTCACCCTAAAAATCCAAATAACCAAGAAACAGAGCATTAACAAATTCAATAGATGATATTTTAGTCAAAACATAGGAAGACTATTAAGTGAACATTCTACTGTGCAAATAGGCATTATGGCAAAATTTTTGAATGTTTTCAATGAAACTTATCTGTAAAATACAGAAGTTTAAACAATTTACTGAGAGGGTCAACTCAAACTTATATCATCTAACAGTAATTTATGCAGCAGTATCTACTAGGTAAAAAGCAGTCTTACAGGACAAGAAATCAAGAGTACTATCACAAAACCAGCACTGAACGAAGTAGCAAAGAAATTCAGTTAGTTTTACAGTACAAGCATTTTTTAAAATCCTAGCTCTTTACTGACCCAAGACACAGCTTCCTCTCTATACTTTTCAATTCAAGTTTTAAACTGTCAAATAAATCTCAAATATATTTAAGTACTGTATACAGTGAGTGTATATATACAGAGGATATACTTCTAGTATACAAACAGCTTTTATGTCCAAAAAATTATGTTTACATGCTATTCTGTTTCTGAGCATGTCCACACATACATACTTTCTAGAGATAAAAGTAATTTAAAATCACATACAATAGAAGCCAAAACTTAACACTTCTTGAAACAACTACATTTCCCCCACAGTCATCATTACAACTGCTACAGTCTCCTCTCCAAATACAACCTGAGATCTTAATTCTAGATCTACTAAGTTGCCTTTTGTTTCATTTCTTGATTTAGAGACTCAATTATGAACCTTGCAAATATTACACCTTCACAAATCCATTTTCACAGACAATCACAGCATTGTCTACAAGAACATTCAGTGAAAAACACCACAGTGTTGAAACATCCAGCATATAAATCCATTACATTCAGGGCCTACTCAATTAAGTAATCATTAATATGCTTGAATTCAAGATCAACAAGCAGTCCTATTATACTACACATTTAAGTACTTGCAGGATGAAGGGTTTCTATTTTACCTGTTTTCATGAAGCCTGGATGTTCAGCAATGTTTGCACTGTTTAAAAGTTTGACAGCTTTACGATAATTGCCTCTCAAATATTCAAAATTGCTCTTAAGAAAGAGAGAAGGAGCTGACTGTGAAGGAGAAAACAACAGTTAGTTCTCTTTTGGTTTATGGTTTCTACTACTAGTGTTAAATCACTTCACAGCTTGCCTCTGCTGCCATTTTAAAAATAAATGGGCTTAGGCCCAATTACTTTCAAGAAGTAGCATTTCTTTGTTGAGCACATAATTAACAGTCACCTCTGAATTACTGAACTACGTACACTCTTTATGCCTGCTCTCAAACCCAGTGTTATTCTAGAGAACATGGCAATGGCCAAGTGCAGAGGATCTCACCCTGTCTTCTAGAACATTCCTCCCCTCACTTCCCTCCCTGCTGTTACTCCTGGACTGTAATCTTCCTAGTCTGCCAACAGAGACCTCAGGATCCAGAAGGATTTCTGTTAAACTAGCAGTTATTGAAACTGGCAACAAAAGGGAAGTGCTCTCTGTGTATCCCAGAATTAATCTTTTATGAACTGATTTAAACCACTAATGACAACAAAGTTTGTAATAACCATAACATCTGCAGTAAAGTAAAACCTGTTTTGTGCTGTTTCAACTATAAAGCAAGCTGAACCTGTTTATTATACACTGCTTCACTTTTATTTTTGTATCGTAAACAACACAGGGCATCTTTTAGCAATTGAAAACAGCTCAAATAAGAAAATTCTACATTAATTACACTTGCAAAAAGAGATTACAAACCAAACTCGCCGCATAAAGCATTGCTTCAGACATCTACCCTCAATAAGACCTTTTGTTGGTAAAGAACATTAGCAAATTCAGTTTTAAGATAGGGAACAGATCTAGATTTGAAAAACAACAGTCTTAAGAATACTTACATTCCCAGCTGTATTCATAACAGACTTGATCTCTCTTTTGCATGCTTTTAGTGACTTCATTTGGATATAGGCTCTCACCTTATACTATTAAAAAATTAAATTTGTTAAATAATATACAATAACTTGTGCAGGTTTGCAAGATGACCTGTATGTAGGGATTTAATATGGAATATTTTACATACAACTTTGGGTAGTGAAAAGCTGTTCAAGAAGTCTTCATAAAAAAGAAATTCTATTCAGACTTTAAACAACACATTTATAGTCCTTGTATTTACAATAAGCAGATGAACAGTTTGTTCAATGGTCAACAGCTACTCTGTATTCAAACACAGATACTAGCACTTAAAATGATACACCAATTAAAATAATCTAACCTCTTAATCCCCAGACATTTACCTACTAAACTGAAAGTACCAGTAAGTGAATGCTGATAGAGAAGCATTCTGTTTCTCCATGTTTTTTAACAGAACAATACAATGAAATAAAACGTCAGCTGATTTAGACTGTTGAAGGTCTAACAGATATAACATCAGTGCAGCCAACTGCAGTTTAAAGAAATTTCTATAAACTGCAGGGACTGAAACAGGGGATGGGGTTGTGTGTTAGGTCAGTTTTTCCTGTACACGGATCTTACTAAACGGAAGAGTTAGATAAATTCATTCCTTTGTTTTACAACAAGGATAGACAGGGTATCACAATTCATGCTGAACTAGGTTTGAAGGAGATGGGACTTAGTTTTAAAAAAAACCCTTGAAGTAATGTTCTTGTATAAATAATATGCAGACACTAACCTGATGTATCTTAGATTTAGCAACTTCTATTAAAGCTCCACTTTCAGCTTTTTGATTTGAGGAATCTTTATTTGTATTATTACCTGACTGTCAAAGAAAAAAATGGAACTGTTACTGTTAGTCACCTTTTGAGTTCAGTTGACAGATTCAACTCACATGAAGAAAAAGATGTATTTAATAGTATTTCACAGTATTTAACATCAAAATATATACATACCACCAAAAATTGTAACTTGAGCTTAACAATCAAAATCCACACCAGCCTATGAAGAGCAGAATTCTATATTAACATTAGTGTTACATGACATTGGTCTGCAGTTGAGAAGAATTCTTTTACCCAGAAGGATGATTTGCACATTCTAGAGTACCTCTTTAATATTTCCTTCAGCAGAATTACTATATACT
The DNA here is from genome assembly GCA_035041135.1 of Platyrinchus mystaceus. NCBI lineage: Eukaryota > Metazoa > Chordata > Aves > Passeriformes > Tyrannidae > Platyrinchus > Platyrinchus mystaceus. The sequence goes on along the minus strand of JAWWLV010000088.1, from coordinate 41,543,675 downwards.
TAAAGATAAAATATTCTATTTAAGTGTGACATTACATCAACAGGAAAAGATTGAAGTGTCCCCTTTTCACTTCCAAGCCACTACTGATTCTATTGATTTTATCAAAAGACACATAAAAGATTTCACTTGAAAGTATCATACTTTCAGATACTATGTAAGAGAGATACTTGATTTCCCATCCCATGCTACACAGTTGCAATGCCTCTCTGACACTGACCCTTCCCTCTCAAATTTAGGGTCTCATATGGTCATAATCCAAGACAAACAAGGAAAACTATGTATATTTGACCCTGAAGACAACTGTCTTTCCAATGCCAGTCTCTGACTCAAAGACATCTTATCTCCCTCAGCGTAAAAGGGTGAAAGATAAAAAATAAACAACTGCTGTACACAATTAACTCAGTTATTAACACGTCCAAGTTGGTGTTTAAAGCTACCGATGATCTATCAGAGTTTTAAAATCCAAAAGTATTTTAAAAGACTAAGTTTGGACTGAGTTAAAGCATACTTCTGGTAAAGTTTTAGTGGCATTCATATGATTTTAAGCTTACCTCATTTTTTCCATTCTTGCTGTTATTGTTGCCCTGTGAAATCATTTTTTCCAGAACAGCAAGCAGATGCAAGGCTTTCTCAGCTTGGTAAGTTAACAGGTATAAGTCTACAAGCAAGAAGCACACAGCCTGGGCAAACTTCTCTTCTGTATAAAGCAAAGAAGTAAAAATGATTTTACAGCTCTAATACTAATCCTTCCAAACATGGCCAAGAAAAAAAAATTTACTATAAAGTGCATTTATGCAATATTATGAGAAAAATCAATATATTACATAAGAAAAAACATGCAGCCATCTAGATTAATATATATAGTGAAACACATAGATAGATATGTATACTGAAAAGAAAGCTCATTCATTCAAATGGCATCAGCATAGAAGCATAGACTAAAGACAGCTTAACAAGTATTTCATGTTATTAGATTCTGAGAATTGATCTAAGCAGATCAGCACCAAAGATGCAGCATCTGAATAGAGAAAGTCACATGCAAATGCAGAATCCCACACAACTTGAAAAGATTCTGTACAAATACATCTGACTTCACAGAGTAAGTCCCAGTTATGCATATTGAAAACTGTGAGGAACCGAAGGAGAAACACAGTAGCATTTACTTAATTTATTGATATACACACACATATCCTTCAGCCTTCTCACTTCTAAAATTTAAGAGGGATTATGAAGTTATTTCATACAAATATGGCAATTCCACTACACAAGGTGTCATAGCTCATAAAAGCTGCAGACTTTATATATATTCACATATGAGCCCCTACAATTATGTATGACCTAGTGCAGGTAGTTAAAAATGTGAGCCCCCTGAAAAATAGACACCAACCCATGATGACTCAAAATATTAGATTTAAAATAATTTCATTAGTTTGTACATATCATTTACATAACTACCTTTTCAAGTTGCAAAAAATCCATTTCAGTTCCCTTATACTTGTCTGTTAAATGTCTCTGAAGTACCTTCTCTCCAAATTTAGTTGTTGTTCTTGATACAAGTAAAACATTCTTCATTCCAAACCCTATCTACTTTTTTAAAACCGTATTAGGCAAATAAAAAAAAAATATAATCACTTGTCTGACAGCGAGAAAGACTGAAGGATCTTTCTGTAGTTATTGCATGAACAAAACACTTCTTTCTGTCTACATACCAAAAGGCTCTATAAACTGGTACAGCTTCTCCCCAACTGATATAGCTTCAGTATACTGACGCAGATGATACAGGATAACAGCTTGATTGTAGTACAGCATACTGTTTTCAACATCATCCAAACCATCCATTTCTTCAACAACAGAGTGAACCTGAAAAAAACCCACACTCACTGCACTAAAAACTTGCAGTACTTATGATTTTAAAGCATCAGATATTAAAAAAAAAAATTATCCAAAGCTATGAATTTCTCTAAAGATATGTAAGAGTTATAATCTAATAAACTTTATTGTTGTTGCACATAAACACAGCAAAAAAATATACACTCAAATAGAAAGCTGTCAACTGAGTAGTAAAATAATATTTTCACAAACTATTCCAGGCTAAGGAACTTTCTACTAAAAGAACACAGAAGGTCTTTCTATGATTATAATCTCATATGAATTGCAACAATAACTAAAAACATAACTACAAAATATGTTATAAACGATTAAACTTACTCAGTTGTTTAAAAGTAATGTTACTTTCTTATTCTTTTATTAAATCCAAGGGACAAGGGGTAGAAGTTTTACTCCTATTTCATGGAAGATTTCACCACCATTAGTACCCAAAATCAAATACCATGTCAATATGTTTGCATTACCTGGTTTTTCAGCTGGTTAAGGGTTTGTCTCAAATTGTCTGTTGTAGTCTGGTTACTTTTACAGAATTCTGCAACAGCAGTATTCAAAGTTATTTTGTAGTCATCTTTGTTGATGTCTTGAAGGGTATTTAGGTGTTGTAAGCAAGCATCATAGTTTCCAGCCTGGAAATTGCACAGATACCAGAAACATTTATTAGAAGATACAGAGTGTTTCCTTTATCAATAGCAAGTGAAGTCAACTAAATGTCTAAACACACACTTCATTATTTATGCAGATTAACATGTATGAGAACTAAATGTAAACATTGAAGCCAAACTTCAAAAATAATTTTGTGGGGGAAGGACAAATTATGTACTTGATTATTATAAAAAGATGTTTCCATGAAAAGTATTAAGTTTCAATACTCTTAATTCCTCAGTTTTCATAAATCTTTCCCCAATACATGAACACTGAGCAGTTGCAGTTGCTTACACAAGTCCCAGCCCAACATTTTATGTTCATCCTTCACTTCATCTGGATATACAGCGAGTTACAATTTAATCTATGTAAGTCAGCTTAAGACAGGTTGGAAAAAGAGGGTGTCACTTTCCCAGTATAGGTTTAAAAAACATTTTTACAAGCTTTAGCTGTTGGATGAAGTATTCAATCACCCAGGCATGCCTAAACAGAAACTAGGAGCCAAGCATGATGCTCTGCTGATGTGTGATTTAATCGAAAAATCCCTTTCTTTGACCTCAGGAACAAACAAAGACTTCAGAAAGGCTCACCTCTGCCTACTTTCAGTTTTGGTCTTTTCTGTGTTGGTACAGGAGGAATTTAGTGGCATCAAGGAATGAAAGAGAATTCCTGACTCTTTCAACTACATTAAGCCTAAATGACGCTTCGCTCTGAACTCTCAGTTCCTACACAGTAATAATCACATTCAGCTCTTCCATATCAGGGTTACCTCCAATCTGTTCAGACAGATAAGCAGATTCATTTCCATCTCTGCCAGTGGTTCATAACCAAAAGCTAAGCTCTCAAGTACCATAACACCCTCCATTTCCTCCTCCTTTTTAACTTCTGTTCCATGGAAGTTCTCCTGGGCTCCTGACTAACTTCCTCTCTTAAGGAAACAATACAACAGAGAAGGGCTCTGGGGGGTCCTTCTCCTCTTCCCAAGAAAGTCGCCATTCTGCAGTTACTCTAAACAGAACCACTGCAGTTCCTTCAGTCTCCCATGAAAGCACAGTTACACAACAAGAGACATGCAGCAGGACCTTGCCACAAATTTTCACAGCTCTAAGCACCAACAGGATGGATTGCCCATTGATCACGTGCACAAACATTGCGACCTGGAACTCAACTGCTGGTGTGTTCTCACATTGAGACAGTTCATCTCCCAGGGATTCTCTTCCCATGCTCACACTCCGACCTTCTCTTCAGGAGTAGATTTCAGATCACAGCAACAAGGCTTTGAATCATGGCTGGACTACAGACCTTGAACCTTTGAATGCTCAGCTTATTTTGTGATTTTTTTTTTATCAGCTAAGAGTCCTTTATGCCCCTCTACTAGACAAGATCTAGAATACAACAACCAATTTTATGGGAATTCTATCAAGACTGAAATTGGAAGTGTAATATGATAAAGCAGCACGCAAGACAGTCCACAGTGCTATTTACAGCTACTCAGTAGCAAGAAAATTGGCAAACAAGGTATCAGATTAATTATGCTCTCATCTGTTGCTGCCTCAGAACTCCATGAATTTAGGGAGTTCTTAAAGCAAGAAAAACATCATGAGATAGACCAGATACACTGGACCAGTATAAAAGTAAAGATGAAGTTGTTAGTAGATCAGAAGTATTTTAGGCATGTAGATTTGTAGGCAAGGTGGAAAACAAACTACTCTTTCGTGTGCCTTCAGTTCTCAGGATCAAATGCCAGGGACAAAAACATTATTGAAAAAGAATAATTGAGCTAGACAGCATTCAAGAAGACACTGGTGAACATCAGCTGTAGTCAGATTAAGGACCAACTGCATGCACTTCACATAACATTCCAGACAAAATCAAAGTACTGAGTGACACATACAAGCAGGAATCTCAAAAGAGAGCATTTAAATTCTGCCCCCCAGTTTATTTCACACATCCAAAACTGAATTAACACAAGGCATTTTGGAGACAGAGATACAACAATTGAAAGGAAAAGCAATTATACCTCCTGTCACACTTGATAAAATTAGGAAGCAATACAAGGAAAGAAATAAACCAGAAGCCCTGGTACCTGAATTTTAACACACACAGAAAAAGCTTCTGAGAAACACCAAACAGGCAGTAAATACTGCCTGTAGGTGTTATGCATTGAAGAATATGTTTTAATGCAAAGTGACAGAGCAGTACATAATGCTTTTTGTGGAAGAATGATAAAACACAAAAGGGTTTGCTTCCTTGCTGTTTTTTAAATACATGTGGTTCATTTAGACCCTTTAACACAACATTTTTAGCTTGAAGTGATTAATTCTTCAGGGAGATCATGCATTTCCAATGCTGACATAGCAGAGCAGCCTGCTTCTTCTAATTAAACCATCATACAGCTTTTAAGGTTACTAAGTTTTTAGAGTCAAGATTAAACGTGCTCTTGTTCAAGTATCCTGTTCAGTCTTCTCACATCAGATCACACAGAAAATGCATGTGCTGGTTTTACAACACAACTAATGCTACTTTTGATATAATATTCTCTTGATGCATTTGCAACTGCATTAAGAAAACAGCAAAAAACAATTATTTAAGCCCATTTAGCAGTTATGTAGTAAATTAGAAGTCTCAGAGTTTGGCTTTGTCTCACCTGAAAAGCTTGTAATGCACTGCTCGACAATTCCTTCTCCTGATCAGTAATCCCAGAAGTACCTGCTCCTTCATGTTTCTCAGTACCTTGATCTGTAAAGTGGACAGAAGATTACAAGAAAGTTTGCAAGTGTGATGACAGCTATGCAGCTTAAACATTTTGCTTCTTCCAGTTCTCAAGATCCTCCTGCCAGTATAAGTAATTTTTCAGATAACAGCAGCAGTTTCCTTACTACACTATCTATATCCCAAGTTACATCTCCTACTACAGTATCCCACGTTACTCTATACTAGTGAATTCCTCTCCATAAAATGTAAATTACTGTGCTCAATCAGTAACTAAACTCCTGCAAGTTAACTGACAATCCATACATTTTAGACTTCTCTCTAAAGCTGCAACCACACACTAGGATTGTCTTATTTTGCTCAAAAACCAGCAGTGAAGGCCATGCATCATAAAACAGGTACCACACTGGGCGAGATGAAAAACCCTTGCATCCTGTACGCTGCTTCCTAAACAGCAAGCAAGGGATGCTCTAGGGATCAACAAAAACCAGAGTAAACACTGGAACTTCCACACAGCTCCCTGCTTTGGAAAAGTATCTCCCTAAATAACAGTCTGCAATAGAACCATCATTGTTAATAGCCACTGACAGACCTGACACATTATTTAAGAAAACTCTCTATACTTTTGTACTCTTCAATATATTCCATCCAATGCTGTCTGGCACTTATACTGCAAGGCACAAGCAAATGCTGCCTATTCACTCTTTCAGCCTCACTCCAAATCTTACAGAACTTTCTTTGAATCATCTCTCTCTCAAGGTGAGCAGGAGCAGTTTATTCTGCATCTTCCTCACATTTTCTTTTTCTCAGAATCTCTTCCAGTTCTACTATATCCTTTTCCAGACTAAGACAACAAGAACAACCTGCAGCAGTTATAATGGTGGTCCCTTTATGCATTTATATAGCAATGTAATAAGGTTATAACTGTCTTCAATTTCTTTTAATAGAATTCCTAATAGCTTGTTTCAGTCACCATTGAGCATATTTTTCAGAAAGAAGTCAACTAAATCCTTTTGTCATCATGTAATTAAGAATTCAGTGAAGTTGCATTAAAAAGCACAGTAAGGACATTCCATGTCAAAAATTCTGAAAAAAAACCCCGAATCACTAAGCCCTTCCTTGTGCTGAACACAAACTACTGGAGGAAAAGAACCCAAGCACACAACCACCACACCAGACAGGTTATTTCTAAGAGCGTCAACTAATGTGCCAGAACATACAAAAATCATTTATGTTTTTGAAACAAAGACTTTATAAACCAGCAATGGTTTCCACTTTTGCAGAAAGTTATTTCTTGAATTTCACAGTGGAAGATTTGCTCTAACCTACCTTTTGCTATCTTAACAGGCTAGGTATGCTTTGTAAACTCAAAGCCTTCTTTCTCTTCCCTAGAATTCAGAGACATAGTGCAAACTCTGCTAATTTTGACTTTGAATGAATGAAAACACTTAGCTATGAGCTCCTCTGCAAATTCCATTCCCCATCATCACCAATATATCTGGATCGCCTACTAGTGACTAGGAAAATTTACAAACAACAGTAAAGGGCAGCCAAAACTCAAAAGATTCATCAATTAAAATCCACAGTGAGCATAAAAGAGACTTACTAATCTATCAAGTTTGTGCTGTTGCTGGGAAGATGGTGACATCCCTTCCACTGCACTCTGCAATAACATATTTGAACGAGAATCGTAAATTGGTTGTGACTTTCGTCCTTCATCATGACGTCAACAAAGTTGAAATTTTAAAATCTCAACAAGCTGACACCTGCAAGCATGACCCACTGTGATTCAGACAAAATTCAGGATTCAGCAACTTCAGTACCCTGGAGGGATGGACCCCCAGGAGCTTACACCTCCTATAAAATCTGACTGCATAAGGCATTGATCAATACCACTTGCACTGCCTTCTCCTTGAAAGGGAAAGCCAGAAGAGAAATTTAAAACACAAAAAAGCTCAGAAAATTTTTGATGTGCCAAAGGCTTTCTGCAGCAAGAAAGGAAAGGAACAAGAAGCACCTCTCCTCCAAGCTAAATATAGCATAGATTTAATTCCCGTTCTAAACCTTATGGTTATACAGATGAACAGAGAGCTTTCTCCCTCCAAGGATCTCTAGAACAGCAGCAAACAAGCAAATGCAACTTCCCTCAGACTTTCGCAGTAACAGTGGCAATATCTGCTTTACTTGCTCAGCGTGACTTCAACATTGTGCTAGTAAAGGTAAACACAGTGCAGAGCCTTGGGACTCGAAAACTTTTGAAGCTGATAACACAGTCTGACCAATAGGTTCTTTGCATACAAGTTTACCTAGCAGAGAGACATCAACTACCAAGGGCATTACTGATTACTGCCATTGTATGCAGGTTGTAAAACCAGCATCTCAAATGAAGTCTGAATCCCGAAGTAAAATGTCTTCAGTTAAGTGACAGATAAACCAAGAGACACTTGTCTAAGGTCTGCAATAAAAGCACCACTTACATACCTGTTTTATGTATTTCCTAGGGAAAAATCAGGACAGATCTTCAGATTTCACTGTGTCTGTTAGCCTGCTGGTACATTAAAAAAAACCCTACTTCAAGCAAAAGAGCTGTCCCTTCTCCTATAAATTCAGTTGTATGACTGTAATCCAATCAACCACGCCTACTAACACTTAGTAAACAAAGTAAGTTTGTGAAACCTGAACTGGAAGCTTATTAAGAAAATAAAACTAAAGTCCAGCTGACTTAGTTCACAGCATAGTTTTGTCCTTTGGAAAAAAATGCTTTGGATACTCTCTACCCTTTTTGTCCAAACACACTTGAAACCTGTTAAAGACTTAAAAGTCATTCCAGCATAATGTAATGACATTCTTGTTTAGCGCAGGATCTACTACTTCAGCTCATCCAAAAGCCGACACAAGATACTGAACAGAACCCAACAATTCCACCTACATGTGGGGGGGGGAAGTACTCCTCTTGGCTGCAAATGGCTATCCCAATACCTGCAAATAAAACTATGACTTCCATATTCCTTGAGGCATTTCATAGTGAAACAGGCAGGAAAATTGTTCCCTGGCAGAACACAGAGCACGCTGCTTGCTTGCTCTGCTCTAGAGACCTCCGGCGTCCTCGCGGAGGCACCTGGTGAGGGCAACACGTGGCACACCAGCCAGCTCTGACACGCTCCCATCCCTACAGCAGCCACAACTATCAGCTGAAGTATCCAGGACTGTGCGGACTCTCCACTTCACAAATGACAGGACTTGACTTGTCTCTGTAAATTGTATTAACATATGGACCCGTTTGTTTAACTTTGTCCAACCTTCATGAGTACAGAACAACTCCAAAACTAAAACCTGTCAGGCTCGTGATGAGGGGCAAAAAGGGCAACCTGGAAAAGTATGTAAAAATCAACCACTCAGATTTTGATCTGGAGGAAGCAGCTGGAAGTCAAAGAATCAAGCCAGGGAATTATGTTCCTAGCTATTGATCCTGGGGCTGACAAGCAGAAACACTATGTCACAGAGGCTGGTTTGCTTTGCAAGAGGAGGCAGCTGCTCCTACTGGAGAAGTTACATCATGGTGGACAGCAGAACTTCAGGAAAATGGGCTCTAGGAGAGGAGAACAAGGAAAAGCACGAGACTGCCACCTGACATGGGAGATTGCTCTCCTCATGGGCTTGCTGCCACAAGATCATAAAAGCAACAAGAAGTCACATCTCCCATATACACATACCTGAAGACACCTGAGAGTGACTGCAATCATTATCCTTCTCATACCTGCTCTCCGTTTCTCCAAGGACTGCTGTTCCTGAGCTCTCTTGTTCCTACGCCCTGTAAATTACATCTTGCATGAACTGTGCTGTTGAACACCAGAGTACCTCTGGAATTATTTTTTATTTCCAAACTCTACAGGCAGGGGGAAAATCTCTTTCTTGAAAGGTGAAGAATCTATCACATGACTTTGAAAGGTATGAAGACCAGCCTTTACAAGACAATAGTTTGTGGCACCAAGACTTTTTGTATGAAGCCCTTCACTACCAGTATAACAGGCTTCTTTTGTGCTGTGCAATAAAAAGCGAACACATCTCAGTGGAAAGCTAATTGTAGCTTGCTGTTATGAACAAGTACAGCATGGAGAATATCTTGCCATAGCTCACATCTCTGAAGGAACTGAAAAGTTCCTTCAACACTTCAAAGAACAGCAACAAAAAATACTGAAAAATTAATGCCAATTTTTTTTTTGTAGCTTAAGAGTCACTTATAGTTCTTAGAAAATACACATGATACTTTAGTAAACATCACTCAGTACAGTATACTAATCTTCCCCACAATTATTTTCCAGATACTGAGGCATTTCATATTTAGTATCCAGAAAAAAAAATGCTTAAGGTGATTTTAAATAATGCTCCCATCACATAAAACCAACTGAAAAAATCCCAAAGAACACAGGTGACCACTGACAGGACCCAAGGGAATGGCATGAAGCTGTGTCAGGGGAGGGTTAGGCGGGATATCAGGAAAAGATTATTTTACCCCGAGGGTGTTCAGGCACTAGAACAGGGTCCCCAGGGAAGTGGTCACAGCACCAAGCCTGATAGAGTTCAAGAAATGTTTGGACAATGCTCTGGCACACGATGTGACTCTTGGGGATGGTCCTGTGCAGGGCCAGGAGTTGGACTTCAATGATCCTTGTGGGTCCCTTCCAACTCAGGATATTCTACAGTTCTGTTAAGTAGAACTGTGCAATTCCATAAGTAAGGCTTTCCTCCACATCGCCCTCTTCTCTAACCCACCCCAAGCTGCCATCTGAGGGAAGGACCATTCCTGCAACGAAGACTTCTTGCATGATGGAGAATCTTGTGGGGGAGGGACAAGCAGGAGCTTATCAGTGTTAGGGAGTTACACAGCAACTGCATTTGAAATTTATTTTGCCTGTTTACCAGATGACGACTTATTTTTTAGTGATCACGGTGAATTCTCTCTACGAGGTCCTTTCAGGCCCGAGTTCAGCGCGAACCCACTCATGCCTTGGAACCAAAGCAGCATCCCTGAGGGAATCTGACTGAACTCCAGCAGCACCAGCAGGAGTTATAATCTCTCTCGCGCCTACCGCATGCCCCAGTTTAACAAATTAACCCAGAAGCTCGACTTCTGCAGGGGTTATTAAGCCCTGGAAAACACCCCCTCCCCTCCAGTGAGTCCATAGGACGCTCGCCACCGAGCCCGGAGGGGACAACAGCCGGGCGCCGCTTGCCGAGGGCACGGGGGGGGCCCGTCCGCACAGGGCCCGGCCGGTGACCCGGCCGGTGTCACCCGGGCCCCTCACGGCGGCCGCCGCGGCCCCGGACAGCGGGGCACTACTTCCTCGGCGGAAGGGCACAGCACACGGCCGGGCCAGCGGCCGCTCCTCGCGCCGCTCACCGCCCCCCGCGCGGCCGCGTATCCCTCCGCGCGGGCGGCCCGGGCCCGGCATGGCGGGGCCGCGCCGCTCCCCCCGCACTCACCCGCAGACTTGTCCGCCGCCATCTCCGCTGCCGCTCCGTGCGCCACCACGCAGCCCGAGCGCGCCGGTAGTTGCCGAGAGCCCTCCGCGCTGCGCCACAGGCGCTGACCGACCTCAACCACCGCCGCCGCCGCCGACAGCCGGCCGCTGCCCCCCCGGCACTACTTTGCCGCCGCCGCCCTGCGCGCGCCTGGCCCGCCCCGCCGATGCGCCGCCCGCACCGATTCGCCGCTGCTTCCGGGTTCCCGGCGCGCCCGCGACGTCCGGCCGTTACCGGGGCAGCGCGGACGTGACGTCAGGACGCCGGGGGGGAGCGGGGAGGGCGGGGCCGCCATGTTGGCCTATGGAGGCCGGGAGGGGCCAGGAGTGCGGCGGCACCGACCGACCTGGCGCTGCTGTCCCGGACGGGTTTTGTCTTTGCTGCCGGGTTCGGACGTGCCGGATCCTCATCAGTGTGTATAAATAATCTAAAGAGGGGGTGCCAGTAGGGTGGAGTCAGGCTGTTCTCTGTGGTGCCCAGCAATAGGACAAGAGGGAACGGGCAGAAACTGATGCACGAGAACTTCCACCTGAAAAGGAGGAACTTCTTTGCTGTGTGGGTGACCGAGCACTGGGACAGGTTGCCCAGAGAGGTTGTGGAGTCTCCCTCCCTGGAGATACTCAAGAGCTGTCTGGGTGCGATCCTGTGCAATGTGCTCTAGGATGACCCTGCTCGAGCAGGGGGGTTGGACCAGGTGACCCACTGTGGTCCCATCCAGCCCTGCCCGTCCTTTGATTCTGTGATTCCCTCCGGAGCAGCCAATGCTGGTAGTGGTGACCTGGGGGCTTCCGTCAGGTGTCACCAGTTAGTGATGAGGAAACCTTCGACATACTCACTAGTTTATGTGGATTATCAGCCTGACTATCTGAAGTGTTGTAAAGATACTCATCACCATAGTAGTTTAAAGTGACAAGGTGGCCTGGTGTCCCCATCCTGTATTCCTTACTAAGTGGCTGTTTGGGCACCAAAGACCTGAGGAAGCCCAGGTTCACACCAGGAGTTCGAAGTGTTCCTGGAATTCAGTGCTGGGCCTTTGTCACTTCCAAATAGCATTTATTGTGGTTGTCATTAAAGTACCAGGCATGGGATAAATGCCTTTGGGAGAGTCGTGAATATTAAAGATTTTTAAATGTTTGTGAAATTATTGTACCCCTCTGTGGCACTGGTGAGGCCACACCTCAGGTACTGTGTTCAGTTCTGGGCCTCTCATTTCAGGAAGCACATTGAGGTGCTGGAGTGGGTCCTGAGAACAGCAACAAAGCTGGTGAAGGGTCTGGAGCACAAGTCCTGTGAGGAGAGGCTGAGGGAGCTGGGGTTGTTTAGCCTGGAGAAAAGGAGGCTCAGGGGTGACCTTATTGCTCTCTACAACTACCTGAGAGGAGTTTATAGCAAGGTGGGGGGCAGCCTCTTCTCCCTGACAAACAGCAATAGGACAAGAAGACATAGTCTTAAGCTGTGTCAGGGGAGCTTTAGGTTGGATATTAGGAGAATTTCTTCACTGAAAGGGTGGTTAAACACTGGTACAGGCTGCTGCTCCAGGTGGTGCAGTCACCATCCCTGGAGGCGTTCAAGAAATGACTGGACGTGGCACTCGGTGCCTTGGTCTAGTTGACATGGTGGTGTTCAGTCACAGGGTGGACTCAGACGATCTCAGAGGTCTTTTCCAACCTAATTGATTCTGTGATGACTTGGATATACTGTCTACAGCATTTAAGCATTCACCTGTGCCAAGATGTATCTTTGTGGGCTCAGCAGCCACGTGTTGTTCAGATCCTTGGGTAGGGTCTCTGGATGAGTGCAGAGGAGCCAGACAGGGGGTTCTCCTTTCAACTCCCATATATATACAATGGGAGGAGGGATGAGGTTAGAAAGGGCCCCAGGGGTGTCTGCTCTTGGGCAGGGCACCAAAAGGCTTCCTGTGCCTCTGTCCCCTGGAGTCAAGCTCCTGAGACACAGGGACAATTACCCTTAATTGCCACCAGCCTCTGTGTGCTTGCTCTGTGTCACAGTGTGGACACTGCTTCCACAATATTGTCACCTCTTAATACGGGAACACTTTCATGTATTATTTCTCCAGGTGTGGTTCTCCAAGGCTTCCTCTGCCTCTTCTTCATTTATTCCTGTTAAACATTGACTTGTTTTTCTACTTGTGACAGCAAGTGTAGATATACCCAGTTCTGATTAACACGTTTTACTTTATATGATTTTGGCTTCCTTTAACAGAGAGATACAGTTGGAAAGAAGGAAACACACTTCAAGACGCACCAGCTCTGAACACCTTTAAGCCACAGCTTTTAATGAGCCAGGCCCTGTAAAATGAAAGATTCTGAAAAGGTTATTTCAAGAATTTGAAGAGCAGTATGATTCTCTCTATTTTGTAACTGAAGTTCTGAATATTCCAAATTGTGTTTAATAACTTCTATTATCACCGCTGTTATGTTGTAATTTTATTTATAGGTACACATATATGTAAAAACCATGCTGTTTTGGTAAGAAATACAGCCTATAGAGGCAAAAGCACTGTGTTACTAGTGTAGCTGCATATTCTCTCTGACTTGGTATCCAGCTGCTTCTCTATTCTACATCATGACATCTAGAGGACAGTTGTAAGAGTTCGCTTTATCCATCTTGCCATGATTTTACCACAGGATTTGTTTACCTGAGGGGTACTTAGAGCAAGCTTTGGTATATCTTCCTGCATCATTCCTAAGGGACAGACAAAGCATTTGTGTCAGCTGGCCTTTTTTTCTTTTTTTCAGTATGTATGATTTTAAAAAGGAACTTTACACAAATAAATTCAGGTATTTCCTCCCTTCCTACTAATAATCAAACCTTAATTATTTATGTTGTGGAGGGTACTAAAGGAAGGGAAGAAACACCTGCCCTTTATTTCAGTTTATTACAGTCATGCAATCAAAAATGTTTACTTTTTTCCTTCAAAAATATTGTGGTAGCATCAGTACTTTCCTCTATAAGGACAGGGGAGTGTGTTTCTTGCCTATATGAATGTATAATTTGCTTTCTGCTTGGGGTCTCTGGACTCAGGGAGGCAGGCACGCCATCTGCTGTGGAAGGGATAGAATAAAATCAAATACCATTTCAGAGAATAAAAAAGTGTGTGTGGGGGGGAAAACCCGACTTCTAAAATATTATCTCTCCTGGAGTTTTGTTCTTTCAGGAAAGAAATTACCACAGTTCAGGCTTTTAACCCAAAACTCATTAAGAAAACAAATATGGTACAGAGACAGGCATATTTTTCTAAGTTTCTTTTGCCCGTTTCTAGGCTGAATCATAAGAAGCCCAAAGGAGCCAAATGTAATGTGGGAGGGGAGGGGAGGGGGGGGAGGGGGGGAAGTTTCAGGGGGAATAAAACAAAGCTGCTCCCAGACAGAGAGTAGTCCCAGCATCTCATTCCTGCTTTGTACAGTACCTTCCTTCAGCAGACTAGATTAAGTAGAAGTAGGCCAGGGTTTCCTCTCTGCTTTTGGCCTCACAAAGCAAACTTTTCAAGGCTCTACTTTAAGTTTTTGGAGACTCCAAAGCAGCAATACAGCAATCTCCTACCCAGCTTTGCAGCAGTAGATGAGATGTAGATAACCTCTCCACTGCTCATATGAGCAAGACCTGGCTAGTAGAGGAGAAAATCAGGATTTGTGACATCTTCAATCACTGTCAGACTACAGAAGACAGTACGGCCAGCTCCAGAGGGAACTGTGAAAGTTACAATTCTTTTGTCAGATTCCACAATGTGGAAATCTCAGCAGCAATTTGCTTGCCCACATTCCAAAAGACAAATGATTTAATGTAAGAAATACTTTCTCTGTGATTAATAGAGGTCCCTCTCCTTTGCCACTGTAAAATTTAAAATCCTTTACCCCCTAGGTGGCACTATACAATAAAGCAAGGCATGTTTAAATACTATTTTCCCCCTAGAGGTGACAAAGTCATAGTCACTGAGGTTGGAAAAGACCTCCAAGTTCATCGAGTCCAACCTTTGACAGAACACTACCATACCAACTAAACCATAGCACTAGGTGTCACATCCAGTCGTTTCTTGAATACTTCCAGGGATAGTGGCTCCACCACCTGCACTCTGTTCCAATGCTGAACCACCCTTTCAGTGAAAAAATTCTTCCTGGTATCCCACCTGAACCTCCCCTGGTGCAGCTTGAGGCCATTTCCTCTTGTCCTGTTGCTGGTTGCCTGGGGGAAGAGGCTGATTCTCACCTGGCTAGAACCTCCTTTTCAGGTAGCTGGAGAGAGTGATGAAGTCACCCCTGAGCCTCTTTTTCTCCAAGCTAAGCAACCCCAGCTTCCTCAGGTGCTCCTCAAAGGACTTTCTCTATAGACCATCAGTTCCAATGCCTTTCCCTGGACTCACTCCAGCACCTCAATGTCTTTCTTTTAGAGTGGGGCCCAAAACTGAACACAGCACTCAAGGTGTGGCCTCACCAGTGACAAGTACAGGGGGACAATCACTTCCCTGGTCCTGCTGGCCACACTGTTCCTGATAGAGGCCAGGATGCCCCTGGCCTTCTTGGCCACCTGGGCACACTGCTGGCTCATGGTCAATGGGCTGTCGACCAGCACCCCCAGGTCGTTTTCTGATGGGCTGATGGAATTCTTATTTACAATGTAAATTAGTATGCTGAATGTAGCTATTAGTCTGAGCTTGGTAATCCTCTTTTTCTGAATCTGTCTCTCTAAGTCAATAAAACAGACTGATGTGAATCTCATTTAAATTCAGTATTTTTGCTTTCAGAGTGCTATATTTTCCTGGGAAATTATGGTGTGTCGCAACCTATTAGTTTTTGTTCTGTGTGCAGTGAATAAACCAGCATAGGCTATGTTTACTTTAGCAAGTCACTCAGAGCAGCAGGAGTAAACTGATAGCTGTAAACAGCAGGAACTGAGGTTCCTCACATCTCCAGTATATCCAGAAATTATTTTGCATCAGGTGGGAACTGGCCCAGTACTACACAGCTCTATCACTCATTTTGAAACCACCTGAAACAAAGCCATCTCACAGAACTTCTACCACGGGACTTCTAAGAAGCATCAAGTTCCCCTTTCACCTGTCTCACGTAGATATGTTTCACACCAACCTCTGCTGTCTACACAAAAACTTCACTGGCAGAATGAAGCCCTCTAATCATTCTCACTCCTGCAGTTTCTGAGTGACAACTGTTTTACTTGTTTCAGATCCTGCTCTTTACTCTGATGCTGGAACACGCATTGCTGGTGGTGCAGGGGAGGAACAAAAGCCTTTGCCTTGCAGCCACAGTGCCAGGAAAATACCTTGAGTAAGGCCTTCTTACCCCTTGCTTTCACATGCAAAAAAAAAAAAAAAAAGATAATATTGTTCTGACAGTGTTTACTGCTGTGACAGTTTTGCTCACAGACAAATAGAGATGCTGAGCCTGAGAGACAAGCTTAGACAGACAGGACCTTGCCAATATTGGGATGTAGAAATAGAACAAGCAGATGCAAAACTCCTGAGAGCAAGGGGGTACCACTGATAAACACAGAGAACAGTGGAACATAAGGGATTTAGAGGAATGATGTCAAAATATCCTCAATAAATTTCTACTATTCCCTTTTGAAAAGAGGTGCTCTTCTTTTCCTCATATTATATATAGTACCTGATAAATAACTCCTTCATGCCATCATCTACCTCCCCCTTCCCTCATTCTAGCTCTGCCCTGGTTTTGCTTGTAGATGGTATTGTTACGTGTTGTCCCTCAATTTGGTCTCATAATAGCATCATTATATTTTTCTGCTAATGGATTTAAGTCCAGAGAACACCCAAATTCTGCCAAGGCTTTCCTAGGATAAGAAACAAAATACGGTTTCATATAATCTTTGTCATTTTTCCCTTCCAGTGTCATCCAGAAGAAATCTGAGCACCCAGTTACAATTAATCTGGAAACTAAAGAGTTTGTGGGAGGAGAACTATCCCCATATCACCATACATTTTGGGTTGTTTACTTTCCTGTACAGAAGGCTAGCCCAAAGCTCAGGGGCCTTTGGTTTCCACTTACTCAAATTGACAGAAGTGCCTTTATTTCAACAGAAGGATACAAAGGCCCAATCCATAACTTGCAGAGGGGCAAAATTTCCAGTGTTACACAGTTAGGAGTAAAAGGTCTCTAAAACATTTTGTGATTACATCAGTGCCTTTTAGTGCAAGCAGGAATTGATTTATTCATAACAGGAGGATGTCTGCATGACATATGTGTTTATGTCCAATGTGTCGAGCACTACTTTATGCCTTTCCACGCTGCAGAGCTTTGACCCTTTCTGAGATGCTGAAATAGAAAGCGAATGTACCAGTGTCAAATCAGAGGCTTTGAGGAAACGTTCCTTCTTTCAGCACAGTCTTAAGAATTCTTCCTGTGCAGGCCTCAGCTGCTATGTACACTTTGTAGAAAAGTCTAACACTCGATGTCTTTGGTTTGCAGCTCCTAGGAGGCTGGAGTTTATTGAGAAATTATGTTATGTCTCCAGGCAGGAATAATCTTTAAATTGGAAAAGTAAATTCTTACTAATGACTTGTTTATGGTAGTTATTATTCTCAGCATTTTTTCAGACATTCAGAAAGAGATAACTTCTCTCTTGAGAAGTATAAAGCAATTCTTTTTTTCACTAAAGATACAAATTATGTTGCCGATAAAGCCTATATGAGATGTTGCAAAAGCCAAAGAATGTGTTCAGTACAATTTTTCTGCCTTCACACAGTGCATCAGAATCTTTGTGTGTGTTCTCATTACTTTTTTTAGAGTTCTCACAGGCATTTAAGTAAATTTAAAGTATTTTTTCCTCCAAAACTTGTAGGAACTTATGAACATAAGACTGTCACACAACTTGTTGAAAGATGTTAACACTATTGTGATAGAGTTGTGTTTTTTAGGAGATAGGAGGTTTGTTTACCTTATTTGCCTTATTTGCCTAAAATTGTAGGCCTCTCTAAAACCTGCATCTAAATGCCTTCATGTGGCACATCTGCAGATCATACGAAAATATCAAATTTGTTTCTTTGTAGTGAAAACCAACGGGAAATACCCTGTTGACAGCTACCATTGCTCTTTTCTGTGAGTCTGTGAGCTTCTGACTCAGATGGTCTCCAGTTCAAGTCAAAATCTCAGGTTTTAATAATACGTAATTAAATACAAAGGTTTTTGGTTTGTGGGGTTTTTTAATTAAATTTTAACTTGCCGTGTTACACACCAGGAATAAAATACTTTATGTGATCCTGGATGAACTCAGGACAAAAATCCCAATCCATATGTTTTCTTTATTTATAAAGATTAATGTAGTTAATATAGTTCAATAGTTGAAGAGTCATGTTGACTCTTAGAGTTCCAAATATATTTGACTGTAGTAGTAATCTCCAAAAGCTAAGTTAGCTTCCTTCTACCAGTCCTTTCTGCCTAAACTAAGTCAGTCGTAAATGCATGTGGCTTCAAAGGAAAGAGAAAAAAAGCATAATGAAAATAGTCAATGTGTTCCAAAATGTTTAAAAGCCAGAAAGCTATTTAAAGAACAAAACATGTTTCAGGAGCTCCAGAATCACTGTGGACTGACATATGGTAATTGTATGTCAGCATATGCCTGTGCTGCATCTACAGCAGATATCCATTTGCTAAATTCTATTTGTGTCCAAAGTTGTAGCAAGAAGATCAAGTTTCAGTGCAGTTAGAAAAATGTAGAAGCATGATGATATGTTTAATTTTTAATTTTCTGTAGAAGCAATCTTGCACATTATTATTTCCTTGCTCCTTTTCCTGACTTCAGAGACCATCCTGATGCTTAAAAGTAAATTCACCCATCTCACCCCATGTTAATTTCTCAGTGTCGGGAAAGATGGGACCAACACTAAGACTAACTAGAAAAAAACGCAGACATTTTGTCCCTCTGCAAGGTTCAAAAGGTGCAGTGAATACAAGCATGTGGAATTAGGAGAGGGGAAACAGTTTCAGCTTCCTGCTTTAAATTTAATAATTTAATAACCTAACCACTGAGTCATTGTGTGTATTTGTCTCTGGTTTCTAGAACAGAAATCCCATTCTAAACCTGAGAACTCTCCCTTTGGAAAATTTTGCTGAAGTTAATATAATGTTAGTTTCAATTAAATAGAAATATTAGGAAAGTGCTGGGAAATTTCCAGTGCTAGTCAGATGCAAACTAGCTGTGAGATATAAGCTAACCCAAATTCTCATGTTGTTTCCTGAAGAAACATTCCTTCCTCCATCCCAAAGCTGAGGATAGCTGTTTGTTTCACCTTTAGTCCTCATGTTAAAACTGAGAAACTACACATTTGACTGTTCTGGCAACTAGAAAAGTAGGTTATTAGGAGCTGCAAATAATTTTGACACTTAGCAGTAATAACACTGAATATTGTATAATACTTGGGAGGTCTAAAATGTCTTCCATTACTCCAGTGTAAATGGCAAGCGAGCATTTTACTTAGGGATAGTGCACGACTGTGAAATAGGCCAGAGCAAGGAAAGAAACCAAGCTGTAGAACTTCCAAGTGTAATACAGTGTTGTCTGAGTTACACAGATAAAGGAAACAGAGCACATATTTCCTTTCAATCTGGAAACCACCAGTGAAAAATTTCAATTTCCAGTCAGAAGGTCAGGGATCAGATTTCCCTCTCAAGATAAACACAAAATAACTTTGCCAAAGGAATGTCACTAGATTGACCCTGCTGTACTCAGGACGAGAAATTCACCCGCATTTTTGAGTCTCAAGCATGACTGAATGCAGCAAAGCACTCATTTAATCGTTTGGTTCCATTAAACGGGACATAAGATAACCACGTGTGTCAAGAGCTAGGGAAAGGAGAGCTACTTTTAACATGCCCAGGTCCTGGGATTAGACAACCACCAGAATTTCTGCCCGAGGATTGTTGCACTGAAATCTACTGAAGGTTTAGCATAACCCATCACGGTGGTGGTTGAGGAGAGGCTGTGTGATGTTAACAGCAGTTTCTGCTTCACTGCATTACCCTGTAATGACATTAGCAAATATTTTACATTCTGTGAGGGGAATGCTTCCCTCTTCCTCTCTGCCGTGTAGAAACAGTGAAGAGATGAGATCTGACACTTGAAAATGCTGTAGTGCTGTGACCTCACCAGGGTATAAGATGGTCTTAGTGGATGCAGAAAATTCAGCTGCCTGAAGTACTTTTGCTTTGTCCAGCTGGTGTCCTACTGTCTGCAAAGCTGCTTCCAGACAGCAGTGCTTTGTTATTCACTTGACTTTACTAGCCCTTGTCAGAGTTAATTGGATTTGTGACATGGTCAGATGTTTATTTCTTGATTCTGTTGTCCCTTGCCTTACAGGACACACATGCCAGGGGAAACTGCAGTACATCTAGCAAATATTAAAATATGAAGAGATACATGGACATGCTTTTTAGGAAGTAAAATTTAAGAAAATGTGTACTTAAAGTATTTTTTTTACTCTAATATATGCCAATAACACTTAGCTCCTGATTTATCAGGATAATTAAAGCAGTTATAAAACTTGTTGTTTAAATATATCCACAGCTCTCCAGACAGTCAAATATCACACTCATTCATTTTGTCATGCATAAATGCCCAACTGAACCTTATTGTATCTGAATGCTATTTTGGGGAAGAATGCACATAAATCACAGAAATATGAGGTAACACTTCTGGTAAAATCTCTTAGTTTATTAAGTATTAGAAAAACTTACACCTTTATGAAAGCCACTGCATACAGTCGTAATTTGATTATACTTTGTGTAATAACTTTTGGTTTGTACATGAGATTACAATCTCAGGCTATAAAACAGTTCTTATGCAACTCACTTTCTAAATCTTTACCACTACTATTACTGATGTAGCATTTTGCTGTAAATGTTTTTAAATATAATTTTAAAATGTTTATCAAGTTATTGATACCTGTAAGTGATTTAAATCAAAAGCCACAAAAGAAGGGGACTTAATTTAGAAGTGCTGCAAAAATCATGAGTTTTAGAGCAGATTCCCAGATAAGGTTTTATTCTGAAATACAGAAGTTTCGGTTCGATGAGAGACCCATACGTTGCCTTTGAAAACAGATACACACACACACGCTCACACCCAGAGCACACATGGGTCACACCACCCTGGAAGTCACAGTGGATACAGTCTTTTCTTCAGGCCTGCAACAAGAGTAAATAAATCAACCACGGTCTTGGGTACAAAGAGCATACAGGAATACCTGAACGTTCATTCATACGTCAGCATGAGCTGAATTCCATAGATGTTATTTGATAGCAAGAGCCATGAGACAGGAAGAGAGAGACAGACTGACAAAACAGTTAAGCATGGGCTTAACTTGAAGTTTGAATCTAAGTCCTTATGAAGTCAACAGCTATGCTGTCGGAGCTATGCCAGTGTGTAGCTGAAGATGCGACTATCATAGTCTACTTCACGTAAGCATGTTTTTATGAAGTTCGTAAGCAGAAATGGAGTTAGGCAACTATTTGTAATCTGTAAGTGTTGTGAAAAACATGTTAGCAAAATTTTTATATTGGCTAGTGCAAAAGAATAATAAAATCAAAGAGAAACTACTTATCACGTCAGCAAGAAACAGTGTGTATGATTTATTTCTATTTCATTATTAACAGAGCTCCAATGCTTTCAATACACATAAAGCCAGCATAGCACAGAGGCAAATAACTGAGCCTGGTTTCATTTTGGACAGCATTGGAAGCATCTGCTAAATGCACAAGACCAACTTTCTCCACCCCAACATATTATTATAGATGAGAAACAGGAGAGGATTTTTTTTTTTTTAAATTATAATGCTTCCATCTTTTGTATTGATTTTGACAGGCCATTGGACCCATTAAAGAAGACAATGTTTGGTCCTTCACTTCTTGCATTGTAGACACCAGCAAAAAGACTACCCACCTTGATTCTGAAACTGTTATTCTACCCCACTAGGAACTTCAGGAATAAACTTACTAACTTCAGTGGGGCAAGGTATGAAGTGAAATCACTAAGTTTCTGAAAAACTTACCAAGCTGGAGAAATTTTATCAGAATATCATCTTCTACAGTATCAGTGTTTCTATTTGACAAATTAATTATAAGAAGCATTATCTTATGCTGTAGTGTATTATGTTAATTAAAAATTCTTCATTAAATTTCACTGAGGGCAATAATAAAAAAAGGTATCATCTCCAGACAACAGTCTATAAAATATTTGGTGTACCACAGTTGCTTTATTGCATTAACATGTGTCTTTCAATATCATTATTTAACTTCAATAAAGTTGAGATTTATTTATTTATATGGCATCTAGCAGCAATCTACAAGCAATAGCTGGAGCAGAAAAAATGGTCCTTCTCCAACCATGCCTATTATTGTGATTGATTTATTTCCAGAGTAGAGCTCCAGTAGGAAAAATAAGTTTTCTAGCAAGCTATTCAAAATGCAGTAAAATATTAAAGAACAATCAGGAAAAGAAAGAAATATTGCTTTGTGCTTTTATTATTTATTAACCTGTTTGAGTTAGCACTTGCTTTTATACAAACAGGAAGAGTTACACGCCCCAGAATACTCTGTGCTACTAAACCGTACTGTCCTCAGCCCTAAAAAGATAGGAGAAAAACTATTAAGGTCAACAACCATGTACACACCAACATAAAGCTTATCAGCTTTTATTTATTCTTACAGTTCTTTCACAATACATTATTAATACCAAGGTTGTATCAACTACCACGAATATCTAACTGATTAAAAACTTGCATGTAAGTCCACCAGATACTGCTGAGGTCTGACTGAATCTAAAATAAGATTAGATATTTGTAGGAGAACCAAGAATGTCAGTTAAGAAAAAAGGAAAGCACAAAACCTCAACGAAACCCAAAGCTCTGTCTGAAGCCAAATTCCAACTTAAAAAGCAACATTCCTCTAGCCATGCTGTTGGATTTTGTGTCAATTCTACGTGAACCTTGGAAGCAGAACTGCCACAAAATGACGTGTTAAAGGCATATATCCCTCTTTTCAGATGCAGGGCCTTCCTTAGTGACAGGAATAGGATGCCCACTTATAAAACAGTTTATTAGAAAACCACCAAAAGCTGGCACAAGAGAAAACATTTCCAAACCTGCAAGTTCCTTAGCTTTCCACGCTGCCAGGAGACAGGCTGCATACACAGCACATTACCCCACGACGACAGGGACCCTTTGGGTGGTACCTGAGAGGAAGTCCATCTGGCCACCTGCTCCGGAGCCGGCAGCGCTGCAAGTGCTGCCATCCCTGACGCAGAGGCAGCTGCAGCTCTTGGAAGGCTGGGCCACCTGCCAAGTGGATGGGTAGATAAGCTGGCAGGCAACCAGCAAGTTTCTGGCAAAAATCTGACAAGCTTGGGTTCCACAAGATTTTATTTATTTTTAAAACATAAGAATGCTAGTTTCTATTCATACCGAAGTTCTAAGTAGTTCATGTTAGGAAGTGCACCGTGTAAAAGTCCATTTCCTCTCTCCAAGATGCATGTTGAGTAAAATTTAACATGACAGTTTGCCATGAAGGTCAAATAAAAACAAACAGTAAGCAATATAAACCAAATAAGAAAAATTAGTATTGAAATAAGTAGAACTGTACAATATACCTGGTAAGTCTGTGTCATCTATTGCCTGAGTAGTGCAATACAGTGAACTGTAGAAATTTGCAAATAGTTCTAAGAAATACTGCTGAAGCATCAGAAGCAATGAAGCTGCTTTACTGTGGCACCTCCTCAGGCACGCTAGGGCCACATGGGCAGACATTGACTATAATAATGGTTTAAAATGTTGTAACTCTCCCAAGTTTTTGTTAACTTCCCTTAGCTAGAATTAGTAAAAGGATAATGTAATCCCCTGATATAGCTCAGTATGAAGCTGTCTCAGCACAAATTTTAATCAGTATTTTAGACATAAAGTAGCACACATTAATGTTAACAGGAGTTACACTGAATATTGTGTCTGAGCTAGAACCTTCGGCTTGGGTTGTGCAGTTTGCTTACCTATTTAGAAGAGAAGGAAAATCTACAGACCTCCCATTACTGAACAGAATAATAATTAAGTAGCAACAACTTAGCTCTTGCAGTAGCTAAACTAAAGAATTTTAGCAGCCTTTAGCAGTGTAAAATATTATTTGGGGATTGAAGGTTGAATCCACACAAATGAAAATACCAGCATCCCTTTTGCAATCTGGAATTTCTGTTGTACCAGTACAAGACTTCAGAGAGAAAATACCTGGCAAGAGGAAAAGTGAAAAGCCTTGTCTCAAAGCTTTCATTTTATATATTACACAATTTTACTTCTCTGACCAAGGAAGGTGGTGACTTCCCTGAGAGCCAGCAGGAACAGCCGAGCATAGAGGCAGACAGTACACATTTTAATGTACTGCTGTCTCATGCACTTTGGACCATTAAAAGAAAAACTGTGTTACTTGTAAGGCTTCCAGTCTAGTGGATCTCATCTGTTTGGCTCTCCTCCTAATAATACCAACCAGCACCCAGCATACTTGCTCATACTGTATTAGAATATAACAATTTTGTAAATGTGGAAAAGAGACACATTTTTTGAAGTCAATGACTGCAGCTAGCAAAAGTCACCTCATACAGAAAGGACTGCACTGCAGACCACTTGTACAAGTCAAGGCCTTTTCTTCAGAGAAGAATACCTTTATTTCATGAACTGATATTAAGCTGAATTTCTTTTTCCACCTTGCATGTCCTCAGTCACCGGCATTTTTCATGTGACAAAGCAAATGCTAATTCTCTATGGACTGTAAGGGAAAACAGCTGCTAGTTATAATGGGGGTTTTGAGAGCACTTGGTCAACCAAACTCTGTAGGTTTAAGTACCTCCAGACTGTATTACATCTGTCAAAGCAGCAGCAAAGACAACATAAAATGTAGAGTAGGTCCCATTTTTAGTGTGTCAGTAGAATCAGCCTGCAGTTATTTTTAACTGCCTTGGAAAGCTTAGCAGGCAGATACAGTTAATCCTTTAAAGGATTTGCAGGTATTCATAGCTTAATAAGTAAGCATAGTGGATTAAACCAATAGAAGATTGTAGACAGTCAAAGACAACCTTTATATGCTAACATTCAAAAAACAAAAAGAACAGTTTCTTTTGTATATTTTTTTCCCTGACAATCACTCTCAATTGTCAGTATGTGCCAGAATCCCATACAGTGATGAAATAAAAATGTTAATTACAGTCATTAAAGTCAACATGTGTGATATTTAAATAATCAGAAAGCAGTGAATTTCTGTTGTCTTCTTTTCCCATTATCCTATAAATACTTTGAAAAGCAGAACAGCAGCATGAAAATTAATTAAAAATACATCTACTTATGTAATAAATAAATAATAAAACTAAACCGGTAAGATTCATTTTAGGAAGAAGAAAAAAAGCCACGTGATTTTTATAGGTCAGATTTTATATTGGTTGTATTCTTTCTCAGGATTCACTGACATAGGCTCGACTGAGAGATGCTGGCCCTTCAATATATTCATAAACAATGTGGAAAAGTACACCCATAATAAGACAAAGAAAAAAAAAATCAGATGACACAAAACTATTAGGCTGAGAAAATCTAGGGCTGGCTATGAAAAGCTTTAGAGTTTGGTTCAATACTGAATGGGTGATAA
>JAWWLV010000088.1:41483210-41511955 GCA_035041135.1 Platyrinchus mystaceus | reverse complement strand
GCTCAGTTCAGCGCAGGCTGTGTCTCACCTAAAAAATCCATTGCGCAGGCTTGAAAGGTAAAAACACCTTTCCCAGTCTTTCGTTCGCAAAGACTGGCCATACGTACGGGAAAAGTGCCTGCTGCTGACTGCCTCTGTAGTAATTTGAGAAATACTCATTCATATATATTTTTTCTGAATAAACAGTATTGTATTAAATACAAACAAACAAAACCAATGACATTTCTCTCTTTGAAGAAATGATCCTGCTAAAACCAATAGAACAGTTTTACACCACGTGGCCCTGAAAGAATTAAACGTGCCTTGAGAGGGAAAATACCTGGTCTTCCAGTGGATTTAAATCATAGTAATACATAGCAAGCACGTATTTTTAATCAACCAGACATGTAAAGCACATTTTAAATCCCATGGACTCCAAGTAAGGGTGTACTTAAACATATGTTTAAGGTGCTCTGCTGCATCTGCTGCAGAATGGTAAGCAATTTAGATTAAAAAAATAAAACACTGTCTCTGTGAAATAGAACAGTCTTTGTCTCTTTTGTAGCAGGCCACAGTACACTGCTTCATAAAGTTAGTTAGCCATGCACATTCTTAAAAATTTACAGTGCAGTATGCAGAATGGTACATTGCTGCATGGTCTGCAGAGCTTATAGTACCCACCAGCACAAACCATAACTGGATGAATTACAAGATTTATATGTGATCAAATGAAAAATAGAAATGTGATACCCAAAACTGGTCATAGTCTAATAATATCTTATGGATATTCCCATTAAGACTTCTGAGACATATTTGTTATTATCTATACAGTTTATATTAACAAATTTCAGTATATAGATCGAAATACTAATTCTGTGCTGAAGCTACCCATTTGTAATTTGTTTTATTGCAACTATTCAGCTAAAGCATACAGTATTTTCTCATTTCCCAACAGAATAACTTGAATGTTGTAAACAAGAAAATAATCAGTAATTCACTTTCAAGATTAAATTTCAGATGACTGTTAATACTACAAAAAAAGGCACTTTCAGAAATCATTACCATCTTCATGAATGCTTTCTGAATATTAACTGCACACAAATTCAGACCCACAAATAATGACAAATAACCTTCTCTTTCAGAAGTTTAGTTTTACACTTTTGAATACAGTACGGCCAAAGGCAACAAAACCTCTTGTTGGAAATTTTGTGTATTCTCCTTCTTCATTGCTGCCTTTTCAAAGAGATGCTTTCTGCACAGTGAACTCCCAAGTATGTATTGAGCACTGTGACCTTTATAATTTTGATTTCAACAAGGTCAAGATTGCTAAGAAGGCAGTTTTGCCTTAAAGGCAAAATCTCTCAAAGAACCCAAACCAGATCTTTTAAATGTAACTGAACTACAACAATTCATTTCCATAGGCTTAAGAAAAAAGAAAGCCTTCTAAATTTGCAACCAATTTTATAGTATTTGGCCACTGACAACAGAGAAGATGGACCATCACTTTTTGGATTTCACCCAATGCTAACTCAGACAAAAGTTTTTATCTGAAGACAGGCAACAAGGAGCCCTATGTTAAGAACAAGCAGAGGAGTACAGAATAATCAAAGCACATCAGAAAGTGAAGAGGCACAGAATGTGAGAGAAACCAAGACTCCACTACTGCGATCACCAACCAGCTATGCTGAGGAGGGTCCTTTCCCTGTTGGTGCCTCCTTCGACAGCACAGCATGGCTGGCTCAAAGCTAAGCAGCTGACTCCCTCTCAGGGTCTGCACTGTGGCATCACCCCAGGGCAGCAGAGGGATGTAGATTTTGCCTGTACTAGGAAATCACATTATTTAGCCAACGAGATGTTGTCTTACTCTGCCCTTGTGTGTGTGTGAAGCCGTTGGCAATGCTTTTTCAAGTTAGAACTGTTTTAACAATCAACAGTTGAAACAATGTTATTTCTCATCATAGTTGATGGACCTGATTCTTCATTATCTTCGTCTTGTATAGTCATATCTACCTCTGAAAGCGTAATAGCCACTGGATATAAGATGCTATCAAATCAGAATGGTACTTTTAGGTAAGACAACATAGTTTTAATTTTAAAACTTACAATTTGATAATTAGGGAAGACCTTATATTTTAGGTGCTTGGATAAACATCTATAGGTTGGGTAAGGTAGGAGAAAATGAGGCTTTTAAGTTTGCTGGGCATCATTAACATCAGCTCCTATTCACAGTTACATTTTGGAAAACACCTCATGGAATGACTGTTCCCATACATTCACAAGATCATTTTGCCAGATAGAAATTAATTTCACAGGGAAGAAAAGGAAAGAATGTCTTACTGATTTCCCCCCCACCCCTTTTCCATGGTTGCTTCATTACACTTTTTTATAAACATCTTCTTCCTATCATGCTGTACAGCTACCTCTGGGAATAATTTGAGATACTGTATCAGCACACTGCAGTTGATGAAGGCTTGATTCTCTCAACATTTTTGCTTCCATCCTGAATTTATTGTAACCTAACCTAACAGTATGATGACCAAGCATTTCCATTTTCACTTTCTCCTCTGCAGCTCCCGAGACAGAAATAAAATGGAGAGGAGACAGGAGGGAGGGATGGCTTCTGCTAAAAGTAGAAAACACACCACACAACCATCATCAAAACCGTCAGATGTGATAATCTGGTAAGTGAATTCTCAGAGAATTTTAACCATACACATCTCTTTCACAGGTACACAGCAAAATCCTCCATTACAAGAGGATGAGGCAGTGAAAGCCACCTTAAAAAGACTCCAGACTGACTGGACGTCAGGGGAAGGAGGAGGGAAGAAAGAAAAGAGGTGGTGTCTCTTTCACTGTGAACAGTCTTTGGTAAATTTATAATCACAAGGTTTTGGGTTTTTTTCCAGCAAGCATCATTAGCCTTTATAAAAGCAGAAGCACACGAAAATTACATCGTCTTTTCTCAACATCAGTATGTTCCTTATTAAGCATAAAGCAACACCTCTTATCATCATTCTTCCTTGTAGCCTTTTATTTTCTACTACTTTCACATATTTAAATATTAATTCCGTCATACACATTGTAGTTCCAAAAAAGTGTTAAGGGAATTTCATTTACGTATCTCGATTGAATATACTTCACACATGAACAATACGATAAGGAACATAATTCAAAATAACAAGTAACGTGAAGTAGTTTAAAACTCTTATTTTCAGTGACTCTGCAAGTGAGGTATTAAAAGGTAATTCATCGAATTTTAGTGATCTCCCACTTTTTAATAATGTTTCACAAAAATCTGAAGACCACACACCAGAATAAATAGCAATCCATTTCTCAAATTATGTTAAAACCAGCGTTATCCCTTTTGATTGAAGTAGGTTGCTAAAGTTTGGACTCTTAGAAGTTGTTTCTGTTAGGAAATGTATTCTAGAATCTGTTGGGGTCTTTGTTTGTTTTTTCCTTTCTGTTTGACCTGCAGCTGAGTTGACTTATATGTTTACAGTCAATGGAAAGGCATTTCCATCCCACTGATTTCCAAATTCAAACCCCTTCTCTCCTTAATCTCTGGTCAGTTCTCTTCCTCACCCCTTGTTCTGTCTCTGCCACTTGTCAAACACTTTCCACAGGATGATTCAACTCACTGAACTAGAATTGTTATTCAGACATTTTAGTCATCAGTTTTCTGCTATTTTAGTGATTTAAATCAGTTGACCCAACAGAGACGAAAACCAGAGACAACAGAGGAAGGCAGTTCATAGCAGGCCATAAGGAGGCTTGTGGGGTCATGCAGCAAGTGTTTTTTCTTGGTGGCTTTTCAGCAGCATTCCTCTATTTAGTGGTCACCATTAACCAGATGATGCATCTCCACCAGAATTTTGCCAGTTTTCCACACCTGTGTTCTATACACAACAAAATACTTCTGATCAATAACTGTGCATCTGTCATGAAAAATACCTGTAACTCAGCACATGGCTACTGTCGTTTCACCTATTTTACACCTGAAGAAAGAAAAACACTTACATGAATAGTGACCTACAAGTTGCAACTCCTGATCTCTACTAAAACAACAAATGCATGAGAGGAATATTTGTATTTTGGGTTGCAAAGCAAACAGAAAGGCATTGAGAGAAATGCATGGCTAAGAAAAAGGGATAATTTCTGTTTTGAAATACTACATAAAAAGCAGTGTCTTCGGGAAAAAATAAAATTAACACAGCAGCAAGAAAAAACTTAAGTACAAACTGCTGGCATACATAAGTCGCTATCTAGCCAATACCTTTCTGTATATCCAGAGGCTCTGGGAATATGCACCCTTTGTCTGAAAGAGAGGTACACAAGGAAATGCCCTCTGCATTGGGTTTTCCCTGAACGCCCCCGAAGGGACAAAACTCACCCATTAAACTTTATAGAATTCAAAGCCATTCACATGTTACTCTCACAAACACGCTACCAAAGACAGGGAAAAGGGTTGACTTGTTTCCTTGCTTCTTCTGGGACTTCCAGCAAGAGTCGAGATGTTAAAATGGTGCTGATGCGACCCATCTCGTGAGGGAAGATGAAGTAACGAGGCCTCTTGAAGAGGATGGCCACTCTGTCCTCCCCAAAAAGCACGTCTCACCCCCAGCCGCACTTACTTCTCTTGGATGCGAGGTGCTTCCTTCAGGGCTGGGGCTGCCGGGGGAAGCGAACAACACAGCGCAGCTCCCTGCCCAGGGCAACACCTCGCTGCAGGGAAGCTGCGTGCTGGACCGGGAGCGGCACTGGAGACATTCTGACCCAAAGGCACTCGCTCCGTCTCCTGCGCCGGCCGATGGATGCGGCTGGAGCGCCGGTCCCCCCGCCCCGTCCCCGCCCCCGACCTCCCAACATCCGGGTTCCCGCCGGCGCGGCGCCGCCGCCCGCTCCGCGTCCCGGGGAGGCGGCGGGGCCGGGCAGGGAGGAGGAGGCAGCAGCGAAGATGGCGGCGGCGGTGGGGAGAGCTGGCTCCTTCGGCTCCTCTGCTTCTTCCGGGCTCGCCTCGGCTGCCGGCTTTCCTTCGGCTTCGTCCGCCGCCTCTGCGGCCACGACCAACAACAACAACGCGGAGCTGCGGGCGGGCGCCGATGAGGACGATGGGCAGAACCTCTGGTGAGCGCCCTCCCGCCCCGCCCCGCGGACCCGGGCGCGCTGGCCGCCGCCGCCCTCCGCGGCTCCGTGCCCTGCGGGCTGCGAGGGGAGGGGGGCTGGATAATCCCCCCCTCCCGCTGGCGCTCGGTCCCGCTTGGTCACCGAGCTGGGGGGGGGGGGAGGGCACCTCCCCTTGGCGGTGGCAACTCCTGCCCTGCCCCCCGCACCTTATCCCCCCCCTCCCTGGGAGATGGCGAGGGTGGGGACCGGGAGGAAGCGGGAGCCCCCTCCTAAGCGGTGTCGTCTCTCCACGCCAGGTCCTGCATCCTCAGCGAGGTGTCCACGCGCTCCCGCTCTAAGCTGCCTTCGGGGAAGAACGTCCTCCTGCTGGGTGAGGAAAGCATCCTGATTCCTCTCCCATTGCCGGCGCACACAGGCTGAGAAAAGCATCCCGATCCCTCTCCTATCCCCGCCGCACACAGGCTGAGAAAAGCATCCCGATCCCTCTCCTATCCCCGCCGCACACAGGCTCCTGAGCCGTCTGTGGAGCTTCCCTTGTTTAGCGCCCCAAGGGGAGGGGGAGTTGATGGGTGGCAAGGTGCTGTCTTAACCCTCTCGCTTCTTCCCTTGCATGGCTTGGCTTCGTTTTGGATATGCAATATCCAGAGATGCTTTAGATACGCCCCTCGTCGTAGGTACCCCGCCATAATACCCTCGCTGTCCTTCTCCCACCCTGGCTCCTTAGGTTTAGATGGCTTAGATGGGGAGCTTTTTATTGTCTGAGTGCTGGTTTCGTGGGGCGTGCGGGGCCCTGAAACCTCCCCCGTTCGAGCCAGCGGTGCTGCTTTGCCGGTCCTGGTGGTGTGTCATGCGGACACAAAAACTGCTTCCGTGGCCCCAGCGGTGTCAGTGACGGTGCTGCCGTGGGCCGGAGGGCGGGGAGGCCGTATGGGCGTGCTGGCTGTGCCGGCTCTGCCCTGCCCACTCGCACCCGGCGTGGCGGCGGCGGCAGCATCGCCGGCTGCTGCCCGCTTATCTCCACCCAGTGCCTTAGTCCAACCTGGCCAGGGCTAGGAGTTACGGGAGGGGACTCTGATAAGGCGATAATGAGAGACCCAGCTGCCATTCGGTGTTGAGAGAAAGAAGAAAAATGATACGTCAAAATTAAAAATTTCAGGGGCGGGGGGAGAAGAAATGGATGCTCCCAAGCATCATATTCATGTATGTATGAATATATTATTGCTGTTATTATGAGTGAAATTTTTTTTTTGTTTTTGTTGCTTTGTTGTTCGTTTTCTGTCCTGAAAGACTGTTAAATAGCATTACCAGTAGACAACATAAGGAATCCAATTTATTACTAGCTGGTTCTTCCAGTCCTTTGCCAACTTTTCTGTCCCCTGAAAGAACTCGGTGTTACTATTTGGAAACATGGTTAAAACTCAGTAAGATTTTCATGGAGACTCTATGCACACTGTAATTCTGCATAGTCTTGTGGTTTATAGTCTTTCGAGGTTTTTCAAGTTAAGGGTTTTTTTTCCCTCCCTAATCCTAAAGCAATCACTGTGATCCTTTTCTTCCTGTTTTGATAAGCTGAGTGGTGATTTAAAACTAACTGAGATGACTGTGCAAGGACTACAGGATGGTCTATTGAAGCTGTTACAAGACTCACTCCCCTTTAATTTTTTACTTTTTATGTTATGTAATTAAGTAAGATATTGAGATTGGAAGTTCTAGTAATAGTAAAGAAAGGAAAGATTTCATAATGATTGACAGCTTTTCATGTGATACTTTTAACCTAAAATGGATGATTGTCCTTGCTGAAGTTGAAAGATTCTTCTTCAAGCTGCGATCCTTATCAAGAAGATTACACTCTGTTTTTCCTCTCTTTGTAGTCAGGTAATCCTTAGTACTCAATAACTGGAGACTGCTTCCTTCAGAGCTAGAGAAGGCACCATAGAATGTTTCCAAAAGCTCCTTTAGTTTGTAATATTCAACCTGTTGTGTAGTAATTGTCTTTTTTACCATTTATGTAGAGTTTATAGAATGACATAATGTAATTTTTTTTTTCTATTTTTGACATGCATTTTTTTAAAAGATGTGCAGGTTTGTAGAAGAAATTCTGATTCTTGCTTAGAAACCGTGTTTTCTAGAAGGCCTTGGTCCAAGGGGAGGGGAAAAAAAAGCTTGGCATATGTTTAGGTAAAAGAATATCAGATCTGAGGACCAGCCACTGAGGACCATGGCCATGTTCTTTGTGAGAATACCTAACCTTTGTAATTCACTTGCAAGTCATGATGCTGTGCCTGAAGCACACTGGCACAGAAAAAGGAGAGAACTTACGTACTCTGTATCGGACAGATTCAGTGTGTGAAGTTCTGTCTATTTGGGTTCTTGAGCTGTGTGTTTGCAATTTCTCTGTTATCTCACATTTCCTCTGTGTTCAAGCTTTGTTCCTTTTGAAAGTTTTTTACTAACTTATTATTGATACAGATCTCTTCTTGCCATGATTATTTTCAGTTTCATTAGGCTTTCAATGGTTTTAAGCAGAAGTTGTAAAGCTGACCAAAGTCTTGATGCTTTTCGCGCATTTTGTGGCAGACAAATATTTGCTGTATAAATAGTCATATTGGTCAAAGCTTACCAGCTGAAACATGATACATAGTAACAAATTAGTGCTTATTTTCATTACAATCTGCATTTAAAAATAATTCCCTAAGCTTCCAACATCCTGCTCCCCCACCCCGGAAAGCCAACCGGAAAAACCCACCACGTAGTGTTCTTTTGTTTGCTAGGACAGGTTTTCTAATTTGCCTACAGCATTCATATTTTTCAAACAGTGCATACATTTGTATGCCTAGTTGTTCTGGGAACCTGGCATGCTAATTCTGCTATTTCAGTATTTGTTTTTAGCTATGTTAACATCTCATTTGTAAGAACCTGGAAAGCAGTTTGACATATCAGAGCAATAACTAAAGGAAACTGGCATGCCAAATGTAATCTCTAGATACAGCACATAGTTTTGTGAAGTGAAGGTTAACATATAATATTGGTAATCCCGTGCTCAATATCAAATAATAAAATACTAATTAACTCACAGTTTTAGTCCTCTGAAATTGTTTCACTTGCAGACATTTTTTCAATAACTTTTTCTGTGAAGATGTTACACTCTCATTGGCACCACATGTAGCATGAAAGCATTTTTCTCTTCTTGTATGAACAAATAATGAAAACACAAGCTTTCATAAACTTTATGTAAGTCACTTATGCTCTCATTCCTAGGCAGTTCTGTCACAGTGACCATAGCTACCTCATGTAGCAAACCATACCAGCAGAAAATATAAAATGTCCCTGCCTTCTTAAGGAAATTGGCTGCTTTCATTGACATTTTTAGCTACTTTTTGCAGATAATTGAAAGAGAGTGTTTTTGTTGCTCTTGCTTCTTTTTTTTTTTCCTCCCAGACTGTCTCTTCTGCTCCCTTGTGTAATAAGGGTAGTTGATTGGAGGAGATGCTTTTTGCTGAGTGTGATGAGAAGGCTGATGCTTATAAATTGGAGCTCTCTTGTTCATTCCATTTCTGATATATCTTAACCAGCCAGTGCAGTAGAGGGAGAAGCTGACAAGTCACCATTGCAGATTAGGATAGAATCCATAGTGCTATAAAATGTGTGGAGACTTGGATTCAGAGACCCAAACTAATCATTTATCCAATAAACTGCAGATGCATTCGGGCAGTAATGTTCACAGTCATTCCAGGATGCACCAGAAAACAGGCTTGCAGCTGGCAAGTGAATTGAGTAGTTGTTTTCTGTCTGGCTCTGTATTTCCTATGTTCCTCTGTCTCTGGAGCATAGTATATTTTTTGCCTACAATTCTAGCAATTTCAAACCATCCAGTGACACGTGTACACATACATCTGTGTCTTGTATTGCACACTTATGCTTCTACTGAATCACTAGCATTTTAGTTTTCTTTATGCATTTTATTCCACTTGATGATAAAGGCTTTTGAGTTTAGTGGGCACTGAGAGTTCAACTTTTTTGTGTCCATGTTTTCTCTTCACCCCAGACATCTCACTTCTCAGGGCCAGGCCTGTTTGAATCTTTGAGCTCTTACTTTTAGCGGACCCCTGAAATATAGTGAACTTCTGAAGCTCCAGTACAGCAAACTGTCATGAGAGTATGTAAAATATTCTTACTTAAATTTGTACTCAACACTATAAAAAATAGTTTTCCATTTTATTTTTTCCTATTCAAACACCTGAGAGTTTCATTGTGATCAGTTCATCAGTATAACTGATGAGCTTGTTCATAACTGTCCATATTGTTAATCTCAAACGTTTCTTAATTCCATAGTATTGCAGAAGTTAAGTTAGAGGGCTTGTTTTCCTCCTCTTATTGCAACTTCTTCACCTTCTGCTGGCAATGAAAGCCTTCCAAATGTAGTCAAGTTTTGTTTCAGTCAGCAGAGTTATACTCCTGAAGTGTCAATTGTTTTGATGGGGCATTGACCTAGATAAAATTCTAGTTGCTTGTTTTGTAGCTAGATTTTTTTAGAATTAAGTAGTACTTCTTCATAGCGTCCTTCCAGCTTTAATACCCTTCCAAAAAGTCAGAATTACACAAATGTTGTGTAATAAAACTCACTCAGAACAGCATGGGAAATTCTGAAATCCTTGAATTGCATTTATTTTAGTTTGTCTCATCATTGCCAGAGATGCTGCTGGTTACTGGATCTGTCTCTGAAAGTGAGAACAGTGAAAGGAATTGTGCTTCTGTTTTTGCAGGCAGGTTAGTGGCAGGAGTACAAATAAAGGTGTCCCTTGGATAGTAACATGGGATTATTCTATTTTAGCAGTGAACCTGGGTAAAATACACTAGATGACTTCCTGCTACGTTAAAGGAGAAGGCTTGTGTTAGAGATGGATGCTGTTCATATTCACCGTGGAATTCTCCGCAACATTTGGCTTTCTGACTGTGGGTCTCTCGAGGCATAAGTAACACTGTTCTGCTGTGCGTGTTTCCACAGTCAGGCCCTGTGTTCTTGTGGTTCAGGACTTGGCAAAAGATGTGTTGGAAGAGTTGTCTATGATCTGCTCTCTATCATGCTGAAATGCAGAAGTACAATTAAGGTGTTCCTCAGGGAAGTTATTTAATTTATTGGTGCCACAAAGATACTAAAAAAATCATAAGTGAGGAGAAAGATTTAACCTGGCAGTGCAGAACAGACTTGGAGGAGGAGAAACTTTTTATCCAATGAGTAAATGATAATTTAGTGGCAAGTTATGTGAAAGCTTGATATGACTTATTTATTGTGAACTTCCATGTTGCTTTGAGGGATTGAGAGAAGATTTCATCATCTCATAGTTTTTTTCTTTGGTTCTTTGAAAGCAAACTAAATTTGGCTTACCCTAATTATTTTGGTCTTGTTCTGCAAAAAGCATTCTTCAATTAGTATAGAATGTATGAACAAGCCTCTTTCACTAATATGCAGCTGTAGAAAAAACAGTTATTAGCTTGTGAGAAGTACTTTATCTTGAAAATAGCTGTAGTACCCACGTGCTTGGCTCTAGTAGGAAGAAGACCGCTATGTGTCTACAACACTGTACCAGGGTTCAGTCATTCCACGTGGTGTAGAACAGTGATTGCTCTGGTATTGTGGGATGGCATCTTGGACCTGTTCAATACCTCATGTTTAGACTTGATGGCTTTGTTCTATCATATTTAAGCAAGGTGGATGTTTTTCTTTTAATAAAAGTATTCAGTATTTTATGTTACAGGTATTAGATGTTCTAAATCATTCTACCCAGAAGCTGTCTTTTGCATTGTAAGAAGTGTGAAGCTAATTCATGAAAATATGCTTAGGGGTGTGGGATGTGCAGAAGGTGTTAGTTAGGACCATTTCTAGTTTTGTTTGGCCTTGTTTGAGCATGTTTTTTTGGTTGGATTTTTTTTTTTTTGAGATGAGTTGTATAATTCTCATATCAAGCTGAATTTTAATTGATTGGTTTGAAACGCAAACAAACCAACTCCCATTGAGGCACCGGTAGGATTATAGATTACAAAAAATTAAGTGCATCCAGGGTTTTTCCAAGAGCTGTTGGAAAAAAAAAAATCAAAGCCCTAGATCGAAGAGGGACAGACCATCAATACTGATGACACAAAAGAAATGTTCGCTTTGTGCTTCTTTGCCTTGACATATTTTAATCTCAGTGGGAAAACAATTGAAATAAAAAGTCAAAACTCATGTCTGTCCTGCAGATAACACACTGATTACTCTTTCACATACAGACTTCTGTGAGAAGTAAGAAATGTCTTGTTTTACAGCAAGTGAAAATCTACTTCTATTTTAATTTTCTAAAAGAAAAAAAATGTGGAAATAGCAGAAGTAGTAAATATTCTGAATATTTTAATATGTGTACTTGAAAGTTTGAAGAAGTTCTGTAATAGAGCCTGAGTTCTCTCTAATGTGATAGTTTATGACTGAGCAGTTTGTGTAGCAGTAGGTAGATAAGTGCCTGCTTGCCTGCACTGGCAGAAGGCAGTTCATTCACCTCATTGCCCATCCTTCCTGTCTGGGGGTGACCATTCTGCTAAATTCTGTATTGTAGCAGAACATTTAGTGAGACTTGATTTTCTGCTCAGTAAACATGTGTTTTGCCTGGAGTAGACAGAAGGGAGGAGGCTGGAAAGCGTTTGTATTGCTACAGTTTCCTGTATGTTTGAGGGCAGCAACAAGGATGTTGTCAAACTGTTTTGTGGACAGTGTAGCACCTTGGACAGAGGAGATTTGACAACCCTGAACTCTGAGTGAAGTAGAAGTGTGGGCATAAAAATGCAACAGCTTTCTTTTAGTAGAGTATAAGACTTCCCATTTTGTTAACAAGATGGTGAAATACTGTGCCTAAGCAGATTGGGTTGGCATTGTTTCAGCTGCTTCCTATCCTGACTTTTCTGCAAAATTAAATCTGTTGACTCGCTTTTACTTGTGCTCAGCTTTGCTGCATAGCATTGCTTGGGAGAAGCATCACTTCTGTTTCCTCACTGTAATATTAGTGTGTGAGTCTAGTTTGATGTAATGGGGCATTTTAGTTCTTTGGTATTTACTCTGCAAAAGGAGGACCTTTTTTGTTGTTTGCAAAAGCAGGATGCAAAATCTACCTGATTTTAATTCTACCTTGAAATTCCTTATTGAAAATTGTGCCAGAAATGTTTTGCTCAGTGAATTTGTGTACGGAATTCAATCATTAATTTAATAATCCCACAGTCAGAAATAAGGAAGTTGTTAGAGGATTTTCCGTCTTAGGAATTTTGAAAGGAAGTGGAGGATGATGATAACTCTTTTTGAGGGTACATAAGGCTCTGTTTTATGTATTCCTTCAGTAGTACTTTAAAAGAAACCCTTCTGCTTCATAATATTAGTATGCATTGATGTTTAAGCCTAGGGAATATATTTTAGTTTTGTCTGAAACTAAACAGCATTATTTTTTAGATATTTTTAGAGATATCCAGAGACAACAAAGATAAATATGCTTAAATGTGTTAAAGTTTGTAATTTCAGATGCTGTATAGTATATGTGTATATATGTGTTCTTATTGGGGTTTTTTTTCAAAGCATTATCCATCAAACCTTGAATGGCTAATAGACTTTAATTTCCTTACAAATGTTTCCCCCTCCTTAGGGAGAGAACCTTCTGTGCACACTAAAGACATTACAGTAAAATGTTTGAGTTTTTAGAAGTCTTAAGAGTTAGCATTGCATGAACTTAGAATTAATTTGATAATTGGATTTCTAGTAACTACTTAGGAGTTTTAGATAAGCACTGGTTTAGGATTGATTTGTATTTTGATATTCTTGCTGACGAGAAGCTGCAAAGCAAAATCCTACTGCTGCTCTTTCCTAGCATAACTTGGTATATTCAAAGTGTGTTGACTTTTCAAGTGTTTTATATTGAAGTCTCAGGTTGGAAAAAAATAACAATGATGCAAATACATTTGGAGTGTCCACAATTTTAAAAGGTACATTGAAACATATTAAATGTAGAGAAAGTAGAGGCAGATGAAATGTCAAGTCTTAGCGTGTTGGGTTAGACTAATGTGGGGGTTGGACTAGATGACTTTAGAGGTCCCTTCCAACCCAAACTATTCAGTTATAATTCTATATTCTCTTGGCCAGGACAGTTACCTTTTCCTCACTTCTTATGATCAGTTGTTTGGGCAAAAAGGAGGAAGTCCTTATGTCATATATGATGGTTCTAGTTTTACTTTCTGACAGCTTTTTCAGTAATACTGAAAAAATATTGAGTCTAATTTGGCTTAAATACGTCAAGAACTCTGGATCTCTTATGGAATTGGGCACATTTGGCTAGGTAGCTGTCTTGCACCCTTGCAAGTGGGTCATCCTGTTTGTAAACTTGTCAGTTTTTGCATTGCTAACTTGTTTTGGACCACTTGTCAGTATTGCTTCTAACCCTTTTCTCCACAGATTTTCTGGTTTCTCTTATATCCTCTGCAAACTGTACTATTCTCTTCCTTTACCTGAGTAATTAATGAAAGTAGTACCAATCCCTTCAGACTTGACTGATGCATCGTTCTGGCTTTCTCGTGAAAGACGAGTGCTGCTCTCTGCATGCAGTGACTCGTACAAATACTGTTATACGTGTCAGTGATCCACCTACCTGACCTTGGTGTTCTGAAATGGGTGGATATTTGCTCATGAGGAGGGAGTAGACAGTCCTCTTCATGGAACAGATTAAATTTAGGTAATTCTGTGATGGAATACTGATACGACTACTGTGTGTGTGCAGATGTATCCAGAGGTACTAATTTTACATCGACTCAACTTGTCTTACGCTGCACTGATAAAAGGTCTTCCAGTCTAAGGGAGGAAATAATTTTAACAATGTTGAACTCCAATTTACTTTAGGCATTTGTAAATATGAGGGTGGAGAGAAAATGACCTAACACAGAGCTGTGATAAGTAAGAGGCTTGTGAGATGTATATTTCGAGTTTCCCTATATTGTTTAGCATGAACACTTTCAAAAAATAGTTGCATAGCTATTAGCATCTGTATAAGCATGTTTTAGACTGCCTAAGTGTGTCTTTTGTCAGGTGTAGAACTTTAAAAAACACCTGCAGTTATGCAGAGTTGTTGCAGCTACTTTTTCTAAGAACTGGCAGATATGCTTTGCAGAAGGTATTAAACTTTCCCAGTGCAGGCAAGTTGAAATCTTTATTGCCACCTGTGTGAAACAAACCGATATATAAGAGAACTTAGCTGGGAGTCAGCTGTTCTGAGAAACTAAGAACACTGTTAAATGCAACCCCTCGTTAAAAGGAATAATTTTGGTTTGTCTTACCTATTGAGCCTTCTGCTGACACAAATTAATTGAAGCTGCCTGTTCAAAAAGGTAAAATAGCACAGTGAATCATACAGACATTGTTGGCAGAAGTTAAAGTAGCTTCATAACATGTCAGAGTAGCAGCTAATAAACTCTTTCCACTTGTTTTTAAGAATTTTAAGAAGCTTGGATAAGTACTTGGGTGACGGCAGTGAGTGAATTGTAATTCATCTCTGATGATGAAGGTTGAAGTCTTCGATTCTTCGTCAGAATTTTTGTTTTATAGAATGTTCTTACAGGAAGAGGAAAAGCTTGATGTATAAAAAAAAGTAGCGGTGCTTTTCAATAGTTATTTAAAACTATTTAATTATAGCTGTAATTGTACGTCGTGATAATATATAATATAGTTAAGAAACTCACAAATGAACTCTTCAATTATGAAAAAGTTAAATTGATACTACTTAATAGTCCACTTAACTTGTCTAAAGTAGACTTTAAACTTCAGTTCTGGTCTTATTTCTCTCTCTCTTTTTTCTATTTTTAAAAATATATTTATTTTAAATAGCCTTTTCATTCAATTGAGTAAAATCCCCTGGACTCCCTAAAGTCAGCAGTCCTAAGTTCTCTAGACTGTTAGTGAAATATGAAAATAAAGCATACCTCTAAATTGAAGACTTCATGTGGTAACCTTAGGAATTATAAGTTAAGCACATTCAAAATCAGTCTATCAAAGTATAGTTTTTCTGCTCTTCTCAGTGTTTTTTTTCTGTAGTGTTTTTAATGTAGCCATAGTATTGTCTATAAGGTCATGGTCAGTTCCCCGTAAAGAAAAAGCATCATTATGTTTAGAAATGAAAATTACTGCCCTTGAACTTTCCTCTTTGTTATGTGGTTGCAAGCAAGTGTTTATACTTTTTTATACTCTCCCTGTATAGGAGACTTCTGGGAAAAAAATGTTGCGTTTGACATAAAACTGGTAAGGTGCCTCTTAAGGACCTGGGATTAATCTTAATTTTGTAACCTGTGAGTGAGTTTCAAGAATTTTCTAATGTCTAATTGTTACATACTAATCATACTGCAAATTAGAGTGGCAAAACCCTGCTTTGTGTCCAAATTCAGTTTAATTATCCCCTCAAACTGGAAAAACTGCATGTGAAGTTTTCCAACTCTGGGACATCTGACCAGAAATAAGGTTTTTCAAGAAGAGTCTCTGGTAGTAGTTGAGGTGTTTACGTTGTGCGTGTGCTGTAAGGTTCACTGGTTACCTGAGCTCCTTTTGGAGGGAAGAGAATAGGAGTGAATGGATCTGGATTGCAGGCTTGTTCCTCAATGCTACCCAAATACACACGGGTGTGGTGTAAGGCAGTGGGCTTACAGTTTGTCACCTCTTCTTAAGGTTTCTTAAGACCTGTAACAGAGAAAATATTCAAAGAAACCAACCCATAAAAGCTAAGGAAACAGATTTGCCTTACTCAGCCTGGTGTTGTGTGCTGTTTGATATGAGTGAGTTCTAAATCATGTTCTTCTGACTGTAAGAGGAGCTTAGAAACAACTTCAGAAAAACTTTGCTACTGCTTTGGTTGTAGTTGAAAGACTGAAATTGGTTGAGGTGTTTAACTACTCCTTAACAGAGCTTTTTAAAGATGGGTGTAAGAGCCTATTTCAGACAGAATAGTTAGTGGCATAATTGCATTTATCAATAACTAGAAATAAGATTTGAAGCTGAGACATGCACTTAGAACAGATGGGTGAGTTGGGCAAAACCTGCTATATTTCAAAACTTCAGTGAGGTCAGTCACCCTGTTAAGGATATGGTTTCCTTATTGCCCCAGGTAGTTTTTAATATGTAACAGTGATTAAAGATTGAGTGCTGTCTTACTTCTGTCTCTGCAGGTGAAGATGGAGCAGGTAAAACTAGCTTAATAGGAAAAATTCAAGGAATAGAGGAATACAAAAAAGGAAGAGGAATGGAATACTTGTATTTAAATGTGCATGATGAAGACCGTGATGGTAAGCTTTTATTTGTGATATATCCATGTGATAAAATAGTGATAATATAGTGGGATGATTTTCTTTCTTTATCATTTGAAGGAGTCCGGGTTGGGCCAGAAGGGATTTGTATCATAAGGAAGTTTGTCGGTGTAATTCCCTTAGTAGATACCATGAATGACCACTTAAGTGGTAGAGGAGGAGAAGAACTTGCCAAAAGAAAAGGCTGAAAAGAAAACACCAGGGAAGCAGACTTAACTGCAACACTCTGAATGGATGTACATTCCTCAGGCCTAGAGGGAAAGATGCCCAGGCTCCTATCTTCCATTTCAATTACTACAGCAAATAGTTACCATGAACCTGCAGAGAAACCTTTGTCTTTGGTGGCATTGAATCTGCAGGATTACTGCCGTGGATTGGTGGGTGGGAAAATGTGCATGATGCTAAGGGAGATGTAAAAAACAAACAACAAGAAAACCCAAAAACCACCCAAAACCCCCAAAAGTTTGAGTTGAAGGCATGGCTAGAAAGTAAAAAGTATGTTTAAGATCCTGTTTAAGATCCAAATACCTGGA
This sequence comes from Platyrinchus mystaceus, assembly GCA_035041135.1. Classification (NCBI taxonomy): domain Eukaryota; kingdom Metazoa; phylum Chordata; class Aves; order Passeriformes; family Tyrannidae; genus Platyrinchus; species Platyrinchus mystaceus. The sequence continues at coordinate 41,494,967 of JAWWLV010000088.1, read as the reverse complement.
GTTACAGGGTATAAATAAGAATATACTGGAAGCTTTAGGGAAAAATGGGAATTCTTGTCTATACTATAAGGACAAATATATGTAGAAGGAGAACCAGAAGAAGTTGACCTCTTTTTGATTTTTTTGAGGGGGGGAATATGAAATCATCTACTTTCCTGACTTTCATGCCTGGCTATTGATCTCGAAGGTGACTTGAAACCAGGGTTAAGAGTACTGGGAGTTTGATCTAAATCAGACTTCTGTAACAAGTGATACAAATTTACCTGAAGGCAAAATGTAATTCTGTTTAGCTCCTTAATTTTGAATCAACAGCTCCTCATTAACTGCAGAAGTGTCTGTTAATATTGGAGTATGGTGGGGTTTTTTGGGGGGGAAAAGCAGTGGGATGGTCTATTTGTACGGTGATTGCATTTTCACAAATTGGAAGAATAACTTCAAGTCCATGTCAATCATTAAAAACTTGCAGTTATTCAGTTTTTTGAATGGCCAAGGTACATTCTGTAGTTTAAGAGTTACGTAGGCATATCACGTTGGAGTTTTGAAGGGGAGATGGCAGCCTTTGAGAGTTGAGCAGACCGAGGGCTGAAAAGGGATGACTGAGTTCACCCAGTTCTGCTCTTCTAAGCTGCATCTTGAAGAAAACCTTTTCTCTCTCTAAAAAGGTGAAGAACTATTTTTGAAATGCTGAATGCTATCTCTCCCTTTCAGATGATGTGTTTAAGATCTTTGGTTATCAGCCATTAGACTTCAGGGTTTGGAAGAGGAGGAGCTTGTCTCCGCAAGCTACAGTTTGCTGTGATGATGTTATGTATGTTCAATTGACTGATAAAAATATGTAATCTGCTCTCTTCCTTGTATTTTACATGTCTAAAGAAAATCTAATAGCCATTTTGTAGTGGTGTGTTTCAAGTAAATGTCATTAAATGTTTTTCCTTTTTTTTGTAGACCAAACAAGATGTAATGTATGGATTTTGGATGGTGACCTGTATCACAAAGGTCTTCTTAAGTTTGCAATGGAGGCGAGCTCTCTAAAGGACACTCTAATTATGTTGGTTGTAGACATGTCTAGACCTTGGACTGCACTGGATTCTTTACAAAAATGGGCAAGTGTTGTAAGAGAACATATTGACAAGTTAAAAATTCCTCCCGAAGAAATGAAAGAAATGGAACAAAAGTGTGAGTATTCTGCAAATACATAGGAATCCATTTAAATATGCTTAATGCTTTCTGCACCATTTAATCTCTCCATTGCAGTCTCTTTCATTCTTTGGAAATGTTATTTAAAATTAGGAGTTATCGAGCCAGTAGAGCTTCAGATAAGTCTCAAGTAGCTATATGAACAATACTAGTACTTCTTTCTGACAGAATAACAGTTTAGGGGGAAAAAGCTTTCAGAATGAACACAGCTGAAATGACAATCTTGCATTTGACATATTTTTCTAGATGAGATTCTCCAAGAAAAAACAAATCCTTAGCTTTCAATTTTTCAATTTATTACTTTATTTAAAAGATAGGTCACTACATCCGCTTCATAATGGTTCCTGTAATTACTCAGAGAATCTGGGACTTGTTCTGTGCCTGCCAAAAGTGTAAATGCTGAGAGAGTTCATGACAACATGGCTATGCCTGGGCCCTTTCTACTTGAAGATTTTTTATCATAATTGTTATTGACATTAACACAGCTATACGTTTGCTTTGGCGTGGATAGGATGTAGCTCTGTCAGTGTCTTTTCTTTTTAGTTTTAAACGTGCAGAACACAAAAATATTTCAGGATTCCTTAAACTATCTGCCTGAACTTGCTAACATTATGGCTCCATATTGCACAAGTGTATCTCCCTTGGGGTAATAAAATATGAGTCTTTCCCATTCGTCTCTTGGTGAATTACTACAAGGAAAAGCATTTGAGAAAGCTGTGTGTTAAGATCAAATAGGATGATTAAACTTTGTAAGTCTGAAGTCACTCTGTAACTGGTATGTTCTTAAGCATCTGAGTGCCAGATTGCTGAATAGCTGTTTTAGAAATGCAGGTTGTAGCTGTGCTGTGATAAACTGTAAGACGATGGTTGTAGATACTTCAGAGTGGGGAGGAGGGAAGAAGGTTGGTTGTTTTGTTTATCCTTTTAAGAGAGAAATTCTTTTAAGGGTAGTATCCTTGCGAATCATATCTTCTTCAAAAAGAACTTTTTTAGGAGGGAGGAGCTGAGCTCATTTGGATGTGCTTTTTGTTTTGGTTTTTGGGAATAGAGTTAAGTGTGTGTATGTCTATTAAACATCCTTGCACACAGTTTCAGGATAGGATTTTGCTGGATGAAAGTAGTAAGGATGCAGTATCTCTGTTATCAAAAATGTGTAGCTGGTAGTTTTGCTTCCTTACTGACTGACTGAACAGAATAGCAAAACTCTACAAAATCCAGAAACTGTAAGCCATGAGGCGAGTCAAGAAAAAATGCTACTCATTTATTTTTTCCTGTTGTTTTGTTCTTTTATCATCTAGTCTAATTCTTACAGATACTGATAGACTACACACTGGGTGTAACAGAAGCCCTGGACACAATCCAGATGTGACGGGAAGCTGTTTTTGTTTTGATCCTCTTGTGATGTGGCTTCATGGGTTGCTAGGCAGGCAGCAGCTTGACACTGCCAAAAGGAGCAGGGAGGAGTCTTGCTTGCCTGACTTTTGGCTACGTGGTCCTACTTTTTTTCTTGTGTCAGGCTCAGTGCTCCTGAGAGCTGGTTTAACTTGCTAACAAGGCTGAAATCTACTGAGGGTTTGTGTGTGTAGTTTTCTGGAGGTATGCTGCTGTGTTTGTCTTCCCATTCTAGCAGCTGAGCTTCTCTCAAAGACAGACCCTGGGAGGACTAGAACTCATATGGAAAGATATTAGGGGATATGTAGCAGCTGTGTGTGAAGGGTTGCAATAGTCCTCTCTCTTTACTGAATTAATCTGTGTCTCTAAAGACACAAGACCTGAGATTGTATTTCACAGTCACTGATACACTAAATCAGTCCTTCTTTTTACTCTTTTCTGTACTTATATAAAGATTAGTAGGTTATGATCATACAGTGGGAATTTCAGGAATTCACTGGAGGACTGGTACCACTGGAGTAGTGAGATTTTTATTTTATGCAATTATCCCAGAACAGACAGGATACTGTGCAGAAAAGATGTTGAATGACTGGCATATCTTGGTGAGAACTCTGGGTTTAAAACACATTCAATTGATTTGGGAGGCTCACAGACCAGACTGAAGTATCAGCAGTCTCTGAATAAGAGACCAAGTTGACTGTTCAAGGAGAGATTATAATCAGTGCACGTGCTTTTTGTTATTATGAACTCAGAGAGCTGCATAAAAATTGAATAATCTTGACCTAATATAATTTTTCCTCTAGGGTGTTGAAGTGTGTCTTGCTCTGTTAATTCCACGAATGCTTTTCTAGGTGTTAATTTGAAGGGCTTTAGTCAGTCTAGTGAGGGTATCAGGGGGTTAACATAAATCAGGACAAAGAAGTGAGAATGTACGGGGGTAGGTAAGCTGCCCCTGCGTGTGATGCAGCTGAACTGCCTTGCTGCCTGACTTCTTTTGCTGAATGAGGATGTGCTACTCATGGAATAGTAATCAGTGGTTTGGTTTGGTAGAATCCTGTTTCTGCTGCATGAAACAGGACGTGATGTGAAAGATACAGACATTTTATGCCTAAGATTGCATCCCTGATTGTAGGAATAGTAAGTGGCTGTGTAGTGAGAGGCTTGGGCGTGTGCAGTGGAACATGACAAGATGGTTGCGACAAGAATCAGAAAATAGAAAGTTACATTCTGACTTACCCTCCCTGCTAAATTTCAAAGTAGTATCTGATCTATTTTATAATCATACCAAATATTTAATATGCCATTAACATTTATAAAGCTAGTTAATAAATAAAGTTTGTGTATTCTATTCTTTTTGTTGATTACTACTGTAGATTTACTGTTCAAAAAGCAAAGAATGGACAAAGGGTTTGTAGATAAAACCTGGTATATGGTAGCAGCTAAGGAGTATGTGTTAGGCTTAATTCTGTTTATTCTGACAAACTGTTCCATTGATTTTGCCAAGAAGAATGGAAGGAAATTTATGTCCTTCAGGAAACATGAAACAGTAATCATTAATAGCACCTGCCTATTGGTTCCACAGCGATAAAATAAAAACGATTTCATGTTGTCCTTATGGACAGTTTTATCAGATCATGTTCTTTTGGCTGCCAGTCCAGCAGATCTCAGACTTGCTAGTTCTCTCCTGTGCTGCACTGAGCAAACAACTAGTCAACACTAGGTGCATGCTCCATTTTTTCAACATAAAGATGCAAAGGTACTATGCAATCAACAGTGCTAGAGATCAATGGCAGTGGAAATCATTGTTGAAATAATGAAGTAGCTGATGTTTTAATATAACTCTTTTTACTTTCAGTGGTAAGAGACTTCCAGGAATATATAGAACCAGGCGAGGATTTTCCAGCTTCTCCACAGAGAAGAAATACTTCATTACAGGAAGACAAAGATGACAGTGTGATTTTACCCCTGGGTGCAGATACACTAACATGTAACTTAGGCATTCCAGTAGTAGTAGTTTGTACAAAGGTTTGTTTCACATTTTAGGTTTTTTGCCTATTTAATTTAAGCAACTCTGTGAGTTGTGGAATTGGGGAGGGAAGCATGTGGTTAAGTTATTCTGAATAGCTTGTTGAAAAATTCTTTGTTTAATGTTGAAGATTGGTTGTTTTCTAGAACCTCTCATTGCATGTTATTTTGGAATTATCTTTTCCTTTAGTTCTGCTATGTGGTTTTCAAGTAGATCAAAACCCTCAGATCTGGTTTTGCTCACAGAGGTGAGCTAGTCAGTAAGCAACTAGAATTCCCCTTGATTTCCACAGTCTTCCTTAGTCTGAACATAGTGTTTTGATAAGTTGGTTTTTTTTATATTTCTGCTCTTTTTTTCTGAAGATGAACATATTTGAGAGTTACAGTTAGTAAAGTGCTGCTCTATTAACTTTCCTCAGTTCTTAGGGTGTTTGTGATCCGTTTTGGTTTCTGTTAGATATGTAACCATATTCTTAATCTAAAGAAGACAATGGTGTGGTTCTCCTGTGTCTGTTTCTGTTGTTTTTTTCTCCCCCTGGCTCTTCAGTTCTCACTGGCAGTAAGCATACTGCATCTGCAGCTTCTGCTGGCCCACAGTGAAGGCATAAACCTTCTGATGCATATGCTGTTCTTTCACTGGAAGTTTGACCCTCTCATTTGAGCAGCACCTTCTTTCTCACCTGCCAGCTCTGTTATTCTTCTCCCCACACCTTTTTTTCTTTTTCTGCTTCCACATTTCTTGCTTTTGCCTCCCTTTGCAAAGGGATAGTTAGTAACTGGATTAAAAACACTGTCTTGTAGTACTACCCTGTGTGAAAAAAACATTAGGTAAAAAATGATGATGTCATTTAGTGGGTAAGTTTTCAACAGAGACTTTGAGTTATTGCATTGAACTGGGGAGGGGGAGTGAATGAAAAATGCCAATCACTTTAACTCCCTAGTTAATTCTGACCACAGTTTGTGTACATCAAGTTATATATTATTAAAAACAAAACCATTTAATTATGCTTCTAAAGTATCTTAGCAGGTTTTTGTTTTCCTCTGCACTACCCCTCCCCACTCCATCTCCCTTTCCCCTTGTGAACTGGATGTGTAGCAGCACTGCTATTTCAGCAGCTGCCTGGAAGTGGTGTATTAATTTTGTGTTTTATTTTGACAGTGTGATGCCATCAGTGTTCTGGAAAAAGAGCATGACTACAGAGATGAACACTTCGACTTCATTCAGTCACACATCAGACGGTTTTGCTTACAATGTATCCTTTAATACATCACAAAGATGATTGTGACTCAAATCTTCATATTAATTATGACAAGCTTGAAAGAGTGTTTTCATCTGTACCAAAGTAGGATGCAGCTCCTTTTCTGTAGCTGGCAGTCTGCTTCAGCTGCATCTACAGCCAGTGTTGAATTAAACTTTTCAGTTTTATTTTATTAAGGAGCTGCAGGAGTCTCTAGCACGTCCTCTTACCATGAACTTCTTTACTTGCCTCCATTTCCATGTTTAGGAGTCAGTTCACAAAACAGCACATTTTAGCTGACAAGCTCCCTAAATTAAAAAGATAATTCATTTAAGTATGATATTGCTCCAGATGTACATAAGGCATGTTATTCTTTTTGTCCCAAATGCGCAATCTCCTCTGTGTTCTGTAATTTCACAGGATGAGGTTCTGAGGGAAGGGAAGAAGTGTGTGAATTGCTGTAGGCAAGGTCCACTGACTTCTCTCATGTTGGTACAGAGACAATGCACAGAAGCTGTTGCTGTGCTTTTATTACTTCTAATTTTCATATTTTTAAAGAAGTATATCAAATACTGTTTAGTCTGTTGTTTAGTCAGCTAGACGTGCTGAGATCTAGGGTTTAGATGCCAGTAACATGCCTACATTGTGTCATCATTTGTGCTGTGGTAAAGGGAAGTTCAAATACTATTGGAGAGATAGCAGCTGACAGATAGAAAAATTAGTCCAAGAACCAGAGACCTCAGTTGAAACAGCACTTCCTTCAAAGGGCTTGCAAGACCTAATTTTTGAAAATGGAATTATGGGTAACTGTAATAACTCTAGTGGATGGAGGAAAAATACAAAATATTGGGAGGGATTAGCCTCATGAGTCTATATGCGATGTACAACTTGAAATTCTATTCTAAAGTTCACAGAATGGGAATCAGACCCCATTATATAACTTCCTTGTAGAATCTGAATTGCAAGCATGTAGAAATAAATTAGGGGGTTTGGTATTTTTATAATCTTAAAGTAAAAATTGCTCTTTTATTAATCCTGTGCATAAGACGTGTTAATTTGATACTGAGCCATGCTGGAATACTAAGCACTCTTTTGGTCTTTTAGTAACTTGTATGCAGTACAACTCGTTTGCCTTCATTTCATTCAAAAACAGACCACTGTATAATGTAAAAACTTGCTCCCTTAATTAAAAAACCCAAGTGGGAAAGTGAAAGATCTTCGGCATTTTTGAAGCTACTAATGTTAATGTTGCCGTGACTGTGTTGCAGGGTGGGATAATGACAAGATATGAGGATATGGCATGAAAATTTTTGTTCACTAAAAGCAAAAGACTGTTTTAAAGGCATCACTGTGGGCTTTGAAAGTGAGAAGAGCCTGTACTTAACTTGAAAATCAATAGCTGAATGGCCTAAAACAAATGCAAAAAGAAAGAAATATTTAAATGACTTCAAGCTTATTTCGAAAATTAAGTGTTGGAAGTTGGTTGACCTATTTGGTTTTGTATTTCTGCTCTAAATTCTACAAAGTAGATGACCCTTTTTCATAGTTTAAAGGTTACTTTAGTATCTCCTACTAGCCACTAAACTAAGTTTTCTTTAACAAGTTTATTCAGATGGGGCAGCACTTATTTACACTTCAGTAAAAGAAAACAAAAACATTGACTTAGTGTATAAATATATAGTCCAGAAGTTGTATGGATTTCCTTTCAATGTTCCAGCTGTTGTTGTGGAAAAAGATGCAGTATTTATGTAAGTTACCTGCATTGTTATGTGTACATGACTACAAAATGTATCTGTGCAATACTGTAAGACAGCATTTAGAGCCTTTTCTGGTTTATGCTTTTTAAAGTTCCATTTAACATTCTCATGAGTTGGAGTTTGGTGAGTGCCAGTGGATCAAGATTTCACTGCCCCAAAGGGAAATGTTAAACCCAGAGATTTTCCTCTTCTCTGTTGTGGTGAACCAGTCTCTACCTCCTGGTACTAGTCAATGACTCGCTTGCAGAGGAGAATGGGAACTGTGACAGCTTTCCTGGCTTTCAGTTCTGTGCAGTTCAGGAGTGCATACATGAATAGCCTGGATTAACAATAGAATTTTAAGCCAAATAATCCTTTCTCTAGTCCTGCAGGTTGGGATAATGACAAGAAGATAGGAATATTGCACGAGAACTTTCAGACACTAAAAGCAGATGACAGTTTTGAAGATATCATAACAAAACCACCAGTCAGAAAGGTAAATTGAGATGTTTTGGCATTCAACTTCTTTGCTATTTATTTGCCTGTCAGTTTTTTGACTGTTTCTCTTTCACTGAGACTGTGCTTCCAGCTTATAGTAAGTGTGGTAAACCCTGTGGGGGGTTTTCTTGTTTTGTTCTTAAAGTTCTTTAGTTATCAAAAATCATTATGTATTTTATAGCTTTTCTTGAGCTTGCACCTTTTCTGCTGCTCTTACATTGTTCAAGACTACAAATATATTGTTTTGCTTTTAATATGTATTTGGTATTGAAAAGCCTGAATGTCATTTGCCTGTTTGTCAGATTGAGTTACTGTTTTTTAAGAACATTCCATTTTGCTCTGAGTTGCTTATAACTTTGTAATGCCTTCTGTTTCTATTGGAGTATTTAAAATCAGAAAGCTTGAGACAGCGTGAAATCAAAAATAAACATGTGAAAACAAGTTCTCCTTACGTTCAGTATGTTTTCTCTCTTGTACTATTTAACAAAAGGCTATGACAGAACTACTTGTAAACATAAATGAGGTTCTTGAACAAAATGCCAGCAACAGTGGACCCCATGCATGCAGAAGTTATTGAAGGCAAATATTTCTATGGCTTTTTTTCTAACATAACTAGGATTTTTGTGACTGATTGTGTTTCCAAGTGGGAATTACTTTAGCTGAGAAAAATAATACTATGTCATTTCTGCAATCTTTAGGGAAAAAGTCAAGGCATATTTAGCAGTGTGTTAAATAGGTGTCCAAGGAAAGTAAAACTGACAATATTTTCTTTTGCCTACTCATAAACTTCAGGCCTGGATTGTAAACTTTGATATTGATATTTGCCGTGCTTGTTTGGGCAAAGTTTTTGATGAGCTTGTTTGGCAGGAGAGTGCTTGCAATTTGATGCATAGAACTGGGATCTGTGTCCAGGGAGATGTCTGTGTTCAGTTAATATACCAGTCTAACACAACGCAGGTGAAGAGTCATGTTGGCCGTAGTTACCTATAAAGTAATGCTAAAGGGAGGCCTCAATAGATTAACAGAGACATGATCAAGATGCAGAGTGTGTGCATCCATGAATGTTTCTTACTCATCTTCAGAGCCCTGAATGTGCCCTGCTACAATTTACTTCATTCCTCTTTTACTGAACACTTTAATGAACTTTTTAATGGGTCTTTCTACAAATACGTCTAGAGCTTTATGCCTGCTAGATCAAAGGAGTTAATGATACTTCTATTTCACTTCTAATTAACCTAGTTGAAATGGAATCATGAGGCAGCAGTCTTAAATATGGAAAATGTGATATGCAGTCATCATAGTATTTTATACACGTACTTCGTTATTGAATGCTTTGGTCAGATTCACCAGGAGATAGAAAAGGAAATACCTTTCTTTCTTTCAGTCCAAATTACGTTCATGTTTTTGTATTGCAGTTTGTTCATGAAAAAGAAATCGTAGCAGAAGATGACCAAGTGTTTCTTATGAAGCAGCAGGTAACTTTCTGTCTATAAAACAAGAAGCCAGCGTTTCATTTAACAACATTCCCAATACAGATTTTGGGTTGTGTTCTTAGTCACTGTAATATCTAACACTTCATGTGTTCATTTGGTTTCTTGCAGTCACAGTTGGCGAAACAACCACCTACTGCTGCAGGAAGGCCAGTGGTTAGTAATAAAAATTTTAAATATCATCACATGAAAGTTATTCATATATTTAGAGGGTTGCTTTTAACTGCACTATCAAATATTCTTTGATCTAATTGTTTTAAACTAATAGTATTTAATGTCTCATCGTATAGTGCCCTAAAATTATGACACATCACAGCTTAGTCATGACAACTTATATTGACAGCAAGGGCTAAATGATGTGGCTTTCCTTTTCATGTGTTAGAATGCATCTAAGCAGTTAGTTTAGTTCCCTTTCTGTCCCAAGAGTGTGCAAAGGAGCAAACTGTGTTGGCTGAGTTGCCTTGGTGAGTTTCATATCCTAAATTTGGCACCATCACTCTGGGAATATTAAGACTGGCATAAAATTAAGGACAATTGAAAACTATCGTCTACATTTAAAATACAAATAAAATAACTAAAAGGCAACACAAGTTTAAATGGGGAGCCTGTGATCTTACAAAGGTAGCTTTACCTCTTTAGATGAACTAGAAACATGATTTACTATCTTGAAGTAATGAATAATGCTCTTTCTCCTGAGCTGCATTTAGTCCTTTCTGCAGTGTTGGTGCTTCATGTTGTCTTTTTGTGAAATTTGGTGTAGCTCCTCAGTGATCTAATTGGTGCAGTTTTTATTAGGGTACTGAGTAACAGATGGATTTTCAAATTTCTCATTGGGGTAAAATGAAAAGTTTCACTAGTGCTTTAGTTGCAGTAAAATTAGTAGTTTTGAGAATGTTATATGAACATAAAAAAACCCACATACACAATGAGCAAAATCTAATGCTGTGTTGTTTCAGCTGTGTGAGATAGTACATTTAAAATAAAAGCTCAGGAGCTGTGAGAAATAACAAAACACTTCATTTCATATATGTTTACACTTTGCTTTTTGGGTTTGTTGTTCTTTTTTTTTAATAGGATGCCTCACCAAGAGTTCCCGGTGGATCTCCTCGGACACCAAATAGATCTGTAACATCAAACGTTGCCAGTGTTACACCTATCCCTACCGGCTCAAAGAAAATTGATCCCAATATGAAAGGTACCTTTTCTTATGAGGGTACAAATACATCTGGGGAAGTAAAATAGCTGCTTTGCTTGCTTTAATATGTTTATTTAGATTGATAAACACACTGGATCAGTGTTTACTTTAAAAATCTGTGTTGGTTTTGTGTTGTGATTTTTTTCCTTCCTCTCCTTGTAGCTGGAGCTACATCTGAAGGAGTCCTGGCTAACTTCTTCAATAGTCTCCTGAGCAAGAAAACTGGTTCTCCTGGTGGCCCTGGTGGTGTTGGTGGCAGTCCAGGAGGAGGTGGCACTGGAGGTGCTGGCAGCAACTTAGCACCATCAGCAAAAAAGTCAGGTATGATAAGTGACAAAAGATCAACTCAATACAAATTAAATGGTGGATCATTCCTGTTAGTAGAGTTTATCAGAAGTATGAACACTGCTATATTTAACTGAATGCTTTATATATGTGTGTGTGTATGTATATATCTAAATGCTTTATATATATGCTTTTATATTTTATATGACTTTTTGCTTCTGTTTTCACAGCAGTTTAGCATTGCCTTTTTATGGCTCTCAGAAGAGCAAAGAAAAACTTTTCATGTAGATTTTTAAGTATGAATTGTGTCTACACGAGTTCTTAGTTTTTTCCTTTGTTCCCACCATTCCAGTAAAATGGCTTATGCTATAAGCTACTTGTAATATTATTCAGGTAGATTGGGACTAAATTTCAAGTTGATTTTTTTAACAATACTGTCAGTATTAAAATAGCTTTAAATTTTCTTCTTCTAGTGTTCTAGCTCTGATGTGATGAATGCTTTGATTGAGTTTGGTGACAGCCTGTAGAATACTTACAGATTTTATTTTAACATTACATGATGTGCTTCTATAAATACATTAATAACAAAAGGAGGGGCAAGGAAAACCTCCATTCCTTGTTGGACTTGGGGGGAAACATAGTTAACAGGGATGAGGAGAAGGCTGAGGTACTTAACACCTACTTTGCCTCAGTTTTCACCA
>JAWWLV010000088.1:41471048-41483110 GCA_035041135.1 Platyrinchus mystaceus | reverse complement strand
AGTGGGGTTGGATCAAGGGTTGGACTTGATGATCTCGGAGGTCTCTTCCAACCCAGTTAATTCTATGATTCTATGATGTGATTAATAATTAGTATTAATCTAGAAATGTTTAATAGTGACTGTGCTAAAGCTAGATGCAGGACTACTCTGGTGCTTCTTGCTATTCCAATTTAAAATGTTTCTGTGTTACTTGAGAATATACATATATAGACAACTTCCCTCCCTTCTTCCCCAGAGGTCAGTAATGCTGCACTTAGGGGAGAAATAACATCAAGTACCAATGAAACACAAGCAGTGTTTACTTTTATGCAGTAAAAGAGAAGAAAACATTTCCCAAAAACACTTTGTGTAGATTGACCCTGTTTGGGGTTTTTTCCTATATGTGTGCACTTCCCTTTTTTAAAATGCCAAGCTCAGCTGGCAAAGTGAAGTTTGAGTACTTCCTAATCTGCTGTAGGCAAAGTCAGCAGTGCCAGTTTGAACAGCATATGGAGATTATTCAAACAAATGCAGCTGATGCAATATGAGGTGCAGAGAGCACCCACTGAAGAATCCCGTGGGGAGTGGCTGGGCAGCAGGTTTAGGTGATGCCAGGCAAACAGAGGTAGTGCTCCAGAAAAGTGTTGTGTCCGGGGTCATAGCAGAAACTTCAAGAACAGAATAAAACTATTAAGGAGCAAAACTGTTCTCAGAAATTTCCTAATATGCAACAAAATTAGAGTTAGGGTGTAGCCAGTTTAATGTTGCAAAGGGCTGTGCTTTTAAGAATTACCTTAAATACAATGTATACGTTTGGCTTAGATGTGGCCTCCTCACCTTCCTCAGTATTTGCTGTCTTGTATTTAGTGATATCTATGGCACTCTCTCTTCAAATCTGAAACTTAGCTGTTAAAAAAGCAGTTTGGGATTTGACAATTACTTTTCCCTCAGCAGCTGTGGGAAGTTCCTCTGCTCATTAGTTGGAATTAGCTGCTTTGATTCTGATACAACATTAGCTTTTCTTAAATGATTTGAAGAGCAGCATAGTATATCTGGCTAAAATTACCTTCGTGGATAATTCTGTTAATTTGCATCTTGAGAAAGGGTGCTGGGACACTGCTAAAAAAACTACATGTATATCAGAACGTTCCCTTAGAGCCCAAGATAACTGTGCACACTCATCGTGGCATTAGACTCTAATATTCTGTTGTCTCATATTGTCTCCTCCATTCTTGTGATACAACATAGCAGGATAGAAACCTAGAGTGGGGATTAAGAGTTAAAAGAGTGGGGGGAAAATTGTGTGTTTTAAGCTTGAATTAGGTCTGAGTATGACTGCACAAATGTTTGTGCCATTCCAAGTTAGGGGGGAGGCAAGTGGGTGAGGAGAGAAAGGGATTTGCTATCTGCAGGTCTGTGTGCACCCGTGAGCAGTGGTGTCATGTTTATGCTGGCAAAGTATGCAGAACTGACTTTACTGGGCTTGGTGGAACCCCTGATTTACATTCAGAATTATTTAAAATACCTATACAGAAAATTGCATGGAAGTAGTCACAACTGCTAGCCTTGATAAACTTTTTTTGTATTTTATACTTTAACTCTTCATATGCTGGCAATATATAATTATGGAAGTTTCTTTGAGAAATTGGAAATATTAAAGGATATGACTTTCTCTCTACTGTTTCCTTTCTGTTTCTTTTGGGTTTTGGCCTTGTGCCTTTATTCTACACCTGAAGCGTGTGGTAACAATTTTTAGGATTTTTCTGATTTGAGAATTAAAGATACTATATGACTTCCATAAACATGACTGAATATTACATATTTATTTTGTAGGTCAGAAGCCAGTTTTAACAGATGTTCAAGCAGAATTGGACAGAATTTCACGAAAACCTGAAATGGTCTCTCCTACATCATCTCCCACAGAAGGTGAAGCATCTTGAAGACACCAAATAAAACCAATTGTTCAGTTTTCTGGGATAATTCAATCTTGCCTCTGCCTCTTCCTTCAGTGACTGGAACTAAAGAACTGAAATCTCTTTCAGAACACAAACAACTGATGTCTGTCTTCCTTTCATATGTGTTGCCCAACTTTACAAAAGGGAGTTGTACAAATGGGAAACGGTTATCACATTGTGTAGGAGCACTGCTCACGGTGCAAGAATAGTAAATTAATTTTTTTCTGGGTTTTGTTGAAAAGTCAGTGTAATTCTGTAAAATTGCAAGTATGTCCACTCAAGTGATAGGGGTTGCTTAGAGCAGGAAAACTGATACACACCACAGGCACTTAATTTATATCGATTTCCCGATCTGTTAGCTAAGTTTAATACTATCTTAAGTAGATTAACCTCTACACGAGAGATCTATTGCTAGTTTTTGAAAGAAAAAAATAATTGCACAAGTCTGTAACAACAACAAACTCCAGTTATACTTGAACACTTCATTGGGAGTATGGTTAAAATAAATCTGTTTGATCTCCACTGAGATTTACACTGCGTTCAAAAACCCATGCGAAAACTCCAGATATAAGACTAAATTATTGGCCAGTTCTTTTGGATTTTTCCTCTTTGATTAATTTCAGACACTGAATAAAAGATGTATAAAGAAAAAGCAGAGGTTAAATGTACAGATTATCAGTATCCAGATTTGTCTATATATATATGGCTTGGCCTTAATGTCCCCCACTGTTTCCCACACTACTTATGGTTTAAAAATTGGTCATCAAAACTGTAATCAGTTAATAAAGTATTCTCTGCATTCAAATTTAAATAACTTTCATTGAAGCCATGGTGTTCTTGTTTGTTGACAGTTAAATCTAAGGATGTGGTATAAAACATCTTAAAACATATTTGTATCTCTCAGTAAACAATATCACTGGCAGATATTTAAACTTCCTTAAAACACTGTTTCGGAAGGAAGGGGATAAGTCTGCAGTGTTTGCTCGTAGAAGTAAAACTAGCTTATCCTACTTGGGTGGTTTCTGCTGCAATGTGTTTTAAAAGCTCACACTAAGGATCCTGCTGATGACTGCAGTGTGTTGTCTAAGAAGTAGTTGACCAAGGTTGAGACTTTATTTAAGCTTTCAGTACACAAATGTTGTGTCACTTTTTTACTCTGTGAAATTTGTAGTCACTTTCTACTTACAGCCTTAGAAGAGGAAGTGTAAAAGGTATATCCCAATCAAATGATTGCCAATACACTTCTTTAATGAGTTCAGGTTTCCTATTTTTTTTTTTAATCCACAAACCTTACATTAATTTCTCTGCTTATTTAGAAACCTCTTTATTTTGAACGTGGTGGTACCCTTCTCCTCTGGTTCATTGATGCACGGCATGTATCAGTATCAGAACAGTTCTCTAGATTCCATACGTAAACTTCTTGAAACAGAATTTGAAATGTGCTGGGGAGAATGGGTCCTGCTTGTATCATAACAGGACTCTTCCTTGCACAACTGCAGTGTTGTGTGTTGGTAGGGTGAAACTTTGGATTTTAGGACAACATCTTAAACTAGTTGGTGCTGTCCAGGTTTTTGAAAGACAACTTTAGCCCCTGTAATCTTTAATTTAGTTCATTTGAACATCTGACAAAGCAAAACACCTTTTCTGAAGCTGGAAAATTAGCCTTATAATGCATTAAGATAATGCAATACCACCAGGTGACCTTTTTTGGGGGAGGCTGGAACAGGGGAAAACCTTACTAATGACTCATCATTTCACTTCTTAAAACAAATGTCACTTCTGTGCATTTAAAACTTCTAAATTATTTCTTCCCCAAACACCAATTGCTCAGGGTTTTTTTGGTTAATTTTTTTTACTATTTTTTTTAAAAGGCTGTCTCCCTACCATGCCTTTTCAGGCCATAAGACTAAAGCAGCCTGCTTCCCTCCTTAAAATTCAAATTCTTTTAATACAACTGTCACTATCTTCTTACAGCCTGCTCGTGCTGTTTGCAGGAAAAAAAATATTTTAAGGTATCTTTACTGCAAAAGGAAAACATCTGAGAATGTTTCTATGTAACCTGATGGC
The DNA here is from genome assembly GCA_035041135.1 of Platyrinchus mystaceus. NCBI lineage: Eukaryota > Metazoa > Chordata > Aves > Passeriformes > Tyrannidae > Platyrinchus > Platyrinchus mystaceus. The sequence continues at coordinate 41,479,109 of JAWWLV010000088.1, read as the reverse complement.
TTTGGCTTTGGCTTCTTGTTTCCCCTGATGAGACCAAGATTTCCATGGTGGATTGTCCTCTTGAGCTGCAATTCCCCCGACGACTACTATGATGAGAGTAGGCAAGTAAGGTGGGATTTACCAGAACTTTCACCAGAACAGAGTGTCTGACAAAAGGCCCTTTTTGCAAAATGTGGTGCCAATAAATCTTTCTGCCTGTTATCCCTCCTTCCCTATCAAGTCGGGCACCAAACTAAATAAACTGGGTAAAACAATGAAGCTAATTTGGCAAGATACTTCTGCATAACCCGTCATTGTGCGTTCTTGCTCTAGGTTGAGAGGGGGTAGGTTTGCGATTACCCCAATTTTAAAAGAGTAACAGCACGAATAACATTAATTTTGCTTCTAATCACTCTTGTGTGCCTTTCATACTTGAGTGCAAAGTACAAAGTTTCAGACTAGCACATCAGATGCAAAAAGCAAAGAGGTAATACAAGAACCACAGCGGGCAATTTTAATAACAATGCTTTTTAAATGCTTTGCAGTACGAACACTGACAAAAATGCTACAATAAGTAAATTCCTTTAGACTTTCAGGGCTAGTTCTATGTAGACAAGGAGCTGATTAGCTTCAAACTAAACTGTTTCAGGGGAATTTTATAAATTTCTTCTTCCTCCTTCTCTCTACCCTGTTCCTACATCAGTTCTTTTGAGTACACTATTTATAATATAGCTGGTCTGCAGATTTTAAGCTTGAAATTTTTGAGTAAATGGCCACTTTATTTCCAGAAAGGTCATATTTTTCAGCTGAAAATGGCAGTCTCTGAAATGTGTATGTGACTTTAGGTTATATGGAGTAGCTACTATATTAACCTTAAATTTCTAGTGATACATCTGAAATGCAAGCAGCAGGCTGTTGGGCTGCCATCTCCTCTTGGGGAGCAGAGAGTCTGTAGTGGGACACCTGCAGCTGCAGAACTGTTGCCTGTCGAATACCTCATGGCTTAATTCTTCTCTGTGCCATGCAGATGCACACAGAAAACCACTGACATGGGTTGGCCTAGTCCTGCATTTGGGAAATGTGGGAATTTTGGGGGTTTTCATCTCTTGTGCCATAAAGGATACTTAGAAATAGCTGTTTAAAAGGTTCATTCTTCAGCTGTTTAAACACCACGCATTCTAGCATGTTTGTGTGGTGATTGGGGTTTGTGAAGTTCAGTTGCAATACTGAGCCCAAAAGTAGTCTCAAGAGCTAAAGAAGCTTCAGTAGATGCAAGACATTCAAGTCTTTTCTGAGCAATTTGTTGCAGCGCTTGGAATATCCCGCTTGCTGGCTAGTCATCCTGAATTTACTTCATGTGATACACAGTGATAGTCATGAACAAAAGCTGTTGAAAGCCCTATGTGAGAACATCAAAATCAAGGAGAGAGACGTGCCTCTGACAGGCTGTTTGCAGAGAAGTTCCCCAAATTGTGCAGTAGCAATAAACCTCACTGCTCTTACGATGAAACCAAGTCTGTCTCCTTTGGTGGTTTGGGCTTTTAAGCTGCCTTCCCATTCCTCTACTTCCTTCTCCCTCGCCCTCTGATAAGTAAAACAAAAAGTCCCACAGCTGTATTTATGAACATGGGAAAAGCAGAACATTCATTCATTAGGTCAGTGGAGCCCTGCTGCCAATTCTGAGTGTGAGGGACTCAGGCTTTAGCATCACGCTGTAACACAGCACACAGATAGTGCCAAAGAGCCACCAGTGTTCACTTGATGATAAGAGTGATGCAGCATGGCCTGAATCCACTTTATTGTGGTGGCTGGCATTTACTCAACTGTTTCAAGGAGCTCCTGTCACACTTTTTTGTAAATTATTTCAACACTGGAGGGCAAGAAGTAGCAACTGTTATACAGCTATACTGTATACACTGCAGTTTCTCCTAATGAGGTGGCTTTCTCAACTTAATTGCTATTGCTTTTTGGTCACTATAGAGGGTATCTTGGAGAAGATGTAATGAGGGAGAAAACTAGGTCACTCATCACTAATCTGCTTCCACCGATCTCCCACTTTGCCTGGCTGACTGGAGATGTTACCCCAGCTCAGCATCTAACTGCAGGGCCTGCTTCTCTGCCACCATGTCCTACCTTTAGCTCTGGTCCTGCCATTCCAGCAGAGGCTGTGGTGGGGTAAGAAAGACTTCTCTATGTGGAAAACTGTCAGATGGAGCACATAAATGAAAGGAAAAGAATGGATGCACATCTGGAATGGGATTTCCATCACATCACAGCCAGCCAGTTACTATTATTTGCATTAGACATAATTGTTATTTATTATAACTTATTTTGATTCCCTATTTAAGGGAAAGAAACTGCACTTGAAAGATAGTGCTGATGAAAAGGGTGAGAAACACCTGCTGCACCTCTGTGAAGAGCAGCATTGGTGTGATTTAACATCATGCTTTAAGTATTTTTAAGCTATCAGATCCTATGCTGTTTTCCTCTTTTCATTCCTTCTCTGTCATAAGAACTTACACTTCCCGTGGCTTTGCTGTTGTTTTGCTTTTCCTGTGTCTCCTTATACATAAATAAATAAAGTGGCCTCAAAAAGTTAGGCTTTAAATGGCACGCTAACCTTTATCATTCATGCATCATTGATATCGATTTCCTGCAGAAGGCCTAAACAGGAAATCAACTCTTTTTAAAGACAGAAGTAACTAGAAAGAGGTTGCCATATATATTATCTTTTGTAGGCTTGTCTCGTGTTTCTGTGGCTCCTTGGAAAGCAGGCTGTCCTCAGGACAGTTGTCTTCAGTACTAACATATCTGACAGTAACCTATCAATGCTGCATGAAGACATTCATAAAGACTCAAAAGGGAACAATTACAAAATAGCCTTTAATGCTATCAAACATCTTAAAAGAGCTGACAGTTGCTTCTGTCTTGGTTAAGTCCTGTCCCACTCAGTCCACAGCATAGCCTAGACATGTGCTTTGTGGCTTTGGAGTTATTCAACCAGTTTTGAAATATTATCAAGGAATAAAACAAAACTAAAAGGGAAATTCCTTCAGAAGAGAGATGCCAGCCTCTGTCACATAATCTTACTTATAATGTACTAGTGTAAAAAAAAAGGTAATGAAGGCACTGAGGACTTATAAGCAGTAACAGTAAATGTGTCTGACTACACCTACTTGCTCAGTCCTGTAGCCCGGGATGCTGCCAACAGAGCTATGTTAGATTCATTCCAGCTCCAGGCAGAAGCTTGGGCACACCCATGGTGATACCTCACTTACTTTAGCGGAAACTCCCATGCCTTGGGAATTACAGGACTTGCCCTACTCATTTGCCTCTCAAGCCAATTCCTGCAGCCAAACATTGTTTATGGCACAGACAAGTCTGTACCATCTGCCTGGGGACACCATATGTTCCCCTGGCTTGTGTTGTCTTACTGTGAGAAGTCAGGCAAACAGACTGCTGGTATGCACTCGGCATGGAGCGTGGCCCAGCTGCTTTTATCTGGCCCATACTGCATCTGTCCAGTTAATGCGGGCTTTGACAGAGTTACAAAGACCCCTACCTCGTGTAGCACACACACTCCCGCTGCACTGTGTGGTTCCAAAAGAACTGTCTTCCCTCCCTAAGGGAGGGAATCTGTTCCTACACAGCTAACGTTAAGAAAGTAAATCATATTTTCTATGAGTAGATTTCTCTCAGATTTCTTACCAGTAGATCTAATCAGTAGATTAACTTTGACTGAATTTAAGTAAGTGAAGTATAACTGAACTTGATTATGAAGGACCATAATAGGTTATGTGGATAATAATATAGAAGTGAATGTAACTAACTTTTGCTTACATACAACAGGCTTAATCTACTCTTAGTAGGCACCAAAAGCTTTAGCTTCTTTTAAAAGTTGATTTGGGCAAAGGTATGGGAGTATATTAGGATAGGCTTGGGGATATGTGTGTTTTCTCTCATTGACAACAAAGAATGTCTTAAATGAGAATGATTCTTCCCCTGCACTCCGCACTGGTGAGGCCACACCTCGATTACTAAGACCAGTTCTGGGCCTCTCAATTCAGGAAGGACATTGAGGAGCTGGAGCGAGTCCGGAGAAGGGCAATAGAGCTGGTGAAGGGTCTGGAGCACAAGGCCTGTGAGGAGCAGCTGAGGGAGCCGGGGTTGTCTAACAACTGAAGAGTGGATAATCCCGTAAACTTTATCTAATACGCCCGGTTTCCAGAGCCGCGCACAGCCCGGTGCCCGAGGCAGCACCGCGGTCCCGGCCCTCCCCGCCCGTCCGTGTGGAGCACGCCGGCCCCGCCCGCCGCCGCCAGGGGGAGCGGTGGCGCGCGCCGCAGGAAGCGCCTTTGTCCCGCCGGGACCAACGGCCGGCTCCAACCGCCGCCCGGCCCGGGGCCCCTCCCGCCGCCTTTCCCTTCTCCCTCCCCGCCCCTCCCACAGCCGCCCTCGCCGCCGCCGCCGCCCTTTTGCTTTCGCTTTTTCCCAGCTGACAGCCGGCGGCCCGGCCCGGCCATGGAGAACGGTGCCGTCTACAACGAGACCACCGAGCCGGAGGCGAAGCCGCCCCGCCGGCGCTCCTTCGGCTGCACCCTGCGGCACCTGCCGGGGTGGCGGCTGCCGGCCAAGGCGGTCCAGGCGGTGAGTGCCCTCCTCGCCCCGCGGGGCGTGCCGGGCTGGCGCGGAGGCAGCATCCCCTCGGCAGAATGGCTGCCCGGGGCGGCGGGCTGAGCCCGGCGGGCGGCGGGGCGGGGGCGAGCGGCGGGCGGGGGCCCTGCCCTGCGCTGGGATGGAAACGAGCGTGTTGTGATGACCTTCGGCTTTAGAGCAGTCCCCCGCCGCTTAAAAATTAAACTCGGTGGGCCGAGCGCAGGCTGGGGAGATGGCCGTGCACAGACTTCGTGGGAAGGGCTCCTGCCGGTTAGGAAAGGGCTGGCTCCGCCGGGAAGATGTCCTGACTTGGGACGTGGCATTGAGTCACTGAAGCTGTGCAGACTTGTAACTCAGGTGAAAAGCCGGCGTGGTGCCTTTATAATGCAGGCTCAGAGTTTTTCACGGTGGGGAAGTGGCGGGAGTGTTCCTTTTCCGTGTCCGAGCTACAGGAGTAGGTGCTGACATCTGATGGCCATCGGCGTCGTGCGGCCGAGGCGCGGTGCTGCAGCCGGCGTGGTCCAGCTGCCTGTTGGCCTTAAAAACCACCTGCTTTGGCTTAAAATCTGAGGAAAACCTCACGGGAAACTATTTTCTTCTGGCGGTCACACTGGATGAAAACAAGAGGTAGAAGCCTTTGGCTGAACCTCACGATAGGGCAGGATAACCGGGAAGGGTTTACTGGGTCATGATATCCAGACCTCCCTCTCCTGCTGCTCCTGCAGCCCATTTGTAAGCTTGTCATTCTACACTGTATGTGCCAAAACCAGGGTGCTCATTTCTCCCATAATTCGTGGTAGAAAATTCCATTAGAAAAGTGTAGTGTTGATGGTGCCATCACCTCATGTCAGGCAGTCCTGGGCCCAACAGGAAATAAAAGCCTTATGTTCTGCTTGCTTTTTGGTTCATGTAATGTTGTTCCTGAACCCGTTAAGCAGTTGGGCTCACGGTTCAGACTCCTGTTTGTTCTGTGCGTGACGATGGGCTCTTCCAGAATGTGCCAGTGTGGCTGCTGGTAAGGACGTGAGGAGCATCATTCTCAAGAACTGGCAGGGAGGTAGTGAAACCAGCGGTGGAAAAGGGCAGCTGACTGTAAATGTGTGTCACTGTACATTTTGCAGGCAGCACAGTGGCTTTTTAGTCAGATGTGTCATGCTTATGGGAATTGTAGGTGATTTCCAATCCTCTCTCATTACTTTGCCACTGCAGAAAAGAGGACATTTGGTTTTTGAACTTCGTCTCATGCACAGTCAAAACTCTCAACCAGAAACCTAATATGCTTCAGTGCCAGTAAAGGTAATGGTAACGCAGCCAAAAATGAAGTTTTCTAAGAGTACGTAAAAAAAATCACACCCAAGAATGCTTTCAATAAATGTAACAGGACATAAACTTTTACTTCATCTACTGGAGATTAATAAAGTAAGATCTGCTGGCTGTTGCTCCCTGATAAACAGATCATTTATATAGCTGGGTTCATTGACTAAAATAAAATAAGCGATTACATGTGCAAATTTACTGGTGTACCAAAGTCTTAAACTGTTTAATTATTTATAAAACTTTCTAGGTAGGAAGAAGAAGAAAAATTATCATTCTAAACAGGATGAATAGGTGCTCAATATGCTCCTAAATAATTAGCAGTTTATGGCCTGCACCCATCTGTCAGTGAGAGGAAAAAGAAGATGGAGTTACAGGTGTTCACCCTCCTAATTTCCAACACTTTTTTGTTCCCTTTTTGTAACCCTTTATGAAAATGCACAGATCTTGGTGTTCTTGTTTAAAACACTTTAAACAAACCCCAGAAATTCCAGAAGGTGGAAGAAAGCCTCAGTCTCTGTGGTAAGAAAAAGGTTCCAGTTTTGGGAAAGCGTTGATTTTTGGAAATGCCAGCGATGGTCTTTAACATCTATTAGCTTTGTGTTGCAGTAGTGGTTTTTACTGGGGTAATCACTCTGCCAAACAGGGTATTGCAATCAGAAAATGAGTCTCCTTATAGTGATCAAGTGTTTGATAAAATACTGTGAAATCACCTGCAGAAAACTGCTTTCTAGACCTAAGAAATACTTTTCTTCAGATTAAAAATGGCATATGTTGTAACCTTAGCCTGTTCTTTTGGGCAGATGAAATAAGGAAAATGTGACTGCCAAAAGGATGCTGAGAGGCACGTTATTGCATGGGTTTCTAGATTGTTGTTGTTGTTTTGTTTTTAAACAGGTGGAATGTTTTTGTTAGTCCATGACTGGTTCAAATTCTGCGCAAAGGTAAATGGCACGTTGTGTATTGTGCCAAGACTGAGGTAGAAACAAATTCTTATCTAAAAGAGAAATAGTTGTCATCAACTATTGTTTGACTTTAACCAAAATGCCCTAACTGGAAAGGAAAATTGTAATTCAGCTAATACTTAACTGTAGGGTATTAGCATGTCCACCCATCTGAACTAGAAGATTTTGTACTGGGAATACCACTGCTGAGCGTCTTCACAGGCCTGTTAGCACGTTCATTGATCTGCTCTATTTTTGTAGCATTCTTTTGTAGCTTTTCACTTATTAAATCTCCTTTACAAACCTGACACTTGTTTAGAAAATTCCAACATTAACGTCAGTATCGATGAATAACTTCTTGCTGGTAAGGGACAGATAAAGCTGTTTAATTTCTGGTGTACCTACAGACAGATAGGACTAATAATAAAATTAAAAAAACCCAAAACAAAACAACTGCATCTCTAACAATAATGCTTTTGGTATTTAAAACTTTTTTTTTTTTTTGCAGTAGGACACAGAATAATTCCTTTTGTTTCTGATAGTGGTATCAAGAAGCAAATTAAGAAACCCAAGCAGAACTCTCTGGCACCTTATAAATGTGCTATTGGTACACCAACTTAATCAAAGAACTTAATCAAAGTTCTTCAAGCCAAAGGTTTATTGATATGCTCTATTTTATTATTCAGCTTATTAATAAAAAATTGAACATTGACTTGGACAAGCCCCACTCAGGACTGCACTTGATAAATCTCATGTATTTGACAGAGAACCCATTAAAACTGTTCTTTGAGATTTTTTTCAGCTTGTTTGTACACTTCAGCTTGTTTGTTTTGTGAGGCTTTTTTTCAGTTATTTAGGTCATGTTATGGTTATCTGGACTTACACTTCCATTAAGGATGGGTTTATTTCCTATCTGTTCTGTTTCAGCCCACGTGAAAGCAATGGCATTCAGTTTTCAGCATTGCACATGAAAACATATCTCACAACTGACCTTGTGAATAATGTGAAATTGAAAGTCATTGGACGCAGATCTTTTTAAATGCAAAACAATACATAAAAATTGGAAATTCAGAGTTCAAAACATTCCTGGAACAGCCATTGTAGTCACTGTTTTAGGTGCGAGGGCTGCTGAGGAGTTTGTGTTGCCAGCTACCGCAGGAGAAAAGGG
>JAWWLV010000088.1:41437958-41470948 GCA_035041135.1 Platyrinchus mystaceus | reverse complement strand
ACAGCCATTGTAGTCACTGTTTTAGGTGCGAGGGCTGCTGAGGAGTTTGTGTTGCCAGCTACCGCAGGAGAAAAGGGAAGAACGTGGAGGCCCAATAGTAATATTGCAGTTTCCCAGCTCAGCTTATTTCCCTTTCGAGGCTCCTGTTTACTTTATATGATTGTAGCATTTTCAAAACATCATTCTTTGAAGTGCCCTTCTGAGGTCTGGCTTAGCAGGGGGAATTTACAGTTCCTGCCGCTAAATGGTTGTTCTTGGTTTTACTGTTAGAAAACTGAAACCTAAGACCAATTCTGAATTTTAGAATTTGATTTTTTTTTAAAGAACTGTCAACCTCATTATTGCTCATACACTCTTATTAAAAGTATGATCATCATCCTTATATCAGTCTCAATTTTATGACCAAGTCTGATTCCTGTTAATGGTTTTGTTATAATTTGGTGAACTCCGTACTAAAAGGATCTGTAAAGCTGTGTCAACTTTATGGGATGAAGGGAGTTAGGAAGAAGTGGCCAAAATAAGAGCACAGTTAAAAAAACCAATATTCTTTCTTGTACAATAAAATAGTAGAAAATCCAGCAGTTAGTAATTAACTCATATTTTTTTCCTCAAAACCTACTGTGGCAGGAAGGTGAAGATAACCTTCTGCATAGATTAAACATTGTCCAACGTAGCTTAAACATAGTTTGAAGTTTTGGTTCATACAGGAATAGCTGAGCTTCTGTTGTTAGTGGATCATAAACATGTTGGCTCCATGTACTTTCTCTGAAGTTTTATCGAGCAAGGGAACATCAGTTGTAAACTATTAGGGAGGTAGCTGAGTGTGTCAGTGCTGCCCAGTTTCCCCCACTTCCCTGAACCCAAATGCATTTAAAACTGAGTGCAGCTGTAAGTAGTAAGCAATAGCGTTTTTGCTTGTTCTGAGCAGGATGTGTGCTCCCCGTGCCGCCTTCCTCGTCTGCTTCCAACTGGCAGCTGCACAAAACCACAAAACAGGAATCTTGACTGTCTAATCCAGAAGTTTGTGTTTGGCAGTGTGCTCAGCTTACCTGAGTGCAGTTTATCAACCACCTTTAGCAGCAAGTGTAAACCGTGTCATTGTATAATTATTTCTGCCTGTAAGAATATAGTGCAGCATTTTACCAGACTTTTTGTAGATGGAGGATTTTCCTCATAGCTATCTTTATTGATGTTCATATCAGAGATGTCTGTTTGCTGAACATATTAGAGACTTGCCCCAACTCAAGCATGTTATTTGTTTGCAGTTTTTCTCCTTTGTGGCTGTTACTTGTGAAGAAATTGTGGAGGATTGCAGCAACTGTGGTGGACTTTACTTCTTTGAATTCACTAGCTGCTGTGCCTTTTTTTTGAGCCTCCTGATTCTGTGTGTGTATTGCACTGATGTATATGAAACACTGGGGGAAGATAAAGTAGAGAAACTGGTAAGGAAATGTATTTTTTTAAAAAACAAAGTGCATAAAGACTGCTGTGGGGTAAAAAGGCTATGCATAATGAATCTCCTTTTCTTCTCCATTTAAAGGGTAGATTAAAGTAGTTTATAGTTAGAAAACGACCAAACTTTGAGACTCCCTTTTATATTAACAACTTTTCCAAAACTATCATGTTGGCTACCTGAAGGATTTTAGGATTTGTGTGAAAAAGTCTTTCACACAGACTAATACTGCTGTATAGCCATCACATATATGTATGTATACAGAATAAAGTTCACCGCCAGCATGATGCTTGTAATTTATCAGTTTATCCTGTCTGTTTTCCTGCTGGGTGTAGCCTACCTCCTTTTTGGTAATGATCATACTTGTTACAGTTTATGGTTTTATATTTCAGAAGATCCAGCAGTGGGAGAAAGTTGCTCTGTAAAGTCAGTAAGAACATCTTACAAGTATCCCTTCCTCTTTGCCTTCAGAGAAAACAGTAGGGTTTTTATCTGAAGGTAAAGTTAAGGGAGTGTAGTACAAGATTTGAATGAGCACATTTACTTACAGGTTTCTAAATTCCCAAATTTTACATAGGGAATAATGCTAGCATGGTTGTCCCGAGGTTGAATTTGATTGTGGAAAAAGTTACCTGAAATTAATTAAATACTTTAAAATGACAAAAACGGGCAAGACTTAAATATCTGATAATGTTGTCTAAATAGCTGATAATGTTGAATGTCGTTTGCAATGTAGTTGTAAAATATATTTTCTGAAGATTCCATTAGCATGAAGTTTCAAAACATAAATTCACTGGCAGATTAACTCAGCTGCTGTTATGATGATTGTTCTTTTCAGGTAACCTGTCTACAATTCAATAACATTTTTTTTTTTTTTATATTTGCAGAATTTTTGGGCCATGCCAGTCATAGCTGCCTGGTTTATGATAGCATCAATAGTGTTTGCTGTGACCAGCTCTGGCTCTGCTGTTGAACATGCTGCATGTGTAAGTCTTAAAATGGCAGGATTTACTTTGTATTTATCTGGTATGTTAATTTCTCTGTCCTCTACACTTCACTCAATTTGCAGGGAAGAAACTGGGCAGGGAATAGAACTCAGTGCATTGTGATGTTTCGGGGGAATTAACTATTTCAGAACTTCCAGAAATTTAAAATAGGAAATCCTAAGAGCAGGCATTCCTAAGGATTGCTGGAAAGCTCTGTGTGTACTTGCAGCTTCCCCAATTCTCTGATACTCTGCTTCTGAAACTCCTTCTTTCCCCTCGATTGTCCCATCATAACACCGACCGCTCACAAAGTCAGCAAGAAACCGTGTCTTCTGCCAGGTGTTACACAGCATATGTGGACAATGCTGACTTGCAAAGGCTGCAATAAGAGCAGCATTTTCCTCAGTGGCAGAAATAGTCAGGGCATGCAAGGCACTGAAAAGGCTTTGGGATGCTGCAGATGTCATAATTCCTTAGTCATTTGGCACTTCTTTTGAATAACCTTGGAATTGTGAATATGTTAGTTTAAAACATCAAAATTTGACTTCATTCTTGAACAAGAAAGAATGCATTAGAAAAGAATAATTCTGTTCCACAGGCAGGATGAGCTACTAGAGATGCACACTTTTGTATAGTTATCTTCTGTGATGTTGATATATTTAGACCTTATAATTTCAGTATAAAGTCTTTCAGGTTTGCTTTTTTTTCTGGTGCAGGAAAAGTAAAAACTACTGTGATTTAATACTCACTAGTGTCACATTGCTTTGGGCTGAACCAGTTGAGTGAAATTTAGGTAGAGTTAGAATACAGCATATGTTTCTTTCCTTATTTGAAAGAAGCAGCTAATAACAGCTTTCTAGTCTTGCCAAGACTAGAAACAAAATGTAATTCACGAAATGTCTTTTTGTTCTCCCTCGCTGACCCAGTAAGGACTTGCTTAGGGTCTACAGATCTCATCTCCCTTCACCTTCCATGTGTTGCTCTTCTTCATTTACTCTCTTCAATCAGCATCCATCTCTTGGATAAATACTCTGCTATATCATCAATGCCATACTGCTTTAGTAACTGATTTTGGCAATTAATATATTTTTATTATTAAGGGCTGATAAGAACACAGTATAGACTTTACATGTGATTAAAAGAATGAAAACTGTAAAAACTTCTGCATTAAGTGTGCTAGAATTGTGAATTCTGATCTGTTTCTAATTTAAAGGGAACTATCAATTTAAGGAGGACTGTAATCTTAATATGTAAGTGTTATTAATGTATGCAAATGGTCCAGCAAATCTCTCCAGATAGTGTTAGGATACTGTTACTGTTTTTATGCATTTTAAAATCACATATTTCTTTCACTTTCACAGACATTTGGATTTCTTGCAAGTATCGCATTTGTGCTTGAATTTGTTATACAGTGCATTCACAGGCGAAAACAAAACGTCGCTGGACAATCTCAAAATCCTGGTAACACTCAGAGTGCCACAGAAAACCAGCCACTGAATAAACAAGCCTAACTTCACAGAATTGTTTCTTTTTTTTAATGGAGCAAACTTAAATGAACTTTCAGTGCACTGTAGGTAACAACTTCTGTCTCTTAATTCTAATCAATTTTGTACACATCGCTCATCCCAAATTTTGATAGATTCTTAGGTCAAGTAATGGCATCTTGAGCATGATGTTCTAAGGTAACTGGTCCTGGTTAATGACTGGTCTTGTCACCTGCCCAGGTGACATGCACTGAACAACCTTGGGTCTAACTAAAATAACTTAAGGACAACACACAATCAATGTGCTGATTTGATTTTGGCAGAGGTAACTAAAAAAGGTTAATGTCTGAGGCATAAATTCTGAGATATAGCCTAAAGATATTTTCTGTATAAATGGACCAGATGCCTCTGTTATGAATTATAAATTAGTACTTTTGTACTTAGTCAAACTGAATGTGAAAGGGATACCTAGTTGGAACCTTACAGAAATGCTTATCCTTACATAAGGGGGGGTTGGGGTTTTTTACTATTCCTGTGTCTCGGTTCTGTCTGTGGAGATCAGTTTAATGGAATAGTGACTGTAGGGGATTTATGGGGAGGGTAATGTAAATGGTATATTAAGAAGACAGTTTTGCACCCCATGATTGTCAAAGTTTGGACTTGTATACCAGAATCTTCTTTTGGATGGTTTGAAAAGCTATAAAAGTTGCAGGAAGAAACTTGAAAAGCCAGCTGGGAGAAGAATAAGATAAAGAATAGATATTTTCATAAAGTAACCTCAAAAGTAGAAATCAGAATATCAATGGGAAAAATCTTACAGCCCATTGGTACTATCCTGGTGAATGGTGCTTGCAAGGTTAATACATATGCAGCTTGTCTATGCACAGATAATGCTGACTTCTGCCAGAATGGTTATGAACCTCACTATTTTCTGTGTTTATAAATTCGTGGCAGTACCTTGAGAGCTCTGCTACTGACTAGCTCAGTTGGCAAACAGGTAAATAAGCACTTTTATCCTCAATTTGTTTTGAAAGCGACAGTCTGTAGGTCTGCAAGAAACACTACTGATGTGACAGGTATCAGACAAGTGGTGGATGTGTCAGACCAGATGTTGATGGCTCTAAAAGAAATGAAGTGGTGCAAAAGCATTTTTGAGGTAGAAGCAAGTTGCTACACCTCTCCTAAGAGGAAAGCCTTCAAAAGCCGAGCAAATTGCTGTAAGCCAGGAGATGTTCCAAAATACCAAAGCAAATGAGAAAACGCTGATTATGCAAAAACAATTCTTGTTTGAGTGCTCATGACATTTGCCATGTCTTCCAGGCAAAAAGTCCATTTCATCACTACCCTAGCCCGACATGTTCATAGTCCTGTAACCTCTTGGGGCAGCATTGAGACTAAGCCCCCCCAGAAACTGGCTGAGCAAGCTGTATTTGGGAAAGGAAGAAGAAGCTGTTGTAAGACAAAGGACTGTAATAGCAGGTCAAAGATTTTTTTTTTTTTTCCATTGCTGCCACTTTCTGATGAATGTGAGTTTGTGATATTCTCCCTCTATGGCCTGAGACTTAAGCCTGACACTACTCTTTGCTTGGAGGATGTAAAATCTTGATAGGTGGTGTGAAGCACCAAGTTAAAGCTGTAGCTTGTTTTCAGACCTATGGATGAAAGAGACATTTCCTTCATAGAATTTCCTATATTGTAAAGAAGAAATGCTCTTCAGACTGGCTTTTGTCCCCTTGTATTTATTAGTCTTCATTTACATTAAAACCTGATCTCAGGGTAGGTGTACGGAACTGTAACTATCTCTGATAACTGTGTAGCTTAGAGCTGGTTTGTTTACAAGTGGTGTTACAGATTATACAAAATATCCATAGTGAGAAATATCTCTGCTATGATCTGCAATGTCTGTCTTTGGGGATCATGCCTATGTGATTAACATTCGAAGGGGGAGGGGTGTCTGGTTTTCTACTGAATTCTACTGGATTCTACTGAATTTGCTTTCACATCAAAATGTCTGTAGTCTCTAAATCTTCATCCGTAATTAATAGCTGTAAATATAGTGTAAGAGCAACACTGTGCTGCTGATATTTATTAAGCAATGCAGCACCATGGCATGACTTTTATCTTGAGTTAATTTTTTCTGTAATTTTTCTCAGCTCGAAAATATGTTAGTAGGGGTCTTGGTTTTGCTTGCCTTTTCTATAGACTTTTCCCCACCTTAAGTGCTGTGTTACTGGTGTCCATTCCTGAACTGGAGATACTGGTATCAAAAGGGATCTGTAAAGTCATCTCTCTGCCTTGGCAGTTTACCTGGCAGTAATCTGTCACACAGTAGTTAAATACTACAAGCAAGTCACATGTTGGTTATAGGTTTAAGGCAGTTGCTAAACTCTTGCTTTCAAACCAGTTGTTGGCTAACATGCATGGTGTTACTGTTAATCCTAGGCTCCTCATCAGGTGTTCTTTTCTTAATCCTAACACCTCATAAAGTGCTCTTTTTGTTCTTTTTTTTCAGTAGTTGAGAAGCAGGTTTGCTAATGTGTATGCTGTTCCCTGCTTCTGTTAGGTCATTTTCTTAAATGGTTTATCAGCTTTCTGTATCTTCTTAGCTTTCCTTATTACTCTTTGCTCCTCTGCCCTTCCAGGCTAGGAAGGGAGAGGCTTTCTTGCTGCAGTGGCTGAGCAGATTGGTCTTCTGCAGTCTGGACATGCCCCCATTGATGCTGCTGGTGTCAGGTGCTGGCTTTATATGTCTGCCTTTTAATTAGACTGATCCTGGAGAATGCCGTTGGAACCGCATTAAATGTCTGGTTCTGCAGGAGCTCTGCGTGTGTGCCTGGATGTCTCTTACCCTTCCCATGCTCTGTCAGCAAAGTGGTTTGCTTGTTTCCCAGCCTGCTTCTGATGAAATCAGCATACCTTATTTAAACCAGCTATTTAAATTGTCTCCATTAAGGTGGCTGATTTTGATTTAAGTGGTTTAGGGATTCTTAAGGAGAGTGGTGGGAACGCTGGCAGAAGTGCTGTTAGAGGCAACTGTCTCAAATTTCTTCTTCTTTCTGCAAAGTAACCACCTCTGTACATCATAACTGGTAGTAAAACCTGTGGAAAGAAGCAACTGGCCCAGTACCTCTCTCTGGGGATTGTTTTCTCCATTCTTCACCACAGTGCTTGGCAGTGGTGTTGCAAGCCTGCTCAGACACATAAAAACTTCAGTGTTTTCCAGCTGAGCCCGTCCAAAAATATTTAAAGGTTCTGCACCCACTTTCAGGCTTTGTTTACAGTGCCTTGAGAATCAGTGGAGAGGATTCTCCAGGACATGTGAGGACTTGTTCAGTGGCTGGACTGTGAGTTTCTGCTCTGAAAATCTGCACTGGGCATTGTATAGATTGTGAATGTTAATTTTTGCGTCTGGCATTTAGCCTGCATTAAAATCACAGTGCTACCAGTGCCTTGTGGTTCTGAGTATGGGAAGGAGTTGTGCCTTACTGCCTGCACTCTGTGCTTCACCGTAGCAGGGAAGGGTTGTGGTCTGTTACAGCTGAGATCTGCCTTTGCACCTTCCAACCTGGAAGAGCAGTGAGCGATCTCACGCAAACCTCAGAGCTCAGCACAAGATGTTTTTGCATAATGGCTATCATGGTAATCCTCATTCAAATTTGTGCAATAAATATACCAAGCTTTCTACACTGAAGGGAAATATTTTATGAAATTTTTGAAAGGTTCTGTAAAATTTTAATGAATCAGGATGCTGGTGGTGCCTTTAAGATGGAAATTCATCTCTCTTTTAGTCTACTGCTGTAAACATAAGCAGTTCTCTTGATATTAAATTTTATGCTGGTCAGAACTTAAGTGATTTTTAATATTTATTAAATCAGAATGATAATACAATGATTTTATATATAATGAAAATTTTATACAGTTTTGTTGCCAGTGTTGCCTTGAATTTTCATCTAAATAATTTTGAAATGCTTAATTTTTTTCCCCTTTTAAGCCTGTGATCTTTTTTAATGTATTATGCTTTCTTTTTCTAAAGAACTTTATAAAATATTTTGTAATAATTTTTAAAATAAAATATTAGTAAATAACTTAAGCGTTTCTTGTTTTGGTTTCTATGATTTGGTGTTGCTATGTAGTTCTCATCGAGCCAACCATAGGAAATAACATCATTCTTTGTTCCTGCTTCAGAGGAAAGGGCTTGCATTGTGTTTGCCAGTTAACTGGGGAAGAGGGTCTAACTTGCAAAGCTGGATGTTCTCATGGAAAGTTCCCAGGAGAAAAGGTCTGGTAAGGTCAGTATTGCCTCTGACCACAGGGTCCAGCCAAACTAATTTGCAGTAGCCTTTACATACCCTGCTCCTTAGGTGACTGTGACAAGTATAATCCAAGTGCTGCTCTCTCCTATCGATTACATGGATCTGAAAAAAAGTGAAGTGGCAGACTTGCTAAAGGAAGGAGCATGACCTAGCAAAAGGTGTCAAGTGCAAACAATTTATTCTGGTGTAGGAAAATGCAGTGACTGAGTGACTTGGTTGAGGGAGAGCCGCTGTATCCTTTAAATATTGTTTGGCTGATTATCAGTGATAGGAGGTGAAGAAAAGGAAATAAACCTGCATGCTTTATGCCAGGGTGGTACTTTTTTTGTTTCATAATCCTACAGATTGCTTATTACCTGGTGGTCATCTGGTACACAGGAGGAGAACGACATTTCCTTCACTGTCGGCACTGAAATTGGAATGCCACCACAGTATATTTTCCTTTATATTGTAATGTTAAAGGTGACATTGCCTCTGATGAAGTTGCCAGAGATGGGTGTAACTGTAAGAATTCATAAGGGAAAAAGGTCCCTAATGCTTTTTAATTACATTTGAAAACTAGATGAAAGAAAACAGTTGAGGCAAAATGTTATATTAAAAGGGTACGTCAGTGGCGGATTTACACACCATGAGAAAGTAACTCAGAAGTCCTAGATTGAATAATTCCAATCACGACCACGGAGTTTAAATCATGGCAACTCCTTTCCCAAGCGTGCAATCCAAACTAGTTTACTGTAAATTACCAGAATAGTGCAGCAAGGCAGAATATGGGCTGGTAGTCAGTGGCTTTTCTTTGTGAGTACACAGGCACCACCTGGTCGCTGCTGTCTGTCCATCCATTGTTCAAGGCACGTGTTTCCTTGCTTTGGGATGGGCTTTTCCTTACAGTGAGGAGCACAACTGGCCACCTGCTCTACCACAGAGCTGCTGTAGTGCAGGGACCAAGCAAGGTTCACTGCTTGGCTGGTTTTTGGGTGTGACTGCTGTTTTGGATTCAGAATAGCTATTCTTTGCCTGCGGAAGGAAGCGCAGGGAAGGCCAGCAATGTATTTCGAATTGTTCATGCTGTCTGCACAGGAACCTGCTGAGAAGCTGCAGGAGGGAGGTTTGCCCACAAGAGGGCAAAGATGATCCTTGATTGAAATTATTTGGACTGGAGGACTTCACCCTCTTCCCACTCGTATTTTCAGTAGAGTTGAACCCCCTGTGCCCTCTCTTGTCAGCGTGGCTATAAATTAACTGTTCATTATAGGGATACTGTTTCCAGTCATATGCTTATTTCTCAAAATGTAGCTTGAAGGTTTTTGGTAATACAATCAGAACAATATTGTCTCAAACAGACACTTTACCTGAGCAGTTTGAAAGGGTTTTAGTTGTATTTCTTTTGTTTTGTAAGCTGTCAATAGATGTTTTTAAATATTCATGCTTCAGCTGCCTGCTGATGCCTGCCACCTACAGCACTGCACTGTGGCATTGGAGATTTTTGTGGTCCATACTACGCTGTGGTTTTCAGTGAAGGGCCTGTGGATCATTTGTGGGAGAAGAAAGGAGTGGGGAGTACCTGAGCATTTCCTGGACTCTTGGGAAGTTAAATGAGAGAAGCTTATTATCCAAAAATGTGAATTATGCATGCTGGGAAAAAAAAAAATCAGGGCCCACAACCAGAAGTGTTGGCAAAGATAGCTGTAAAGCGTGCCAGACAGGACTTCTTGCAATTCCAGTCCTCTTCAGGCATCCCAGTGAAACTTGCTTTGACCAGCCCACGTGCCCTGATCACTTACTCAGTTTGTTTCTTATGACCTATTATCTCTTGGCTCAATTATTGGTGGGAAAACAAACCAGACTTGGCTGTTTTGAAGTTGGCAAGTCCTGAGGTGAGAATCAGGGCTTCACAGGAGGTGACAGCATAAGCACATGCTTCAGTAGCATGACTCATGTGCAGCCAGAGGAGGACAGCAAATGCCCAGTCAGGTGTGTGTCGCTAGATGTGCTGCATGAAAGCGTGTACTGTTCTGCAGTGCTAAGCTTGGGGTCTACTTCAGAGCTCTCTTTTTAGTGCTCATCTGGACTTACTGAAAGCATAATGTTGTAAGACAAAAAGCATGACAAGTTTTTTGTTACCATATGCTCTACCCTTGCTTAGAGAATGGTGCAATGTTGCTCAAAATAATGCAAGTCTGTCTGCACTGCAGTCCTCCTTTTAACTACTTCCTTTGCACCAGCTGTCGCTCTTCCAGAAATATCAGTGCAGATACAATTCTGAAATCCCTGTTCATGTTGAGCTGTAAGTAAGGAAGGGAAAGTTACTTAATTGTTCTGTGGTCTCTGCACTCCACTAACCAAAAGAGCTGCTATCCTGGTATGAGCAGCAAGGCATCCTCAGCAAGGAGAACAGACTCACCACTCCTATTGTCATTGTTAACACCCGTTTTCAGTCTCTTTTGCCTGTCTGCTCTGTTTCAAGTGCTTCAGATCACTGGGTTTTGGTGCTCATATCCTCTTTGATGCTTCCCATACCCCTACCTCAAATCTGAACAAAACCTATCAATGCAATGCATAGCAACAAGAGCTTTGGCTAAAGCTCTGCCTGCTAGTTTCTCAAAATAGCTGGGATAAAGTGGCGATGGAGGTCTATCTGAGGGGGTACAATACAGCTCTAGAAACAAGTGCCTCGTTAACATAAGCCTGTTTTGTGCCTCACAGTCCTTTTGCTCAGAAAGGCTCACTTTATGAATGAACCAATGTTGTCCTTGACTTGATACAGTTTTTTTTCTAATTGTAAACACTTGTTTCTGGCAATTGTGCCTCTCATTGGAGGGTAACAAGGGCATAATTATTCAGCTATCATGCATCACAAACTGCTGAGCATGAGGTATTAATGGAGTGCTTTGCTGCCACCATAGCTTAACAGCTACAGCTGCAGCATTGTGCTCTTGTTTGGCAGGGGTTCATGAAAAAGGGGGATGCAGATCATTAAGTTTTATGTTAAAAGTGATTTACAGATGTAGAAATAACAGTAGACTGTGCTAGATGGACAAAGCACTTCTGATTTAAAAGGAGCTATTATACCAGCAGAACTGTGATTCATACTCCCAGTGGGACAAAGCCACCAGCACTAGTCCACCTCATATAACCCCCAATAATCTTAATAAAAGAAACTTGTATTAGTGTAACTGTGTGTGCTGACAGGGCTGTACTGGGGAAGGAGGGGGAATCATACCCTACCATCACAGCTGGCCTGCAGATGTAATAGAAGGAAGCTGCAAATGGATGGGTTGCTACAGGCTGTGAGGTGACAACAAACTCCTAGCCTGGTCCCTTCCCATCCACCCAGCAATAGTGAGATACAAGTGCTGGAATTAAAAGGTAGATGTTGCTGCAGCTCCATATGGAAAAGTGAAAGGGGTCTCTCCTCAGCTCTACCCTGAGATGTTCCAGCTGAGCAGCCAAGCACCCCGGTAGAAGATGGAGGAAGAGGCACATCTAGAGAATGAATCAGAAGGGAAAGGTAACTCCTGCACTCTGAGTCACTGCTGCTGTGATTCACTCTTGCCCATCTCTTTCTTCACTGAATTTGCAGGGGAGAGTGGCTGGGTATTAAGGCTAGTCCTGTGCAAATAGGCCCAAGACACACTGCTTTTTCCTGGGAGAATGGTATTTACTCTGTTTGAGATGTAAAAATAGGTGCAGAATGAGTGCTGCCTTCAGCTTCCTAATCTAACCTTGTATTGCTGAAGGGTTAGGTGTCTCCGGGTCCTCGCCTGTGGAGTTTTCTTCCCCAAGTGTCTCAAGCCTTGCTGCAATCCCTCCTATGCCAAGAGGGCTGCCTGTCTGCTGTTACTCTTTCTGCACAAGTGCAAACATGTAAGAAAAGAACAAGTGGTTCAGACATACTTAATTTAGCAATGACTACATTAGTGGGTTGAGGATATCCACCCCTGCGGGGAGGAATGCCCCACCACCCTGCTTGGCCTACCACATCATTGACACAGATGCCAACTCCACTTCAAAAGCTGATGTAGTCTTCTTGGCCTTTTGGTAGCCACTTCATCAGCCACAAAAACATGCAGGTGTTTCCTTCACCACCACAGATTACTTTTTTCTGCACATACCCACACACACAAAGCACAGAGCACTCAGCCTGTTCCTTTTTGTCTGTGCTGTTCCCTCTTTTCCCCAGGTGCTTGGCTGGCTGCACATTTGCCTGCCTGCCTTTACATGGTCCCAGCCTGTGGGCACACCTCTCTGGAGTCACCCACAAGAATGGCTCTGAAGGTGATGTACATGGCAGTGCCTCTGTGCATCTGGCAGGCCTGAAATAATTTCAGGGCCAGTCAGAGTAACCTGGGGGCTTTGTAGCACTGAGTGTTGGCACCTGTGCATTCCTGTGTCACTTGACACTGCTGGCAGAATTTCTTGTCTCAGTTAAGAGGGCAGGACTGCTGCTCTTTTACTTTAGAGGTTGCATTTTATTCCTCTCAAATAGTTGCTTTGTGGATTGCTGTTGTTCTAGGTCTGTAAACATCTAAAGAGCAATAAATGATATTACATTATCTTGGGCACTCTGAATTCAACTCAGTCCAAGCCAGGATTAACAAAAAAGTATTTTAATTGAAGTAAATTTATCTATATCCTAATCCTTTCTTTTGCTTCAAAAGCTCTGGCCTTCATGGCTGGCTAGTGCTCTGAAGGACATACTCTGCTCAAACACACCTGAGAATCACTTAGCATTTACACAGTGACAAAACTGCTTTTGAAAATATTTATCTTGTGTGCCTTTCTGTAAAGCTGTAGTTCAGCAACATGCAAAGCCCAGGTGCTGCTGAAGGTGGTGTTATGTTCAGGAATTGATACAAAAATATTAACCCAAGGAACAGCACTGTTCTGAGCTGCTCCCTCAGGACAGGTCTGGTGGTGCTTCTACTCTGTAGTGCCCCCTTAGCTTCTTCATCTGCACTTTCTTTTCTAGCTCTGCCCTCATTCCTCACCACCCCAAAAGGAAGGGTTCTCCTCAGCCTCCATTTTATAACCCCTCCCTATCACACTGCTGTTGCTCACAACACGGATCAAGCAGCCACAATATCGTGCCTTTGGCTAACTCGACACTGGCTTCTTAAAGCCAAGCTTTCATAGCATTAAGCCAGAAAAATGGCAAAGATTTTGGTATCTAAATTCTGCCTCCATGTAAAACTGAAAGCTCGTGTTGGCAGCCACTTCACCCTCGAGACAGGAAACTCCTGTGATGCTGCAACCTTTTTTAAATTTTTCTTCTTTATTTTTCCTAACTTTCAATCTTCCTACCTGTGTCAAGTGCTGCTTCTGGGCATGGCCAGACAGTTTCACTTTTACTGTCAGAGCAGCTCAGACAGAGGGCAAAAAAGCAGACAGGTTTTTTTTGTTTTGTTTTGTTTTTTTGCCAACTGCCCCAAGGCAGAGGGACTGGTTCAAGCGGGTGATGATAGCTTGTTTGACACTTAATAAATCAGCAAGTCATTTACACAGTAAAACAGTGCAGATATGAGTTAATGAGAGGATAAATCATCAGTTATTTAGAAATATGGCCTTTTTTTTTAACTTTTATGTGAGCCCCTGGATGATAGGAACCCAGAGTATACTGGTTGGTCCCTGTAATAAACTCCAGCGTGTACTTGCCATACTGGCCGTGAGAAACCAGAGTGCTGACCCAGGGGACTAGCTGGGCCTGATGGACTCTGGGCTCAGGGACAGGCAGAACAGAAATAAACTCTGGAGTAGCCAGCTGTGGGTAATCAGTGACCTCTAGAAGGGACAAACAGGAGCAGCCAACAGCACTGACTGTTTTCCAGCTGCTGTTGTGCTGGAAAAAAGTAATCATCCTTCTCCAGGAGAGGAAGATGACAAGGACCAGAGTGACTTTCTGACCTGGTTCCATGCAGCAGGGTTAAACAAGCCCTGGGACCAGGGGCTGAAAGCAAGGGCCACCTGTTCCCAACAGGATGACCTCACAAGTGTGCAGCCCTGTGCATCTGCAGAGGAGCAAAAGCTAAGCCAAGGGCAGGGCACTTGCACTTGTGCTCCAGTCTGAAACCTGAAACAGCCCCAACAGAGCAGTTGCATAAGAATACCGCTGGGGTTTGTGGTGAGGGCTCTCTCTTGCCATCTGGGTGTAGATCCCTGCAGGCAGAACGAACAGGATGTGGGCCTCCCACAGCCCCTTTCTTTGGTATGCACCACCCCCCATCTCACACAACCAGCACCTTCAGGATGCCACCCCAGAGTCAAGCACATCAGTAGGGCCCAGCGATACATAACTGCAGCTTTCCTTGGCTTTCAGATGGCAGTCAGTCTAAAAGCAGGTCTGTACTTGGCCCCGGGCTGGAGGGATGGCCAAGACCCCTGGCCAGCACACAGCCTCAGCAGCAGCATTTTGCTCCACGCTGTCCCTAAGAACAGCGAAGCCCTGAGCAATTTTAAGTTAACAATTTTAAGTTAAGTTGCACGTGGCAACTTGATGCCATGTTCCACAGCCTCTGTGTCAGATCTCGTGCATCCTCCTGCAGCTTTAGCAGAACATGAAAATCCCAGACACGGGCTATGAAGTGCAGGCAAGCAGTAAAGAGACTTTTCTATCACTCCAGGCAGGTTTGCCCTTTAATTACTGAAACAGCCAGAAACTGTTGATATCTGACACTATTTCTATTAGTGCATAATGCACTCACATTAGTTCCTCCCCTCCTGGGCTCTCTACTAATGTTTGCACCTGATCTTCCTTCTTGCCTGCTCCTTTTTGTCCTAAGTTCCTAGTCCTCTTCCCTGAGCATCACTCAACACCCCCTGCCACACACACATATACACAACTGATTTGAAGTTACTATCCTAGTGTCCTGTTACCCCTTCCAAGCCCCTCACAGTGATTTATTTCCAAACACTGCAAAACACAACCATTTCTCAGCAACAGAAAAAGTGTGCAGGCTGTCACATAACCTGCAGTGTCTTCATCCAGCACCATGGTCCTCAAGCCTGTCAAAGCCACCCTTCCTCTTTTTAAAAAGTTTCATTTCCCCTTCTCATTTTCCCAGTTTCTCCCTGACAAAACCACTATTCACTTTCTAACTTATCTCAAGCCCCCAGAGCTCAAACAGAAGGGGTTTTTTTTCAGAGTATGAAACAGTTTGTACGACCAATTTTTTTCTTCCAACATTTACATTTTAATTTTCCAGTAAAAACTGAACTCCAAAATCTCCCTGTGTTAGCTCAAAGGATATACTCCACTCATCTTGGAGCTGAAGGGGATGGATAACTTTTGTGTGGGAGAGTTGGAGACCAGCACATCCAAACAAAACATCAGGGGATGAGGTTTTTTGTCCTCCAGTTACAGGATGTATTCTGACACTCCCCAGAGAGAAAGTCACTGCTGTAGTAGAGGACAGAAAAAAATGAACAGGACAACAATCTGACTCTCTACGTCACCCAAATAGCTAACAGAGTTTATTTCTAAAACAGCTGGAATCCCATATTTGACAAAGTTGCAGACAGATGGAGCTTTCAGAACCAGGTTGACACTGAAGGGAACTTGAAACACTTTTGCTGGCAGAGCTACAGTAGAGCGGAGTTCCCTGCCAGACGGAGCTGTCATTCAAAGACCCCTGGTAGAGCTGGTGATACCAGAAAATCTGTGCTTGTCTTGGTAGACATGCTTCACAAGGAGGATTTGGGGAAAGCAAGGAAACTTTGGCAGCAGAGATGTCAGTCTTCCAGCCTGAAAGCATCCTGCATTAAGAGCATCTGGTGGGTCTATAGACCCAGCACTGTCATAACAGCAAAAGCTGCAGGCATACCTTAGCCCTGTTGATAGGCACAAAAACCAAAAGGGCACTTGTAGCTTATTTCTCTTGATGCAGTATAAACAAGTGCACTTGCAGCAAAACATATTCTTTGGATGATCACAGAGCATAGTTCAGAAATTCTTTGGTTGTTAGATTGAATGAAATTCCACCGTTTTTTGTTTTTGACTCCATATGGTGGCAAAGTGACAGAGTAATGCAAGAGGCTGAAAAAAAATGTTAATGTAGTGCCAGGAGAGGGAGCATCATTCCAGCAGAAAGTGGAAACACCCTTTTCTTCAGAGCAAGCTCAGGTGCCAGCCCCAATCCATAGCAGGTGCTTCTTCCTACTACCACTGCAGCACTGAGGCCTCAGCTGCATTCACACCATCTGCAGCAGAACATTGGTTTCCCACAGGATTGCCAAGTGGGGTTAAAGCTTCTAGGTATGTTTCTATTGTCTGTCTGAGGTGATAACTCAGGAGGTGAAGGAGAAATAGTGCACATATAGTTCCTCTGGGGAAACAGAAGATGGGAGCATACTTAAATATCTATCATATCAGTCCAAATTAAAGTCAGAGTGCTGGTTTCCAAAAACTGTAGTTAAGTCAGTCTCAGCAGGATGACTGGTGATCCAAGCACCACTGTTGCAAAAAATTACACATACATATATGTGTGTGTGTACCTTCTTCTGCAAATATGTTCACTCAAAGTGCCCAGCAGGAAGTCCCTTGTCCCATATGGCCATTTGATTGGTCCTGTGCTGGGAGGCAAGGAAGCCTGAACACTGCTAACAGGGATTTCTAGCTCAGAAGAACGTTTGTTCTCTGAAGCAAGAGAGCATGCTCAATTCAGGTTGTTAAACTTCTGACCAAATACAAAACATATCATCTGATGGGGTAGAAAAGCAGGCCAGAGTTGGACATTGTAAAGAAATAAAAAATAGTCAATATGAAATCAGTAACATTATAACTGCCTGCTATATAGTTTTATTTGAATAATCCTCTATATTAATGTTAACACAGTTTCAAATTGTTTGCTGCTCAGTGTTGCTGTAAATAGGGCACTTATGAAAAGGAATAGAAGAATCACAGAAACTGGGTATCTTTAGAAGGTGGATTCTTACCTCTCCAGGTTATCTGCTCAGTTATTTTCATTTACTTACTCAAAATTTTTGACACTTTAGCAGTTGGCCTATTTCTCTTGTCTAAGAGCTAAAAAAAAAAAAAATCTAAGTAAAGATACATATATTAGGAGAAAAAAATAAGGTGGCAATAAATAGCAATGTGTGTTGACCTGCTACAAGGCACAAAAAGAATTTTCCAAGAGGACCATTAAATTACTTAGCCGTATTGATGTAGAATTCCAGACAAATAGAAAAATACATAGCAGGCCAGAAAATGCTTTTTCCTCCAGATTGTCCCTGGTAAACTGTATAAATACTACTTCTGCTGCACCACCATGCAGTTTCTTTACAGAAGACAATTTAGAAGTACAAGCTGTACTTCACAGATAGACATGAAAGGAGAAGCACCAAGGAGGAGGAGGGGCCTGTGCTTCCTTTTTTCCCCGCAAAGAATTTCTAGCTCTCCCGAGATGGGCTGCCAAAGGAAAGACAGAGGTACCAAGGTACCAAGAAGGAATTGTCTCAGCACTGAAGTTACACAGAACTTCCTGATCATACCAGGTTGGACAAAACTGAATTGTTCTGTCTGTCCAGGCTCTGGGCAGAGTCTCCAGGAGCATGGATTCCAGCTGAGGCAGAGGAAGGGACACACCACATGTAAGAGAAAGAAGCACAATGCGCTTTCCATAAACACTGTTAGGTTCCAAAGAGAATAATTTAAGGGAAATGCACAGAATTTTTCTACAGAACAGGTCTTACTGTGAAAAGAAAAAAAAAAAAAGATCCCACAAAACATTATACATATATTCTTGGGTACATGTTTTCCTGTATTTGGCAAGAGGAAGTTTTTAAGAATAATCTTTGATTGCTAATATCCTATAAAAATTCATGGAGGAAATCCTTGGTTATCATGTACTGTTGGGACTAGGAGGGAGTGTTTGCAGTGATGCATTCAAGTTGCAGTTCATAATTTTTTATGCTGGCTGAGCTGATATTAGAAAAAGTCCATAATTCTGATAGAAAGAGGTAACAAAGACTTGGGTCAGTGTATCCAGGCACAAATTAGTTTGTAACAGTTTCTTTGTTAAACAAATCATCCTTGGAAGTTAAGAATCAGGTAGGAATTTGCAGGATTCCCCTTGTGTAAATGGAGGAAATCAGAAGCAATTTTTCCATCCCTCTGAAAGGAGAACCAAATGACTGTCCAAATGAGTTTTAAATGCACTTACTGCAAATAGCTGGACATGACCACAGCCCAGCTTGTGAGACAGAAGTTGTCTTTCTCCAAAACAAGCAGGTTCTCCATTATAAACTTCTTTGGGTGGGGAGAAGTGGGGGGGGGGGGGGAGCAAAAATTCTTTGGTTCACAACATTGTTTTGCGTAGGCTTTCAAGTAGATCTTCCAAAGCTACCAGCTGTCCAGGCTAGTAACATAACACCCATGCCTCCTCCTCAGTAGTGGACGCTCCTCTTTGGTATCCTATTTTGTAAGGCAGACATCTTGCACTGATGATGGAGTCACACAGATGCATCTTTGAAAAGGAACAAACAAATTAATCTAGTTTATTAAGGAACACAGGAAACCTTTTGGTAGGAGGTAGGGGAGGGAGAAAAGAAAGGGTTGATAGATTCAGTATTTGCTAGAAGCAAGTTATTTTGCTCTTGTAGTTATTTGTTTACAGCTGTCCGTAGCTGTGATACGTCTGTGTTGACAGAAAATATGGCGTTACTGCTTTGTGAGTAATTTTGAGTAACAACAAGCAAGACATTAATAAATCCTTTCAGGTAGACACAGCCCTGTGGCAGAAAATATAAATATTCATTTTGGGAAGCATTCTGGCAGTTACTAAGCATGATACTTACTTGTTGACTGCGTGATGCATGAAACCTTGTAGGACGACCACATGCTTAAAACACAAAGTATTGTAGCTAGGAACCCGAAAGTCTGGATGGGAAAACAAATAAACCACAAATATTTACAGAGCATTAGATGACACATATTCCATGCATGTATGGACACTTTTGTAGATTCAGCTACATATTTTATGAGATTAACAGACCCAAAAAAGTGATTTCTCTCCTCCATTCTGCCAAAATACTAAAAAAATAAAATTTCCTGTAGTATAATAGCAAGTTATGTCTTGTGAAAACAACAACTGACAGACAGACTAAGAGTCATATACAAGGAGGGAGAAAAAGCTGGACAGCAGCATGGAGTCTCACCTTCTAAACTTCTCACTAGGATTCTGCAACAAAGAAAATACTGTTTCTAGCACCTCTGAGTACTGTTCTTTTACTGCCCCATTCAAACAAGTCTTTCCCTGCTGCCTGCCAAATAAACAAGTCAGGTAAGCCTTCTAGTCTGTTTGCATCATCCAGACTAAGTTTCTGAAAGCAATTCATTATTCTGGAGGAGTTGTATTTCTGGTCCTGCTGCTGTGAAAATACTGTCACCCACACTTGTAAGTCCTGCCTCTCTACAAAGCCCTCCAGCCAACAGAGGCAGAAAGCATCTTCCAGTAAGTCAGTGCAGAGCCTCAGTAGGTTTTAGCTCAGGAGAAATTATCTTGAAGAGGGATCAGTTCAGAAACAGGAGGCAATCAAAACCCAAAGACTGGGGTGAAATTCTGTAGGCAAGTTCCATGTGCTACAACAGCCTATTGTCAAAATTTAATTGTCTTAATTCTTCCCCTAAACACATTAGTTCCTATGAGTTAAAGCAGAAGCCTTTGGTTTCAACACTCTTGACAGGACAAATACCCACTTCAGTGGTGAGTCTGGAGTCTCACAACAAAATATTTTTGTTGGCACTGTGTTACAGAACATTCACTGAAATGAGCTAGAAGGTAGTTGACCCAACCAAGACACAAGCAAGGCAAGTCTGTAAGAAAATAAAAGTACAAGTAACAGATTTCCAATGCCCTACTATATATATATTGCAATTTTAAAAATGTCAAGACTAATAAACACAGTCTTACCGCTCCAGCCACAAGTCCAGTCAAATTGTAACTCTTGGCTGCTGCTACAATCGATCCAATGAGAAGCAGAATTGTACCAATTAAGTAATGAAGGAACTCCTGTAAAGACAAGCACAGCCTGCATCAGAAGGGAAACTTAGCAGGAAAGCATTTTGATAGAATGAAAGAAATTAAGAAAGAAAAGAAAGAAAGAAATTAAGTTGGCAGAATTGACTCAAACCCAGAGGACAAAACACTAGTAAAAAAAGGAAAAAAAAAGTAAAACAATATTAAAAAAACCCTCTAACAACCTATCTTGTGAGTGGATTTTGTGCCAAACCTCAGTTTGGCACAAAAAGGGAGAGAGGGACAATCTTCAGATCTACTAATGTCATTGGAATAAGGTTTACTTACTGGGTATGGATCCAATCCTTTCAATTCAACATGGTTCACTGCTCAGGATGAAACATGTCTCTTTATTGCATCAAGTATTGCACCTCACTTAAAGGGATGGTTCTGGAGGAAGGAAGAAGCCTTAAAGACATATTTCTCTAGCCTATATGAGATGGCATAATTGGAAAACCAAATGTTCCTACTTCTGATAATCTTAAGAAGTAAGCAGCGGATCTCGTGGATTTACTAATGACTTAGATCAACCAAGACTCAAAACAGGAGGGAAGCCACAAAAAGCACAACTGCAGTAAAACATGATGGCATGGGCTTTTCTGGGAGAGCACCAAGGCACCACATGTAAGATCTTCTCTGGTGTGATGAGTATCAGTCTGGGAGTCAATTTTACCTTGTTACAAGCAGGGGTTATCTGTGGATTGATTTTGAATACTCACAAAGCTTATGGCAACCAGTATCTGTGTTTGCACACTGAACATGGGTTGTTTCTTGTGCATGGTTGGGGTGGGCAGGGGCATATCTGCTTACTTTATCCACATGAACCAAGGGAATGCCATGTCTAAGGGAGAGGAGAGATCCTATCTCAAACCACAAGTCCCAAAATTGTTCAAGGAAAGCGCAGACGATAAACAGTCTATCATACCAGTTTCCCTCTTCTCAGGTGTTTTATACAGAGCTGAGAAGGATTTTTGCCATAAAGGCTCTGAGACCACAACTTGCTGTCCTCATTCATAACCTTGTTTCAGTTAATCAAGATCCCAACCCTTGCATTTTCTAGAATAAATTATTTCCATAAGGAGGCTTTCTCTGGGTAGTGCATGACACAGCAGGCAAATTAGACACGCCATTGCCTCCTTACAGACAGCAAATAAAGCAGTGTACGCAGGCCACTACTTTAGAGGAATTTGAGGGATGGGCAGTGGTTCAATGGAATCATCAAAGGCTAAATTAGGTGGAGAACCAACAGCTGGCAGGGCTGGGAGAATGTCCCTCTGGAGAAATACTTACAAGCTTTAAAAGGTGTCAGCGCTGAACCACCTCTTGAACCACTGCAACTTTACTGACTACAAATCACACCCCTGATTGCAATGTAGAAATCCTGCCAGGAAACTCATCTGAGTGCTACCTGTAGTTTCCCAAAGACTCTTACATGTCTTCCTATTCTGTTCTAAATGTGTGACTGATAAGGAGGTTGGTTGTTTTGTAAAAGAGCAGCAGTGTTCAAGCATCTCATCCCACAAAGCAATCTGAAGCTGAGCAGCCACAAACTTCAGTGCCTTAAACTCACTAGTGGCTCGTGGCTCTGGAACATTGAGGAATGATTAAACACAAAACAAAACAAAACAAACAAACAAAAAAGCAGCCTATGCAGAGGCCAAAATGTCATAGTCCTGTTACAGCAATGCACACATTAAATACTGCTTTACAAAACTGTCAGTCCTTTATTTTAATACCTGCATTTTAATACCTGCATCTGTATTATTTCTAGATAAATAACTACCTTTAGAGACAGACAGTGGTAGCAAACATTTAAAAAGAAAAAAAATCTAACCATGTTCTTCAGCTAAAAAGAAAAAGAAAGTTATATTTTTCTCTCTGGTTAGAAGTGGATGGATGGATAGACTGTTTGTTATCTTAGATCTGTACACTACTTACATAAATTTCTATTAAATGCCATCCAACCAATCTTGGATTTCAAAATTCCTCTGTATCTCTCCAGTTTGCTTTCCCCATTTCTTTTTTCCTTCCTCTGTGGAACTAACATGTCACTAATGTGTAAGGGAGGCATGTTCTAAGAGGTTATTAAAATCCATCATTCCATACTAGGATGCAGAACTCTTTATTAGTTGACCTGACCCAGAACTACTGAAAAAGTTCAGGTCCCACATTTTATATGCTGCTTGTTAGTTCTCCACTAGGATACGAGAGATGGATGTGTACAGGAAATGTGGGAATGAGGCAGAACATCCTGCAGGATATCCCAAAAAAGGCCAGGCTATGGCAATGGCAGAGGCTCCTATTTCTTGCTATTGTTTAAGTTACCTAAAACCATACCAAAAAGAGACACATTTGACTTAAATAGCACTCACAGACTTTATTTTGGGACAGGATGTAGCACATGAATTCTAATGCTATGATTTGGTACGTTAGCAATCCCTTAGCTGCTCTAAATGACCCGAGCTAGGACTCATCTGCTGAAGGCTTGATAATCAGTACCTTCTTTTCAGTTGTCTCAGAATAACACTACTGACTTCCCTGAAGTAAATCTGGATTTATATCTGTCTGAAGGAGGGCAGGATCAGATCCAAATCAGCTAAAAACCCTTACAATTATAGCATCTGCTGAACTGAATACTAATAACAGAAGGATTTGCATACAAGGCAAAAGAAGAATTTAGCGAAAGACAGCCTATCATTGTGAGACAGCACAAGAAAATGGACTAAGAAATTGAGACATGAACCCCCAATAGAGGCAAGGAAGCCAGGCCATGGAACAGGCTCACCGCAAGTGGCCAGCTCACACAAGTGAGCTTCCTGTAGATCCTGAAGATGTGGGTAATGTAGAAGAACAAAATCATGACCAAATCGCACATGGTGACAATCTGAAAGAAGCTGTATGCGCTGTAATCTGTCCACGGAGAATTATTGACACTGATGAATCCAATCAGCAGTGAGATCTGGAAGACAAAATGTGCATTAAAGGTTTTTACAGTGGTGCTCAGAGGGTTGTGCGGATGATTTTAAGCAGAATAAAATCGCACTTAGAAACAGAAGACAAATATCTCATGTAAATTGGATGGTCCCAACAAAATGGAGGACTAAGTAATGAGCATGATAATAATGTTTTATAATTTGCTGGTAAATGAGCTGAAGCAACCATTAAGAGTGGGGAAAGGGCCAACTGCCAGAAGGAATGCAGCAGTTTCAGCCTGAAGAACCCGATCTGAAGAAGTCTCTAAGTACAACAGAGGAGGTCTCAGAGAAAAAGAACTGAAAGCCTGAAGATTCACCAGTGACTGAAGCACCTAAACCCCACAGACTTTCAGAAGGAAATAATTGAAGGCTGTAAAAATTGAGGTGTCCATGAGCAGATGCACCTTTACTTTGATTTAGTGACACTTCTCACATGCAAAATTGCATGACCTGGCTGCAGCTAAGCTAACAGTTTTACTCTTCCTTTTCTACCACCCACAGAGCAGGAGTATTAGAGGATTGTAAGGCAGCATCATAGCAAATAATACAAAAATCTGAGGGAATTGATTAATTCACCTCACCCCCAAAGTTTTAATATGTTAACACTGCAACATAAAAGTAAAAAGCATTATTGTACAACTTCTGTCAGCTGTAGGCTTGCAAAAGACAAAAGCTATTTCATTTTTTTTAAATATGAAACTACTTGTTTTGTTTACTAATCTTGCTGCTTCCACCAGGCTGGCTAACCTGGGTGATCAAAATAAACCTACTAAAAATAAATACACTGAAGTATTCTCTTATTACAGACTTTGTCAATGCATGCTTTCAGCCACTGTAATTTTTAGCTCATGTAAAGTCAATCAGAAGCAGTAATGATTCACATTTTAAGTGTTTCTCCTAGACATTAAAAAAACTATCTGAGAAAGCCAGAACCTTAGACTACACCATCCTTTCCTGCACACTCATCTTCCAAACTCCTAACCAACTGCATTCATTATCAGAATAATTTCCTTAAGATTAAAAGAGGAAAAAAAACCCACAGCAAACCAACACCCAAACAGCTTAGATTATCCCTGCTGTAGTGTTAGCCAAGTTTCACCTGCTCAGTTCTAAGTGGACAGGCTAAATATATGCATGCATGAGGGCATGCAAGAGCTACATACAAACAAAAGAACTTCACAAGAACTTCTCACCCTGACCAAACTCCATCCAAACAGACACACCAATGTCTTGACAGTGAACCACCTTCAAAAGTTGACTTCAAAGAGAAAAGTCAATGCTCCAGATTCTTTCCCACACAAGTGGTTAAGCTAATGGACCTGGTCCAGCTCCATTATTTTTTGTGTGTTTGTCCAAATAGTTGATATTAGCACTGTAAGTGATGCTCAGTCCAAGACGGTCACGGGCTTCTGCACTACAGTGAGCCTACATCTCCTCTCACCTTTGGAAATGACACAGGACTTGGAGATGCAGGGTTAGATCATACTCTGTGCTTCCCAAGAATGGAGGTCACAGGTGTCTTTGAAAATGCATGATACTGCTCAGTCCCTGTCTCCCCAGATGTGTTCCTGCCCTCTGGTTTGGGAGTGTAACATCAGAGCAGCATCCTGCACGTTCAGTGCTTCTGTCTGCACCACGCCTCACCTCTAGGTCTCACTGCCTCACCTCTGGGGAATCCTAAGTGCACAAAGTCTTGCACCTTGTGCATGGCAAAGATTTCTGATATGCTACATTTCTTAGAAGACAACAAAGGAATGCTCTCCACAATTCAGCATTTAAATAACTCTGGCCCAGTTCTTCAATTCTGACAGAATTTGGATGCAGTTTTGTCCAATCTGTGCCTACATACAGCAGGTCTACATTAAGCAGTGGTTTCATGAGGGGCCAGGGCATCTGTCATCTTCTCCTTCCCACCCTGATTTTGCTCCCTGTGATGTACTGGCTCCTCCATTCATCTGTGCTGAGCCATCTCAGTGTACAAAGCCAGCAGAAAAGTGAACTACTGAAAAAAGGCAAATAGCTTTACTCTGACTCAGCCATCACACAAGGCAGGGTCAGGTGAGCAAGGGAGTGTGAGGGAGAAGTTAGGACTCCAACAGAAAAGACAGGAAGGACTGAGCAGGCAGGATGACAGCAGGCAGTACCATGTGCCATGGCTCAGGCTGCCACAGACCACCCATCTCAGTCCCTTGAATCTTAAGAAGAGCTGTCTGACTTAGCCATTGAATAACTTGAACAATCAGAAGGAGATCATTTGCCCTATAACGTAGAACACTTGAAGTGATGCAAGACACAGCTATTATTTTCATAATTTAAAACTGAATTTAATGACATTTCATTCTATAGGAAGACTCAACAAGAAGTCCCTGCAAGCACCGAGTCTTGCTCTTGGATAAAGGTGGGATGAGGACAATACTTCCCTAATCACCAAAGGCTCGAAGGGGTTTCCCTTATTCAGGTGTCTTCAGTTCCCAGTTCCAATTACACTGGACAAATCAAGAAAGAAGTATTTATTCACAGAAATATTAAATCTGCCTAGTGGCTCATTTCATGCATGAACAATTAACTTTAGCAACTTTTTTTTTCGGTGTACAAAGGATAAGGAGGGCTGGATCCCTGAAGTACAACCACCATCCAAATAATTAAAACCACTGGAAAAAAAATCACTTAGTTTAAACTAGACCCAGTTCTATTTCATGGAAGCATAAAAGTATTTTTCTTTTCAGTTAAAAGGTATAAAACACTGAGAAGAAGCATAAAGAATGTGAGCCATCCAAGAAAACAGAAAATTCATCTGAGGTGTTATACTCCTCAGAAATAGAAAAATACAAGGTAGCAACTACTCAGTGAAGAATCTGCTCAGCTCCTAAAGACAGAGTAAAACCGTGGATTTCAAGACTACTTCATGATTAAAACAACTCCAAAAACAATTAGCAAAGATTCTCCCTTCTTTGATTTTAGGTGTGCCTCAACACACAGGTAGGAAGAAATCACTGCATGGCAAGAGGTATTTCTTTCAAAGATTTACTTTCTCAGCATAAATTTTGCAACATGAGATTTATCTGCAATTTCTAAAGAGAGTCATCTGATCAGAGGCACATCATTCTGTTTCACAGGACAGGTGCAAAGGGGACCCTATAAACAACTTAATAAAACTTGTTTGCCACACTATATTGCCTGCATGGCTGGCAGATACAGTCAGAGTTTAAAACTCACATGTTGAAAAAGAATGCTAACAAATGAAGGAAATAGAGCCATATAATATCATTTGTCCTTTAAAAGTGACAAACACTGAAGTTCCTTCAGCAGATAGGTTTATCGTGATATATACCGGGTGATGACTGTATTTTTTTCCTCCTCTGGGATTCCTGTTTCCAGAGATTACAGTGATAAAATGATTAATATGTAACTGTCTGGGATACAGTTCAGCATAGATCTTAGAAGTCAGTTTGTGGCACAGAGAGAGAGAAATGAATGGCAAAGCACTAAAGTGATCAAATGTTATGACTGCTCTTTATGCATCTGTGCTCAGGGGAGCAGGTTAATACACTTTGAAAATAAAAACTGGGGGCACAAAAGAAAATCCAGGGCACTGCTATTTCCATTTCAATATAGCATTTCACAGATCATGAGAGCAACACACGTAAAACAAACAGCCAGCAAGCCAGTGTGATGAGAAGCACAGCTCAAATGATGGTCAGTCTCATTAGAAGATTTCAACATGCTCCACAATATATATCCAGGCTCCAGACCTGCATTACCTGCAGGAGGATTTTCTTCATCATCTCCCAGGGGTTGAGGTGAAGATGACCAATCTGTAATTCCCTAGATCTTCCTTCCTTTTCACAGACATTACATCAGTCTGTTCAGAATGGCACGCTTTCCTTCTGGACTTCTCAGGCTAGAGAGGATAGGGAAGAACTGGACAAGAGGAATAAATTTTCTTTCCCTATGCTATAAAATGCTACTTGAAGTGTTCCCTGGAAATGCTGTTTCTTTTTAAAAAATCAGATTGTTTCTTCTTGTCCCTGACAAAGACTGAGCATCTGAAGTCCACTGATCACTATTACACTCAAGTGTAACAGGATCACTATTACACTCAATTTACAGGAAATGGGTATTTACAGGAAAGTTACAGGAAAATATGTATCAAGACTTCAAGGAAGTAAATCTTCCACTTCAGGAAAATTCAACACTTTCTTAAGGAAAGGACAGGAATCATGCCTTTGTATTAAGAAGAGATTCTATATAGGAAGACGATCCAACTTCCAATGACTCCTAAGGCAAATGCATACTGAAGAAAAGGCCCACAGTATTAGGCCCAGATGCTGTTGTACTTCTGATTTCAGATGGTTTGAATTCCACCTAACTCCCTGTGCTCACTCTTTGCTGGCTGTAGTCCTGCAAATGGTATTAGGTTACAGAGAAAGCTCAGCTCCAAACATCCCAGCTTCCCAGGAGTGGGCTGGGCACAATACTGGGACTCAGAGCAAGCCAGAAACACAACTCTCAGCCTCTCTGGTGGCGAGATCCTCCTGCAGTTTCCAATCCTGTCATCAGTCACAGAGGCCACAGTGAAACTGCCCAAGAGCTGCCTTCATCTCCAGACTAATGGGCTGTGCTCCCCTTCACTAACATTGGATCCTGCTGGAATGCACAGCGAAGATGGAAAAGCTTGGGTGGGCCAAACCTGCAAGTTCAAAGAAGCTTAATGGAGAATCACCTGCTGCAAGGAAGGGGCAGAGGTGCGTGCCCACCAGTCAAGAGATTACAAGGTACAATTTTCCTCACTAGTGCCCTGAGGGTAACAAAGGAAAGGATTTGTTTTGCTCTCCATGTTACCTTCAGGCCAGCTGGCACCACAAAACATTTTCTGCTCATGTGGTAGAAGACTGTAGTTTATCTGACCACAGAACAGTTTTATAATCCAGGAATCAATCTGTGCAAGTGCTTTGTATGATCTTTTTCTACTGTCCTGCTCTAATGGATGTCATAAATAAAGCTCTGGCTTTACGACCAATACTTAATTCTTTTGTAATGTTTGGAGAGAACTAAATTTTCCTCAGATGCAGCTACCTGCAAGAACATAAATCCAGCATGGTCTCCAATACTGACAGGAACCTACTCTAAAGGAAAACCTAATGTTCTGAGCATGAGAGGCCCATTTCCACAGGCAAACACTGACACAACAAGGGAAGAATTAAAAGTTACTGGCTCTTGAATACTGATCTGTTTTGTAATCAGTCTGAACTTCAGTCAATCATGTATTTCACTGCTTCAGCTCCCCCATTTTCCAAATGAGGACTAATAAAGACTTCACATGCATTTGCTAAAGGTTTTTGCCCTCAAAACACTTTAGACGTAAAATAAGGCAAAAATTTTGAGCACAACTAATAAACATCTAGGGCAAGATGACTGTTTTCCTTTACAGTATGAATGAGAATAGATGCCCACCAAAAAGAAAAACCAAACAATATATCCCCCACCCTTCTTCCCCCCCATCCTCCCCTCCAAAAGCCCGAACTAGCAATCAACAAATCACAGATGTAACAGACAAACATGTGGGAAAATCATCTGAAGAGAAAGCCACAGAACAGGCAAACAGTAGCAAAAGGTTGGTCTTCTGAGAATTGCTTTGTGGTCAATCTGTAGCTAGCACAGCACAAAAGATAAACAAAAATGAGAGTCCTACCTCACTGTAAAATGGAAATCATTTTTTTTTCCTGTCTGTCATTTATTTACTTACAATAGACTGTGATCAAGCTTTGCAAAAAACCCCACCATGCACAAAACATTGCAAATTAATTGCTTTCTAACTAGAAGTGTAATCTTTAATGCTTGGACTACTTTACTACTCAAACTCTTGACCATCCCTGAGTGTTCCGCACTGCACATTATCACTCACCCGTATCTTTCTGTTCTTTCACAATTCTGTTAATGACTGTGAAGTAGAGGTTACCCTTTCCCACTGTGCCTGTGTACAGTGGTGGTGTGCTGGGTGTGGGTGCAATATAAGCTGCCTTCACAGCAGCTCGTGTGGAGCTGGGCTTTCTGCGGTTAAAACGTGTTGATAACACATCAGTCTTTGGGCTGCTGCTGAACACTGCTTGCACAGCAGCAGTGCTTGCTTTCTCCTCCCTCCCCTTGCCCCAAAGCAGGCTCACAAGTAGGCAAGTCACAGCTGGCAAGTCACTGAACAACGGGATTTTTCAGACCATGATGTTGTGTTCAGTGATAAAAGCTCAGGAAAAGGAGGTTTAAGGGGAAACGTTTTAGGTTACGGTGTTTCTCTTCCAAAGCAAGCATTGCACATAGAATCACAGACTCACAGAATGGTTTGGGTTGGGAAGGACCTTAAAGACCACCTATTTACAGCTCCCCAACCACAGGCAGGGACGCCTTCCAGCAGACCAGGTTGCTCAGAGCCCCATCCAGCCTGGCCTTGGACACTTTTGTCGATGGGGAGTAGCGAATGAATTTATTGCTTTGCTTGTGTGTGCAGCTTTTGATTTTCTTATAAAATTGTCATTATCTTGCTCCATGGGTCTTTTTGCCTTCCGTCTATTTTCTCCCCATCTGACAGGGGAGGGGAGTGAGTGAGAGGCTGGTGTTTGGTTGTTGGCTGGGGTTAACCCACTGTATGTGGCCGACCCCTGGTCTGGATTTCTAGCTGCTGCAGTAGGACAAAGAATTATATTAAAAATCTTCATTGCAGAAAGACACAGAATATGGTTTTTCCAAATCCCAAGATCATGCACTGAACTGACAGACTGAAACTGCTGTCTTGCCATGTAATTTTAAATTATGGGTAACAATTTCTTTTTCTATATAGAAAAAAAATGTGAAAGGCCAACTAAATTGCAGGGAGGAAAGATAATGTTAATAAGAAGCAAAATTGCCTCAAGGTGCCCAGTTCTAGAAAAACAGTATAACTCTTATCTCAAAGTTTTATCATAATACCATGACACACACAGCATCATGTACAATCCACCCAGCACTGTTATCTCTTCATTTAGCTACTTTGCCTGGCAATGTACAACCACATCCTTGTATTTTTCAGAATATTTTCCTTTTTTTTTCTTGACTGAACTCCCCCTCTACTATACCATCTCATGAGAAGTCATACTATAACTTTTTGTGTCCAGCGTTTCCTTTCCTTTTTTTCTGCTTACTCCCCTTTCCTATTCTTTCCTACACTACACTGTGTATTTCTTCTCCTTTATATATCTCATTCTCTCCCACTCGAATTTCCGTCTATACATGTTGATGCACCACAATTCCCTCTCTTAATGTTTCCTAGCTATCTTCCCCAGTCTCTTGCATCAGGACATGTATTGCAATTAGCTAACTAAAAATTAGCACCATTCAGGGGAAAAATATCAGGGAACAGGATTCAGCATAGTGCTACACCCGCACAAAGACTGTAGGCAGCAGCTCTGCTTTACCAGTCTTCAGTTGGTAGTTGGCAATACCTGCAAGTATCCACTGTACTTGCTGGAGGACTGATGAACCTTTGCACTGCTTTAAATGTTGCTCCTCCTGAATCTGAAAAAAGAAGGACCCTGAGAACTATCCACAAAATTGATAAAACCTGTTTGATTTCCACTCTCTTAAAACTTACCCGAGTTCTAGTGCAAGCAATTGTACAGAAACTGTGTCTACACATTTGGGGCAAGGGACAGCACTGACTCTCATCCTATTTCATCACAGCCATTTAAAAAAAGCCAATATAACAAGAGCCAAATTCTTTTTGTATTTGAATGAAAAAAAAAGTCAAAGTTTCCAGCTTATGACACCAGCCAAGATGGTAAATGGAATTTTCCATCCCTACGTGAGCCAATCAGGATAACTGTGCCCCGGAGAAATGTCACTGACTGCAGCTGTACGTTTCCAAATGTTACACCTCAACACAGTGAAGCAACACCCACATATTATTAAGTACATACTTCTGGTGGAGTAAAATAATTTTTTTAACAGCTTCCCAAAACAGAAAGATGAGCAAAGCGGAGGCCAAGGTTACAGTTGTAGATCATGCAAGACTGGCTCAGCTAATTTAAGCAGCAATGTTGACTGCTGCTGTAATCGGGATTTCCTTCTTCCAGGGCAGTGTTGGAAATGTGAACTGTAACAGACAAACCCCTACTAGAAAAAGAAGATAAAGAGCACAGTCCATTTGAAACTTCATTAATGACAGATGAAATCAGCTGCCTTCAAGTGCATGGTTCTGTGAAGCAGTCAGTCTTTGGTTGCACAATAATGTTTCAGCCCCTGCGTCTGGGCAGATTTCCTTCTTGTCTGGCTGCTTTGCTAAAATAAGGAGGCTGCTTGGCCTCTGATAAGTGACTTCTCTTGTGCACCACCATCCACAGGCTATTTATTGAAGATAAAAATGGTGGGAGGTTGAGAAAAGACAAAATAAGCTTATTCAGACCCTCTACAACTCCGATAAGAGGACAATCCTAAGTACAAGCAAGCTGAATTCTATATCTATTAATAAGAAGTTATCTATCTGCTCAGGCACAGGCCTCAGTGGTAGAAAAGCATGAGGGGTAATCCCAGAACCAGCATATGAAGGGCATTATTAAAGAGCCCTTGTTGCAGGGTGTTAGCCATGATCATTAAAAAGGCAATTCTTTGTAATGACTAGCTGCAATTAAGTCCTGCCTACCACTGATCACAGGACTTCAATCCCGCCCCTGCCAGCTGAACGAGTTCCCTGCCTCAATCCCCACAGCTGCCTGCACCATGCCGAAAGGCACCACACAATCCTGGACATTATTAACTAAAAGCTGAGGGTTTCATAGTTATATGGCAAATAATAGGCTATATTCTCATCAGGTAGTGACTTAATTAAAAAAAAAAGAAGTTTGTTACCAACAACAACCTCATAATTTTATTTCTTCTTCTTGCCAATTCAATTTTAACAGATTTGTTTCAAAATCAACTTAAATTTAAAATATTTCAACTGTAAATGCATTATCAGTAAGTTTTTCAATCTATAAAAAAGATACACACACGACACTCAAAATACTGCAGCAACTAAGTAACATTGCACAAGGGCCACATGCAAGTTACAACCAATTCCCAAAACACATAAAACTCATTGCAAAACAGTATTAATAGCACAACTGACTGTTAGCATGTCTGCAAAGGACAGGAACAAAATTTTAAATACTGGCAATGCCCCAGAAGGGTTCTAACTCTGGGAATCACAGCTGCTTTCCCTCTGACTTTCAAAGAGGTGCCACCTCCTATGACTGCAAGGACTACTCTGGACTAAGCCAGAAGAACCCTATACTTTTGGAGCACGTAGCATGTTCCTGTATGAACAAGGAATTAATTCTCTATGCAGAAAACAGCCCCCATGAAACAGCCAGCCTGCCACCCACTCCAGTTGTCTCTCCCATCAAGTCATAATCCCCAAATCACAGACGAACCTGCTGCTTCAGGTAAGAGCAAAGACACATCCTCTATATAACCAGGGTGTTTTTTCTGCAGATGCAAAACCACAATCCCTGGCTCAGTCTGTGCTCTCTGCCCTCCTTCTGTTGTGGTGCTTGTTGGGAATCTCTGTCCTACACAAACAAGCCCATTTAGAAAAGACAACCTGACTGCTGCAAAAAGCATGCATGCACATGGCTCCTGCTGTGGTTCACTCCACTGTAAAAGACCATCTACCTTCCATGGTAGGGAGAATCCCTATATCATAACTCAGAATATTATAGGTAGTAAAAAACATTGCAAGTGACTTGAATCTCCAGAGTCCTC
>JAWWLV010000088.1:41416861-41435415 GCA_035041135.1 Platyrinchus mystaceus | reverse complement strand
AGAGACACCATCTCCAAACAGGGTGAAGACAGGGAATACACTGCTCTTGCACATCTTAGAAGATATAAGAACTCATGCTTTTCACCACATCCTATTATCCAAGGTCATAATGTGCATCTGATTAAGATTTTTAAACGTCATTTGCAAATTTAACTTTCCATAAAACAAATGCGCCGGGAAACCATTGCCAATACTTCCCTCTGCTCTTTCAGGCATAGTAAACATGTCTCAGTTGATGTGGCAAATTTCTGGGCTTCGTTTCCTTTTTTTTTGTTGTATCAGAAAATGTATTTGTTAAGCCCTGTTCAACCACCTCTACAGAAAGAGCTCTACATGCACACAGGTAGCTAATGAATGTATTGAAACAAATCCCAGTGGATGAGTCAGATGAGCAATGAAAGATAGCTCCAACTTTGTGCTTTTACGAAGCCTCTTTTAGGATACAAATAAAACATTCACTGACACATTCAGAACAGAGATACAGTAGTGTTTAATAATGACTCAATTGTCTTTTTACAAAATGTACTGGAGTTGATTATTTTAGCCTCCTAGAGAGGTTTCAACATCAGAAAAATTACTAGTCTCATTTTTGCTGAAATAGATAGAAATTAAAACAGATGGTACAAAACCTTCTCCTGCTCAAGAGAAAAAGAAAAGGGACTACATTCTCAGCTTGTGGTTTGAAACACATGGAACCACTTCAAGCTTATGTATTTCCTGCCTTTCTGTGCCAGACACTTGCTCTTGCTGACAGTAGCCTCTATGGCTGCACTGTTCCCTAAAACCTCACATGGAAAAAAGAAAACCAGAGAGCTGAAGTAAAGCTCCATTAGTTCCCTGGTACTGTGTAGCCTGGAGAACATCTGCATCATTGCAGCTGAGAACAGCTGCTTGGAGACAAAACAGAAAGGGAAAATTCCTTAAACTGGTGTTGCTTGTGAAGTTTTGCCTCACCAAATAAAACTCTGTCAGCCTGCCACCAAGCACTCCTTGGTTAACATGCAGAGAACACACTGTTTGTTCCCAGCTCTTACGCAAATACCTGGACAGAAATTGTAAAATGGCCACCCAGAGCAGAGGCATGGAAAAAATACAACTGGACAAGCCAGCCTGTTTTGGTGTTCTCAGAGTGGAAATAACATAGGACTTCCCAGTCCTATGGGGTTTAATTACTAGGCTTAGACATTCCTTACTGCTCCTGTTTCTTTGGAGCTATCTAAGACTTAGAATAATTTTTTTCTCTCTCTTTGCTCTCCAGCAAGGTCAATTTTACTGCAGCTTCTAGCAGAACATCAAAAATAACTAGCAGCTCCAAAACATAGCTCTGACCTTGGCCTCAAAGTAACTGCTTCTAAAAACATGTCTTATTTCTTAGCCAGTAGTTTATCACATGGTTGCAGACTGAAGACACTTGCACATTCTTGGGTGGTTTTCCTCAATCCATCAGAAAGCACAGTCTACACGGGACTCACAGACAGGCTTACAGTTTCAGCATCTCTGCATATCACCACCGTTCCTCTCTTCTGAGCAGCTTTATTACCATAGAGGCAAAATCACGTGTCACTGACACACTGCTGGAAAGAATTAGATGTTTCACTTCAATCACCTCCATGGACAGAGAGACATTTCAGTCTCAAGATCAGTCCGAAGATTGAGCAGCTCTTATATCACTCCGAGCATCATTAGCGTTTGTGAATCTCCTTTTCTTGTATCAATGGTTTTGATTAGGAATTGTTTTCTTTCACAAGCAGATTTTGCTTTCTTTTTATATTTCAACTTTTTCTGAATATAGCTCCACAGTAAATTTGTCTGATATGATACAGCACATTCAGAAACAGAACTGGGCTCCAGCAACCTAACTACCAGCATTTTCTAGCTTTCAGTGTTATTCAGCGAATATTCTCTTGAATACTATTATTCAACTGTATGTTAGTATACAAATAGCCCAGAGAGGTTTCAGCACACTTCAAAGTTACTCAGAATTACAGATTGTCTTGTTGGCCATTCACTTGTCAAGTATGTCATTGCTTTTGTCAAGACATGCTTTGGAAATTAAATAGATACTCAGCAGAAAAGTTTTAAGAATTGCCTTACCATTTTTAACAAGTTAAAATGATGTTGCTAAGTCAACTTTTATTGAGTTTATCCTTTTTTTACATTGCAATTGCTTGTAAATCTTTTCTTCAGCCTTGAGAAGGCAATTTTGATTTTCTTCTGTCTGGTGAAACTGCTCTTTCCCGGCTCATATTGGGCTTACAGAATCAGCACTGTTTTTAGCTTAACACCCTGTATTTTGAGTCTCTGCTTACTGTGACAGAACTATTGTAACAGTAACAACAGTGTTATTGTGGGAACAATCACCTTCAGTCTGAACTGTGACCCAAGTTAGCTTGGCCCAACCTGAAGGAGGTGAAAGAGAGGCAAAGAAGGCCGTGGGCCACTCCACACCTCTCAGAGTCCAGAAAAAAGGAGCGGTCCAAGAACAGTTTGAGAAGCCTGAAAGAACTACACAAGCTTGTGCTGTGCTGTGCTGGCTCTTCTACGTGAGAGCTCTCAACACTCCTTTTCTCTCTTCAGTCTATAGCGGTCACGCTCCTGCAAATGTCTGCATCAGACACTTTGGACAGGTGATACAACCACAGCTGTTCCTCCCAAGTGCCCAAGATGATGAGACACCTATATAGGCTCCAGTGTCAAACATGGGCTGTGCTGAAAGCAGGACACAGTCCAATACAGCGTTAGTGGCATCCTCCAGGCTCCAGCAGTAAAAATATAAAAAGCACATGAGGGCTCCACAAGAAATTCAGCTGAATCAGACTTGTTTGGATCTATCAACACTGGCATTTGAGCCACTCTGGTGACAATACAGATGCACACTCATACTGCTGCCTGTAATGGCACAGGATGCCTCAAGAAGTTTTCTCTACTGAGAACTTGCCAAGCTAAACAACACAGATTCCTAGAAAGTCTCACAATAAAACAGGCCAGCAGTAGCACGAACACAGAGCAAACAAGCTTCAAACAAATAAGCACTGATACTGCAACACGCTGAAGATTGCCACGTGTCAGGCTGGCTAAAATTCAAGTCATTTAGTTTCTCTGGTCTAAGTGTACTGTGCACACTGATACACATTCACTCACATGTTCACTTAGTACACTGCTGGTATAGAACCAAGGTGGCCACACTGGCATCCTGGATCCTGCATGTATCCCTGGCAATCTAAGAGATCTTGGCAAAACTCTAAATACAAAAAAAACCCCAAACCAAACCAACAACAACAACAACAAAAAAACACCAACAAACCAAACAAAAAAAAACCACAAAAGACCACCAAAAACAGAGGGAAAAAGAGATGAGAAAAAAAGAGAATTAAAAAAGGAAAGAA
Organism: Platyrinchus mystaceus; assembly: GCA_035041135.1. Lineage (NCBI taxonomy): Eukaryota > Metazoa > Chordata > Aves > Passeriformes > Tyrannidae > Platyrinchus > Platyrinchus mystaceus. The sequence goes on along the minus strand of JAWWLV010000088.1, from coordinate 41,432,029 downwards.
AAAGTGAAAGCTATATTAACAACATCAAGTTAAACTAGCTGAAGTAAGTTAGATGTTGAAGATGCTTTGTAACTTCCTGTTAAAATCAGAGCTTCAGTTCAGCCTGGATTTTGAAAACAGAGCCCCAACTAACATCAGTAATAGTCACACGTGGAAAAGCAGGTTTCAAACTGTCTTACTACCACTCAAAATACACAAGTCACATAACTATGTTTTCTCTTCCATTTTATTTTCAAAATATTTACAGACCATTCCCTAAGCTCTGAAGTCAATGCATAAAATACACTGTCTTTTCAACACTATAATCATTCTGCAAGGTTAAAGAAATTCTCTAGCAAAAAAAGGAAAGGAATTTGTGTAGGCTTATAAGCAAGAAACCCTTTTTTTTCTTCCTAATTTCATTCTATCTAGACACCACAGCACCCAGAATTTCAAGAGAAAGCACTGGTAACATTCAGAAATTACCAGCAATTCACATTGTACAATCCCTTCAATATTCCTGAGTTTTAGTCCTTCTGTCTCACAGAAGAACAGCCATAAAATTATCTTTTATTTCTTTCGTATAATTTCCATAGCATATTGTTGTCATCTATTAGAATCATTTAATGCACATGAACATGTGCAGCACTTAACTTAGAACTAACCTATCCTGGTTATTTCTACCCTGGTTATTTCTACATGCTACAGCACATTTATTTTTCTTATGAAATTATTTGAGAAGAAGACACTATTGTGACGTGTGATATTAAAAGAAGTTCATTTGCCAGAAATTCCTTGAATACCTGAGGTATCTCCTATTTACAGGCAAACTGGAAAACGGAAAAAAACATACGAATGTGAAGCTGAAAGAGTGCAAAGGGAAAATAATTTACATTATTTTAACCTTTGTTAAATTCACAGCAGAAAGCCACTTGCTTAAATTCTGATAACTTTTACATTGAACGGCGTTCATAAAATATGACTTTATGTAAAGTATGTGAAGTATTACATAAAATTACATAGATTTACATCCAGCACATGAAAATATGTAAAGCATGTAAAGTATGCACACACTTAATATGTGCACCAAAAACTGACATTACAGCACAAATAAGCATGCCATGCTAGCTTTAAGAGTCACTTGTCATAGCTGTAGTGACACCACAGCAGGACGGAGAGCAGAGAGGACTAGTTACTTCTAGTCCATAAAAGGAACTGTTCTCTCCACAGTGGTAAAAGCAAAAAGAATTTTAGCTCATCAGCAAAGCACAAGTTTACTGTTTTAGGGCTACAGGTTCAGTTGCAATGTAGGCACATGCTCACAGAGATGTCACTTTTGAAAAGATTCTCCAGATGCACTCAATGGTTTGGGAACAACCCAAGCAACAAGAAGGCAGCAGACAACTGTTTGTGTTCCTACCAAGCAGAATTCATAGTGAGGGACAAATCTGAGGTCTTATAAGCACAGGACAAGCACTCAGCAGGTGCAGGTAGCCATGAGCAGTAACATCCAGTCTTGCCTCTTGCTACCAAGGCTCATTTCTAAGGGCCGCTGATGGCTAATAATGAGGTGGAAGAAACTGGGCAGCTTTTAAAGAGAAACTTCAGGATTCGATATTACTCCATGGTAACCTAGAACAAAACAATTCATACCTTCTAATGTCAATTTAGGAACCCACACAACTTTAAAAAAATGACTGGACAAATAAAGGCAGGAGGGAAAACAGCGCTGGGGGCTTAAAAAGATGAAGGCAATAACTCCAGCACAAAATGTTGTCAAGGTACAAGTTTTTGCAGGATGAAAATGTATGTGTGGAGGTATCACCACATGATGTCTGCCATGCTCTTTCCTAGGCATTAGTGACTGCCACGGCTGTAATTAAGCAGACAAATCTCTCCACAGATAATTGTGAGCCATAGAAACGAGAAAGAGCTTATCCATCTGTTAATCCTCTCCACATCTGCATGGAGCTAAATTTCCTGTACTAAGTCAAGGCATCAGCTCAAATTCTGGCAGTACTCTGCTATTGATTTCTTTTGAATTTCAGCCATACATCTCCTACATTCCTCCCCGTGCCACTAGGTCACCGCCTAGAGATCTCTCTGACAGACAGGGCACGGAGCCAGCTGGACCAGCAGTCCCAGCTGTGGTGCTCACCCCTTACCAGATCCCTGTCGGCACAGGCACTTGGCCTAGCTCTCTTCCAAAAACCTACCTATGCTAAGGAACGAGGTGTTGCACTGCAGCACGATGTGCTGTCGCATCACAGTGTTATATCGTTATTAGTAGCAAAAAGTTAATACTGGCTACTCTGGGCTCCTGCACGTTCGTCTGAACGAACAGAAGTGCTCGTCGCTGCTTTAGGAAGACGCAAAGGCAGCTTCTGACAGAGGAACAAGAACTTTCCGTCATGCTGAGAACTGCGAGAGCTGAGGGGCAACACAGCAGCGATGAAACCACCCAAGGAGCTGCGGCCCCAGCACCCCCTGACGACGCTCTCCAGACTCGTCTCCACAAGAACAGTCCCGCAGGGATGAGCGCGGTACCCGCGGAGGGCTCCGAGGGCCCCGACAGGAGCCCCGACAGCCCCCGAGGGCCGCCCCCGCCCCGCTCGCCCCTTACCATCTGGGCCACCTTCAGCATGCCGGCGCAGGAGCGGAAATAGGCGCCGTCCATGAGCTCCGAGTCCGAGCCCGCCGAGGAGGAGGCGACGGTGACGGCCGGCGGGGCGGCGGGGCCGCCGCTGCTCACCCCGGTGCGGATCACCCGTGCCCCGTGAGACATGGCTGCGTCCCAAGCTCCTCTCGCCGCTGCCCGTCCCGGGACAGGGGAACGGGACGGGATGGGATGGGACAGGGCGGGGCGGGGCGGGACGGCGGCGCCCCCGGGGCTGCTGCCAGGGGCCGGGCGGAGGCGGCGCGTCCCCGCCCGACCGCGCTCCCCGCCCGGGGCGGCCGCGGGGCGGGGGAGGGACAGGGGGAGCCGCGGGGGTTTTGTGCCCACGGCGGTTTCTTTTCCGCGGGGGAGACGCTGCCGCACCCACCTAGGGGAAGCGGGGTCCAGGACGAAGCCCAACAACTGGAAGCAGCCGAAGGGAAGCTCCTCCGGAGCGGGAGCCGCGGAGGGACGGCCGGCGGGCCCCCAGTGCAGGGGGTTACATGGAAACAAGGGAAGGTTTCCAGGCAGGAATGGGGACGCCTCGCGGTACAGCGCGGGGTCCCGGGGGGGAGGTTTGCAGAGCCGGCCACCGCAGCGGCCAGCGGCTTTCCTGGGATCCTAAAAGGCCCCCTCGGCACGTCAAAGTTTGTCAGCGATGCTCCTGGAGGGAGCTACTCTGTGCTTCGCTGTGGAGGTGCAGCTGCAAACAGCATTTATTCTTTCAAACGAACAACCCAAACCTCCTGATTCCCGATCTTGTAGAAGATAAAAACTATTTGCATTAAATGAACAGTCATTACAGTTTTTCCTGTTGCTTCCCAAGTGTCTCAGCCCCATTCTTTGAATTAAATCATGCAGAGATACTAACAAAACGAAGAAAAGGAAGCTAAATATTTCCTCAAGTTTAAAAATAACTTGTTCTCCTTTCTGACAAGTGAGGTAATAATGGGCATCTGAGCTGGGTATATGCCACTTTTACACTCATTGGAGTAGTAAGCCCGTCTTCTGCTGCTCTGTTTTGGAATTAGGATGCACATTCTGTTCGTATTTAGTATTTAAGAGCTCCTTCCGCGACTAAAATTGTTCTAGGAGGGAAGACAGGCAAGTTCAGATGATTCCCACTGCAAATAAGGGGCTAGTGTAAGCAATTTACATGACCAGGATGGGTTTGCCAGGGCAATAGTCCATAGTAGACTAAGTAGTACATAAATTTGATTAAGTCAGCTAGTAGTTGCAATAAAAGATATTACTTGTCCCTCTACATATTCTCTCATGTCATGAGATATCAAATCTACAACACTGGCATGTAACACACAAGAGTAAAACACTAGCTGCCAAGAAAAAAGATTTTGTTCTGTTTTTAAACAGCTGCCTTTTCCCCTCCCCCCCTTGCAGTTCCTGTTCAGAAGTGTGCGTGGTTATAGGTTTCTATAAGCCCTGTGGAGGAAGGTTCTCGTAACTTCTGCACTTCCTATTAAGAAATACCTTTTTTTTAACCACTCATTCCGCTTCTTTAGTTATTTCTTTTGAAACCATGTATTTGCTGGGGCCCTGATAATTCAAGTTCAGCCCAGTGAAATAGAAATACCTTTAAATTAATACAAGTAGAATAACAGTCATATTTTCTACTCAGCAATACAGGAATCTTCTGTGAACCCCTCAAACAAGATCAATCTACAACACTATTACATTTGAAGTTTTTATTATAGTTCTCATGCTATTTACTTTGTATTGCTAAGTGCATTATGCATGATGATGAAAAAAGGTACTGACAACTCCTTAACAAATGAAAATTAATGGCCATATGTTGACATTGAGTATCCTTATGTATGCAGGTGACTTAAGAGTTTTCAGAGAAACTGTCTGAAACAAGTGATTTATAATGTCAAATACCTTCATTTTGCAAGTTGATTAGCATTTTGTTTATTCTTCTAAATATCTGTATTAAGAATTTCACTAATCACTTCATCACTTACCAGTTGTTCTTTTAGGGTTTCTTTCAATCTTATGAGTACTAACCTATGCTCACAGATACAAGCGTCGTTTTAATTGTTGTATGTTAAACCACAGATAGCTTGTCTTCCTTATCAATATTGGAATATACAAATTCATTAAGTCATAGTTTTCAAATCAATATTCAAGACTAATGCACTGGAAGATAACCTTTTGGGTGCTTATGCCTTTCTTCAGGCCTGAACTAGGAGGAGCAAACTTCAGAAGGAGTGCTCAGTTTGTACAGATTCCTTCAATTTTAGCTAGATATTCAAAACACTTGAAAAACAGGTTGGTATCTGGGCAACAGATGAGAAATGAGAGACGAGAAAGAGCATGGGAAGTGAGTTAATTATCTTTCTAAAAGGAAAGAGCAAGGCAAGTAAGTTATGGTTTGGGGGAAAAAAAAGCAAGGCCAAGAAAAAAGCAAATTTTTGTCTAGTATCTATTTTTTAAATGCAGAATTAAGGATTCAACTCACAGATTTGTCTTTGGAAGTCATTCCACACATCTCCCCTTGAGGTTCAGTGCTGAAGACTCAGAGAGCAGGTAGGTGTTTTGCCAGAATCATTCCTTACCTGGTTTTGTCCTTCATTAACGGGTTTATTCTGACATGTAACACACAGTTTCCATGACAGTTTTAGATAAACTGGATGAAACTTAGATCTTCCTCTTAGTTCTACACCCTCTTGCTACTTCGGTCCAGAAATGATGTCTGGATTTCGACTTTAGGTCAGAATATTACATTAAATGCTTGTGCAAACATAGTCACATCCTTTGGACTTAAAACAAGTACATCAAATATCATTTAAGAAAGTATTTCTATTACTACTAAAGCATTTTTACTGAAGAGAAATCACTGATGAGGTTTTAATTTTGGCTATATTTCTAGTCACATTTTTTTATCAGTTGACATTCAATGCCTCTGATTTTTTTTTTCCAGCAATGGAAAAAAAACATATGAGATTTTAATGACATATTTTATCTGTGCAGATAAAATGCACAGTCAGTAGCCATTCTTCCTTCTCACAACTGGATAATTTTAGCAAGCAGCAGACAGCCCGACCTATGTTGTGCAGGCCAAATGCAATTTGCAGACAAATATAGATTTTTAAATAATATTTTGGCTTCCCTTACTCTGAAATCCTATGACTCCAACAGACAATCAACAACAAAACCACGTGATCGAGAACAGCATTAGTTGGCTGTTGATAAATCTTCTTCTGCAAGGCACATATGAAAGTAACCACACCCCATTCAGTTAAAAGGGAAATAGAGAAGACTTTTTTCAGGCAGTAAGGTTTCTCTACTACCATATATAATCATCCAAGTAAGTTTTTGAAAACTGGAAGACAGCCCAAATCTTCTTAATCCAAAAGATTCACCAGTAGTTTTAAATGAGGAAAACTTTAAATAACATCACAAAATAACCACAACCTTACATTCTCCACATAGTTCCTGGAAAAAAATACTTAGGTAATTTGTATTTGAAAGTAATTTTCAAAGGTATCTGTTTTGAAAGTCATAATCTCCTGTCATACTTCTGCTTGATTCAAAGATATTTAAATGTGAGCCTCAACTTCATTTGTTAAACTAACAGGTCACAAATGATGCCAGTAGACAGGAAAGGAGGGGGGAATTTCTTTGTTTCTAGCACTGGTGTCTTGACAATTCTTCTATGGATTTAATCTTTATACCATTTAATATGATTTAGAAGCCCAGATTTGAATTAGGACAGATTAATGGCCTAATCTGAGGAGAAAAAACTAAAAAGTACAACCTTTAGCCAGTGATTTGTGATATTCTCAGTTGTTTAAGGACTGAGCACTAAGGGACTGTAGATTCTGAGAAATCTGTTAGGATAATGTGTTTCAGGCACAATATTCATTCAACAAGCTTCAGATCTACAGTAGCAGGTTCCAAAAGCATAATGTGAGAAGCTGTTAGAATATGCAAACTGAGAGGATCATGTGAATTTCTTAGTAGTATGTATTATACTCTGAAAAAGAAATTAAAAAAGAAACCTTCTACTCCCAGTTTACAAAACATGCACAGTTGGGTCACTTGTTTATTTATTTTTAAAGTTTCAAATGGGTTTCTTCTGCACAATTACACTTTTGATACATAATAATGAGACAATATCAATCTTAAGCTTTGATTTGTAGCACTCAGTATCAAAAGTATACCTGTAACATTTAAAAAGTTACATTTACAAACTTGGCACATTGAATAAGATTTATTAAAGGTTTAGTAGTAACAACTATACAATATCTAGAAAAATACCAGGTTAATTTTAAAAGAAGCAGTATGAAATTTTATTATACATGACAAAGTCAGCGTTAGATATCTCTAAAGATGGCATTATTATAAATAATCATTTGATCTCAGTTTATATTGTGTCAATTCTAACAGAAATGTTCAAAATGCCTCACCCCTCTTCCAAGCTTTTATCAAAAGTGAATAATCCTCAAGGTATTTTATATTACAGAATTCATTCTAACAAAATATTTACTGCAAAGTCCGTGATCGCCAGGATATAAGGCTAAAATACGTATTTCCAGCATAGCAGGAGGTAACCACGAAGGCAAAGAACTGTAGAGAAAGGAGGAAAAATATATCAGGAAAAAAAATAAATTTGAGAGCACTGTCATTTCTAAGGAAAAAAAATAGTTATGGGATTTGGAACAAGGAAAATAGCAGGCTGACTAAAATGGCACATGCTCACCTCCTTGTACTTGTGTGGCCATCACAGTCAACACTGTGTAAATAAGCTTATGTTATGCATAGAAATATGGGCCTATAAGCAGATAAAACATGGCACATTTCAACTTTTTTTATGAATTCCACATTACACTGCCTCAGTATGGATCTTACAGACTGGACTGCCACCACTCCTATACTTGCTGCTTTTAAAACCTGAGGGATAGTTCATGGGACAGTGCAAGCTCAAGCTAACACTCCTGTCCTGCTGCTATGTTCCACGACTTCCTTACAGCCCACCTGAACCTCAGTATGGCACATTGTGCATCAAAACAGGTTTGTTTACAGAGAAAACTTGGATTCAAATTCAGGCCCTGATGTGTTCTCAAAGAGCACTACTGATTAGGTTGCCAATTCCAGAGGTCCTCCACTGATGAATAAAGGTATTCCTCAGTGCAAATAACAGTGACAGCAACCACATTGTCATATTACTGCTTTGCCAGAAACTGATAGCAGAATAAGCCTTCTGTAGCAGGCTAGATTTATGTTTCTAGATTAAAACTATACCATATCAGTGGTGTTGCTTCTGCAGCCCTTCCAGCACAGACACAAAGGAACCAAAGAGCAGCTGTGAACTATTTCAGTTGTACTGATAAAGTCCAATTTAGGGCCAGTGCTTAAGTTCCTGTTAATCACTGCACGCTGTTCAAAATAGATGGTGTTCAATATGGTCTTAATGATAATACCAGAATGTTTTGTGCTGGTAACTGAACCAAATAAAGCTGTCACTGCAAATAGGATTAACACCACTTTTTTGAGAGGTGAGCAATGACAGGATAAGAAGGAACAAACGCAAGTTATAAGAGGAGAAATTTAAATTAGAAATTGGGGAAAAAAATGACAAAAATCACGTGTGAATAATCAAACAGGGTAACTGAGGCCCAGGGGCACTGTGGAATAGCCATCCTTGGAAATACTCAAAGCTCAAGTGGACAAGGCCCTGGTAGCCTGATATGAGCTAGCTCTTCTTTAGGAGGGGAAAGAGTTGGAGCAGATGACCTCCAAAATTCCCTTACAGACTAAAAATATTTTATGATTCCACAATTTTTCCTTGCTTATATGCCATCATTGGCCTGGGTAGGCACTGCAGTTCTAAGAGAAGAGCATTACTAAGCATGCATCCAGGCAATAAATCTAGGCCTTTCAACACAGGGCTTTCGGTGAGTCTTGTCTAATGGAAATTTATTCTGTGGCACGAAAAATGGTAATGATGATGTAAAATCTTATTACAATAGAAAACTGTAGCATTCTTCTTTTCCAATTATTTTGTTTCTTATTAAATAAAAGCTCCATCTAAAATCTTCCTAACAGAATGACTGTTGGGGATAGATGATTTGCTAAATTCTTTATCCATGAAACCCTTAATGGGTTTAGAAAGGAAGAATCTACATTTAATAGTTTATTTAGTCACTGCATTAGATAAACATTATTAGAAGGTATTAGAAGAGAATCCAAACATCCCATGAGACCCTGAGCATTCATGCACTTTGCATAAAACCTGAATCAGCATGGAAGCCTATCTAGCAGCAAACAAGTTCCTGTCAACTGCAGTGGCTGAGTAACAGATCAATAGTTACAAACTGCCAAGGGGAGAAGACTCTGAACACCACTGAAATGACAGGGGCACAGTCATCCAATTCCCAAGACAAAAACAGAGCAGGTGTTCAAGCTCCTGTGTTCCTGACCGTATAGAATAATCTTCAGACAGGATTTGTGAATAGTCTGGAGGACAACTACAGAAGCATGGTCAGCAAAGTAGCCATAACTTGGAATTACTGTATACAATTGAATTAGACTACTGTTGCCACAACATGCAGGAAGTTCTTTTACAACTCTCTTAATACATTCACCTACTCAGAAATGACAAGGCTCTTTTTTTGTTGCTCTTTTTTTTTTTGTAAAGTTGTTTTTCATCCATTTTGACTCTCTGTTTTGGATTTCTAAATCTCAGTAGTAATATAGTAATGTCAGACTAATTAATGATTTGCATCCACTTTAAAACACCTGACTTTTCAGGCATTGCCCACGAAACTCAAAAGAACGACTAATCAAAAGCTGAGGCTGTAACAGGAAGATCACTCCAGAAACAGCAATAGCACTTCAGGGCCTTCCCAAATGTGCTCTGTATATGGCTCAGCCCACGGAAAGCTGAATGCATCTTATCCACGTGTGTGCAAAGTTAGCTGAGTTAGTTTAAATTGCTTTTGAAGTTGTCCAGATGCATTGAGGTGACTTGGAGCTCACACAAACTTTGTCTACTCTGACGCGCAGGCTGTAACCTCTGCCAGAGAGTTAGTAATAAATGGGGGCGGGGAGGGGAAAATCAGTGTGATCTTAAAAACATTACTACCTTTTCTGATGTGACTGTCATCTCCTGATGGAATTTCTAGTCACCTTCAAAAACCACGAACTAAATTACAGCTACCTATAGGTTTTGTGTGTGACCTTCTATATCACTCTGCAGCTTTTCAAAATCCAGAACACGTGCAACTTCAACCCACACTTCCAGCAAGCCTTTATCTGATATAACTTTATTGGACACAGAACTGATTTAAACAAAAAACAAACTCACAGAAGAAGCTGCCCAGCTGTTGTAATTGTGACTGTCCAGATCTTTGGTAACTGAAGATGCATCTACAATGGCAGCAATGAGGTACAAAACAAAGGCACTTCCATTAAAACACAGACCCTGTTGAAAAAACAAACATAAGTCATCAATATGCACATGCATTTGTCTTCCAACATTACAAAACTCTCTTCTGAAATACACTGAGCATATGCAATGTACACTAGAAGAGTGATTCTTAGCTATTTTTACCTTCTTCCAAGCTTGTATCTGTAAGATTAAAATTTAGCTGCTTTGAAGATCCATAAACATTAAAGCACATTTTGGACAAACTGATATCTCCATCACACTAAATCCAGAAAAGTCTTAGAGCTGGTGTGCTGTGATTTTCCAAAAGTGAAAATAAGAACACAGTTTGGCTATCACAAACTAAGGGTTAGGCAGTAAGAGTATGACATTACATGAAAAAAACCAAAACCCAACCAAACAAAAAGCCCAAACCAAAATAAATGACACTTTATTTACATTTCTAATCTACACAAAGATTGTAGGAATCAATAAGGGCTGGCATACGAAGACTGTTTATAAAGCTTCCAAAGCTTTGTTTTCTCCACTTCTGAAGGTGATAAAGAAGGTGAATTTTTTTTTTTCTTAGTTGTATTTTTCCACCTGTCCCTTCTACCTGTTTTTGAGAGGAGAAAGAAACAGGTAAAACCAAGAACAGTCTAAATGGACTACATGGGTCCTCGAGACCCCTCCATGGCAGATGTTGGGTTTTCTCTTTCAAGGAGCAAAGTTAATGTCTCAGGGTACTTACGTTCATTACTAAGAAAGAAATAAAGCAGACAACATTGATGTCACATAACACTTTAGAGAATAAACAAAAAGTTTGTTTGGTTTTTACATGTGAGAGAGAACATGAAAGGAAGAGAGAACAGAAGTCTAAGAAGATGAAAGAGAAAAATGTATGAGGGGTTTTTTTAAGGTACATAATTTTTAATACTTTGTCCTTTACTTACTCCCTACTTGGTCATGGTTATAGGAAGTTCATTCTTATTAAAAAAAAAAATCCCCCCAAACCCCACCCTGCTACTTTGTCTAAGGCATATGAATTTGACCATAAAGTATACTTTTACTTCACTGTTGCCATGTGTTAAGTGAAATACCTGTGATATGTTTTGCGTCTAGTTACAGCTGTAGGAATTAGAAGCTCAATACAGACCCAGTCCTAATTTTGTACATAATCAGCTCCCTTCAGCTTCTGGCCCCATGTTTGCACTCCTGAGTGTCACACAAATATAACCCTTAACTCTTGTCACTCCAGTTGTCTAAATGTTGCCATACTGGTGCATCTGCAACTTACTAATTTCCACGGTGCAACCCAGTGGATGCTAGGAATATATGCCAATTATTCTCTATTTAATTCACTAGTCACCAACTCTGGCAGAATCTAAAAAAGAGCTGCAGCTCAAGATGAGAAGGAACAGTGGTAAAGAGCCCCTTACATACCCTTCTGCAGGAAACTGTGGGCAGTGCCTCAGAACTCGGATGGAGCCCAAGGGCTGGCACCTGAGGTTTGATTCACACACTTAGAAATGGGTGGGGTTTATCTCACCTATATCAGATGGTCTAATAAAAGGTATTATCTCTATCCACAGATCTCACCCCTTGTATTATCTGGGCATTACAGCAATAAAATATCAAAACTGTCAATTTTAGGAGAAGATGCCAGCAATTGGCAGATTCAGGTGACCTTCTGTAAAGCACTGATTTAGAAACTCTAAGTTTGACTACCTAGAGTATTTGTTGTTATTTTCAGATTTCCCATTCCAAAAAGACTCAATTACCCTGGAAAGCTACAAATCCCTGCAATATCTTGTCATGTAGAAAAGAAAAAAGAACATAATTTCTGAGAAGTGCTGCTCTGGGAAATAACACTGTTGGGGAAGATGGAATGCAATGCAAGCTGATTGGGTCTTTACTGCCAATATATTACTCAAACCAAATGGTTCATGCAAAATTACCATCTGCTTCTTAAATTCAAATTTACCAGATTTTAAAAGCTTCCATTGATTGTTTTAGCAAAGAACTTGCACTATTAAGGAGAGTCAGTTTTGAAGTACATCCTTTGGGTTAATTTGCAGTAAAAGTAACTGCATCTTAAGCAATTTGGTAATGTGCTTAACCTGCAAAAAGTGAATTTATGACAGAGAAGTCCAGATGTAATTTTGGATACTGCATACAATAGGAACAGTTTGAGCTAACTGTCGCCTAAGGAGGCACAGCAATAACTAGCAGATACTGAAATTCAGGATACTTCAGAGAATAGAGCGAAGATGGGTGTAAACTCACTCACTCAAAAAGATGTGTGTCATGCTCTTTTGAATGAAGACATTAACAACACCTCTCTGAAAAGAAGCTCAACATTCCTCTTGGCCAGACAGGAACAACAGAGGACCAACTCAAAGGCTGTTTCCAACAGCTCTTTTAATACCTTAGGGCAAAACAAGCTGGAATGCAAGCATCTTTTATTTATTTTGCATTTATTTTCTCTTTATTTTGCCCTTTAATATAAAAGGAGCCTACCTTTTGGACCTACACTTTATGTGTGTATCACATATTATGTAATCTTATCTACAATATGTTTGGAACTCGGAGTGAGAAATACACTTGATATGAAGCAGAAACAAATCAAATACTCCAGCTTGTCTTCCACATAGATCAGGGTCAACTCATTTATGTGCAGTTGTCTAATAATAGGGTTCAACTGATGAAAGAGGAGTAATGACCAAAGCTTTATTCAAATGGCTACAAAGACGTTTGCCCTTTGAATGTACTTTACTTATATCTAATGCAATGGGAACCCCCGCCACACACACCTTTAAATGTACCCAGACACATTACTGCTGTAATTTAAATAATCCAACATTTCTACAGCAGTGTTACAGCCTTAACGGTAATTGCTGGTCATGAAACTTGAAAACAGAAAAGCTATCTGAACATAATCCTGGTTGTTCTTATTAGTAATTGCTATAGCTGGCTATTTATTACAGCAGCAAATGGGAAGACTAAAAGAGTATTCTAGTATTCAATTTTAGTCACGTACACAATATAGCTGATAACAAGCTGTTAGCAACACAGAAGTCAAATACATTTTCATCATAAAAATAACAGAATTGCAGTCAATCTCTAGCTAGTAAAAAAACCCAAACAAACAAAAAATAAGAACAGAACACTACCTCACTATATCTGACAAATGTAAAGCTAAGATTTATAGCAATTCTTGGATGGGTCACAAATGGCCAGCTGGCTGAGATGACAATGACTTTTAGGATCTATTATCCTGAAGATCAGCCTGTTATACAAATGATGTAAAAATATACTGTTGAGAGTTAGAGCTAGCCAGGTTTGTTCAAACCATAAAAACTGGATCTGAATTTTAAGTGCCTGTGAAATTTTTCTGTAATTACATTAGCTGTTTATCTGATTTGCTTTCAGTCTTGAGCTAAAAGCAAAGGATTATGTGCTACATATTTTACATATATATAAGTCTAATTTTCAGTACCCTTTTCACAGTAGACTACATATGGATTGTCAGACTGTTGCTACCTCTGAACCACCTTTGCTTTTACTTTAGCAGAGGAAGACTCATGTTTTGAGAGCTCAGGTCCCAGCTCTAATTCATAGTGTTGATTCCAGTAGGAATTTCTGCTGTTTAAGCCATATGGTCGGGTCTGTTAGCTCAGAGGCAGCAACAGACTCATTCTTCATGGGATGTAACCACCACAAAGAGAAAAGGAGGTCACTGTGCATAAGTATCAGTCACATGCACATTATTAAAAATCAAGTCACTACATCAGCCACTGAACAAAATGGTGAAACATCATAGGAAAAGTGTTTTAAAAGTGTCTGGGTATGATGAAGGTTAAACACCGCAGGTACACAGCCACCCAGTAATCAGGGAAAAATCTGCAAAGAGCACAAGTACAGTTGGTTAACTATACCCATAGAATGCACCAATATTTTATTCTATTCTTAACCCAGCAAACCAGAAACAACAAAGAATGGGTATATTTACCACCATGGTCCATGGCACCTGGGGGATCCTGGTGTAGGTCATTGTCATGTAGATGATCAGAAAGAAGACGGTGAGAACCCAGTAAAACACAGCTACAAACATCACCCAGCCGAAGGCTGGATATAGAAAGTATTCTGTTCCAGCAATCAGGGTCCACACCAGCAGCCCCAATACCTGCAAAAGTTATGGAGAAGAAAGAAAACTGTTAGGCATCTTAGGCCTCATACGTTTGTTCTAGGTCAAGGAGCGACTCCACTGCAATTCACGTAACCATTTGGTGAGCTGAGCTGGGATGCTACACTGACAGAATACTAATCTAACAAAGAAGAACACATAAAACTTCTTTTACTGTGGCAAAGGAAAAGGCCATTTATATATTTATCTACAGAAAAAAAAAATCACATAATATTCTGAGTTGGAATGGACCCACAAGGATCATCGTGTCCAGCTCTTAAGTGAACAGCCCATGTGGGGATCAAACCCCTGACCTTGGTGTTATTAGCACCATGCTCTAACCCACTGAGCTCATCTCAGGGATTCAGCTCACCCCTAACTATTATGGAACCATACCTGCAGTGGTTTTACAGCTAGCTCTCAAAAGAATTGTTTATTATAGCCTACTAGCTGATGTGCATGAAGGTAAACACTACTATTTCACTGTCAGCAAAGTCTCTATAGAAACAAAAGAATCCCTGTTAAAGTCCACGGGGATCTTCAGGTTCTATCTGCCACAAACATGGGTAACTCCTTAGGTGGAGTCCAGTTCCAAAAGGGTCCACACCTGCAGTGTTGAGTGGCAGGCACCAGAGACACAAACCAGCTCCTAGGACATTACTATATAAGGTAGAAGTAAAATATCAACACCACTGTAACATGTAACCGTAACTCCAGCAGAGCAAGTCAGGTCGGGAATGTCATTGTATTCCACAGTTCTTAAAACAGCTCCCAGGTGACCTGACCCTAAGTAGTAGACAAGAACTCACATTCAAGCAAAGTACTCAAGCAAACCAGTCTGGGGAAAAAAAAACCCCTCCTGATCCCCAATCTGGCAATCTGTTCACACCTAAGACATAAAGAAACGCAACCAGGGGTTTTAACATACTCTGTCCAGTTTTCTCTATTATTAGGTGTTCA
>JAWWLV010000088.1:41374681-41394303 GCA_035041135.1 Platyrinchus mystaceus | reverse complement strand
GATGGGATCTATACACAAAACTTTGAACTGCAGTCAGAAAGGGCATGAGATTAAATGCAAGGAGAGCTTTAAGCACAATTTTTTTCTTTCAGCTTTTTTACAGTATATGGTCTCACTGTATTAGTTCTGTTTTACTTCTGTTTTTTCTTTTTCTTAACATTTATGTCATTGTATTGCTAACTTAATTCAAAACTTGACTATCTGTAGGTGATTCTGATGAATCTCGCAGAGAAAAAAAAAGGGAGGAAAAGCCTGCTGAACAAACACTTGGACATGTTCAGTTGTTCTGGTTTTGGTAACCTCAATATCTTAAATCTGACATAACTTTCAATATCTATTTAATATTCTGAGGCTCACCACTCTATTAGAATAAATAAATTCAACAAGACTTCCTTTATGAATTAAACATTCAAAGGTCTTGCATTTGAAGAATAATTAAACAGTGATCAAAATTATTTTTATTGTCCAGAAACAAATTTGAACCACAATTTTATGTAAATAAATAAAGTAAATATCCTACCAGGCTTCTATTTCAAGTACCTATCTTATTCTGGGCATTTCATTCAAAGAATAATCTGCACAGAACAGCATAAAGAAATGCAACTGGAATTACAATTTACCAAAATTTACACCATCACAAGATCTCACTCGCACAAACTTCACACAAAATAAAAGTACTTGTAATTGTCAAGGTCAAATAGCCATCACAAGCCTGAAAATTGGTAGTGCAAGTTTTATGAGAGACTGCATCTAGCAACACACTGGTGTGAAGCAACAATCTGAAGGAGTCAGTGTCATCATGCTAGAAAGTAAATATTTTTATAACTACATCCATAGCAACCACAAAACTCTCCACCTCCCCAAAGTGATCCATAATGCTTGACCTGAGAAGCTGATTCAAAGCTCTGAGAAGGTATCACTAGCCATCATTTATCTTGGCCATAAAAGCCTCAGGAAGATAAACACAGTTTTTCTGGGCCATCATTGTACATAAAGGAGACATTCAAAAGACATTCTGGAAATAGCTATACTTGCTTCTCTTGAAAGGATAAATCCTCCAGGGGTGGGGGTGCTACACTGTAGGAATAAGTATCCGTTCTTCTATACGATATGTTTTTACTACAGTGTCAACCCAGGTGATTGACATTTCATTTAAAGACTTTTTGTAACACTGCTTATGTCTTATACATTACTTTTCAGCAACAGATCGAAGTGTGCCTTACAAAGACTTGTATCCGTATTCCATGAACGAATAAGGCATTCAGAGAAGTTAGAGATCCATATAAATTTTCAGTAGTCACTGGCTAGCTAAGGCCAGTGAGTCCCAGTCTCCAGAGTCAGAAGCCCCTGCCTTGTCCAGCAAGCTTCACTACTCCTGTATATAAGTACTTTGGTAAGATCCCATGAACCAAGTTGCGTTTTATGCCAGTTCCCAAAGGCCGCCCTCAGAAATCAGTGGCATTTTCTATTTTGCTCTTTGCACTGAAATAAACTAACGCCGGTCCTTTCCCAGAGAGTGGCAGGAAACCTTGCACCCACCCTGCTCACAGAGGCACACGAAGAAGGCAATGGAAATCTGTCAGCACCAGGCAATTTAGCCTACACTTCAGGCTGCGCTTCTGTGTTCATTCATACTGCATGTGTGCAGTGCTAGACCAAACGGCATCGCAGAATTAAGCTGAACCAGGTTTGGGTACATGACTCTATTACTGCTCAGTATGCAGAGTTAACCTCATCCCAGATTTATGCTGGCTCTAAAGCAGCTACATAAAGGACAGATGACACCTGATCCATCACAAAACCTGTCTTTATAAAGCTAACTCATTTTGAACAAATTGGAAACAGCAGACTGAGTTAATAGCAGACCAGTGCTTTGCAGCACTACAAAGAATCTCTGAGTAGGAGCTGATAAGCTGAATTTACTGTGCTATTAAACCACAGTCTCAGTGCAGATGTAGGCTGGTTGCCATCACATGTGGAAATCCATGCAGCAATTAATTCATCTTCACAGCACACAAATTAGGGATGTAGAAACAAAACCTGATCAAGATCCCTCATATAAGGGATTGGATAATTTAATTTATGTGGCAACTTTCTCCTTTTCCCTTTTCTTTGGTCAAAGAATAACACAGATTTGCCCTTTGCCTACACAGAGAAGAAGAGTTCTAGTCTCAGAGCCAGGAGACTAAAAGACTGCACTCCTTGCTGCATGCATGTTGCTGACTGACAGTGGCAATAATCAAATATTTACGCAGCCCCACAGCACATACTCGGAACACTTAGCACTGTTGTTTAACACCCTGAGCTTAGCTTTAACATGGCATCAATGAACATGGGGTCTTGCAGATGAGTAGCTGCAGTGATAACAGATTTTACTAAAACCAGTCCTCTTTCCAATATATGAGTTGGTCTCATTTGCAGGTTTGTAAATCCTTAGCAGAAGGATCATGCTGTGAGCTGAGGGATCAGTACTGAGGGTCAGAAACATCCTGAAGGGCCAATCTCTGTAGGCAGGCCACAACAATGAGAACAGGTAGACTTGGGGTACAAAACTCCATTACTGCTGAATATGCACAGCCAATTTTGAAATAGAGAACTTGTGCAATGATCTTTTAAAACACATTTTCTGTTAGAAAAAAAAGAATATACAGAACTGGTGGAAAACATTTGATCATAAACCAATGCCAAATATATATATATATATATATACACACATACACACACACATAAACTCACTGATTTTAATAACTGTGGGGTTTTTTCAGTTAGTTCTTTATCAGAAAATTCACTAACGCTTTTCTTTTCCTTTAATTTCACAGAAGAACAGCTACTCTAGCTTCTTTAAAATAAGTAGTTAAGAGTTAAGAACCAGAAATATTATCATCTCAAAGGCACTATCTATCAATACTTCTGTAGGATCTGCCTTACTGCTTTCAACTTCATATTAGAACTGTCCTCCATTCTCACAAATACATCATCATAAACCAGTAAAAGTTAATCTACATCTAGAGACTCCTGTCACCCTCTTTGAGGCCAGGAACTGCTGACCTTCACACTGCTGATCAATAAAAAAACATGCATGCAAGCCTGTAGGGCAGACAAAACTCTACACTAGCCTACAAATCAGGTAGCGTTGATTCTTTTGAAGTTGATAAATGTGTTCTCAAGTACTTATGAAACTTAAATCCAATCTATCACTAAATGTCAGTGGACTCAAGTATCTCAAAATGGCAGCTGAAAGAATAATTTTATAATTGTTCCAGGAATTAGGAATGGATGACAGGAAACAAAACCCCCCTAGAAAACATCATCACTGTTTAGAAAGGTAAGCTACACAACAAAGCCTGTCAACACAAACTAGAAAGCACACTTCCAGCAAAGAGTAAGCAAGAACCTGCCCATGCCCTGTGGCCATGTAGCTCAATGTCAGTGCAGCTGATTCAGTATGTGAAGCCAGGATAAATACATGACATTCCATCAGGGCTTGGGAAAAGCCTTGGGCACCTCTCTAACAGTCTACAGTGGGATCACTCTTCAGATAAAGTACAAGAAAGGCTCATAACTGTTGTAATTACTAACTGAAAAGGAGTGGAACAGAAAGCAGCTGTTCTTTCGAAAACTAAGACTTTGTTATTCACAGATCTACCACAACTTTGGCAGTGAAGCATCTCCTCTATTTAACAATCAAAACAATCACCTATTTGCTGAAGATTGATAGAATTCCCAATGACACCAGCATAAAAGGTACCAGCTGGTAGCAGGCTCTAACTTCACAGCCTTACCAATACTTGCCCACACAGCAAGCTGGCATCTCAATGTGCATCCTCTCTCCGATGGCATTGTTCCTGCCAGAGGTCTTACACCACACATCAGCATGAAGCTTTGCTTGGTTATTTTAACTCTGAAGTTAGCAAAATCAACAGCCATTCCACTACTCTGGTGAAGCACAATGTTTTCAAGCCTTGAAAACAAATGTGGTCAGATAAGTTAATCCTTCCAACATCAACACACCAGAAACATCATACAGGAAACTCAAAAAGTTATTTGGGGCAACCAGCTCTGTAAGTCCCTTAATTATTAATAGTGTGGATGAGCAGCATTAAACATTATTTTTAGGAGGAGATGCTGAGTATCTGTTGCTTTAACATGCTGAGGGCACTCAGGCCTGCAGAGGGATCCCAGCATTGTGCTGTTCACCACCTACCACTAAGGCAAGTGACTGAACCACGCACTGCCTGGCCCTCTGTACATTCGTTTACACGTTCTGTGAGAGTACCTGCAAAAAATAAAATCACTACCAAACGCAAAAGCTGTTAGGTGGTCTCCTGCTCTGCTTAGGTGTAATTAACCACTAAGAGCATAAGGAAATTGTTTTTATTGACCTAGAAGACAAGTAAGTTGCCTAATTAACTCTCACATCATGACTATCCATGCGCTATAAAGTGCGAAGCGTACACAGCCAATGAGGTTACAGAGAAGTCTCCAAAAATCAGTCAAAACTCATCTTTCCGCTACGGGAGGTGATGATACCGCAGACGCTGCGGGAGGCTGAACAGACCGCGTGTGCCCTATGTTACTTTTCCATTTGTCGATAGTTTCCAGGCGGGAGGTTTGTGCCCCCGCCGCAGAGCCGCTCTTGCATCCATGGGCTCGTCCTTTCCCCGCGCTTCACCTGCGGGCACGGCCGCACCGCACCGCACCCGCACCGGGAGATGCACTGAGGGGAGAACACCCCAATTCCACACCACAGCAATGATGGGCCGAGGCTCGCCCGCCCCTCCACGCCCCCCACCCCGGTCCCGCTCCCGCCGCCCGCCCGGGGCCACTCACGATCTCGGTCACCATGAGGAGCCCGGGCACGGTCCGCAGGAACTCCCTGTCGTAGGCGAGGGTGCTGGAGCTGGCCGACAGGTTGGCGGTGAAGGAGCTGCTGGTGGTGGTGACCGTGTGCGAGCGAGGGCGCGGCGGCTGCTCCTGGGGAGGCACCGGCGGCTCCATGGTGGGCGCCGCGGGGCTGCCCCGCGCCTCCGGCCGGGCCCGGGCGCGGCTGCCGCCGGACGGGCGTCGGGGAAGGCACCGCCGCTCGCCGCTTTGTGTGGCCCCGGAGCCGCGGGCAGCCCCCTCGCCGCGGCGCGGGGGAGGAGGAGGGTGCTCGGCGGGCGGGCGGCCGCGGGCGGAGAGGCGGGTCCGGCGCGGTGCCGCCCGCCCAGGAGCCCGCCCAGCCCTCCCGCCGCTGCCCACGAGGAGGGACCCGGCCGGGGTCTGGCGGTGAGGGAAGGAGGCTCAGCGAGGGTCCCCTCTAACAACCGTCTGCTGACCTCCAGGACTTTTACAGGCTTGGGTCCCGTCTGCTTCCAGCGCAGCCGAGAAGCCAAGCTGAGCCAGCCGCCCTCTGTGCCACAGGGTGAGC
Organism: Platyrinchus mystaceus; assembly: GCA_035041135.1. Classification (NCBI taxonomy): domain Eukaryota; kingdom Metazoa; phylum Chordata; class Aves; order Passeriformes; family Tyrannidae; genus Platyrinchus; species Platyrinchus mystaceus. The sequence continues at coordinate 41,388,893 of JAWWLV010000088.1, read as the reverse complement.
ACGGTTTTGGGGGTCCAGCCCCGTGTGCCTGCCGTCATCGTCCCTTCAGACTGTCACCCTTGGCTCCACGGGCAGCAAACGTGCAGTGGAGACGTGCCTGTGCTGAGGGTTGTTGTCCCCACTGGCTGCTATCGTTCATCCTTGGGAGAGGAGCCTCCGCTAAGCGCCGCGGGCGTGTAACAAGAGTCCAGGAGATAACACAGCCCTCTCAGATCTGGAAAGGGGGATTTTGCTGGGCTTTGCCAAATAACCAAGAGGCTGCACAGCACAAAAGACTTTTTAAAAGCTGTGATAGTCACTGGAAATGTGAAGTACGAGGCCACTATTGACCTGACACTGCTGAGCTGTTCCTTAACGTGTATTTTTTAGTACTTCTCCAGTCTAAAGTGTCATTTTTTTTAAAAAACAAACCTTTTCTGTGTCATTTAAGAGCTTCTAGAGGGATCTTCCATTCCGCAAAAAGTATGGGGTTTCAACAATAAGCAAGCAGGTTACAGTAGTTTTCAACCTTCAGGAATTCTCATTAGCAAAGGATCTGCATGTGGCCCCTCAGTAAAAATGAGATGTTTTCCATATGTCTGGTGGCTATTGTCCTTGAATTGTTTACTGCTGCTCTCCTACTGGATAACAAAGGAGGGATTTTGCGGTATTACCTTTCAGCAAGGGATTGAATCAGCTGGGGAGGGAGAAGGAAGGTGGCAGAGCTTCTCCCAGAATTACAGGAAACATGAATTGCCCAAAGGAACTGGTTCTTGTGCATGATTGTGCCTCCGCTCCCAGTGTAAGTGTGTCACAGCACAGGCTCCATGGGCTTCTTGGAATGTGTGTCTTGGCAGAAGAAATGTGGCAGAGTTTTGCAAATATGAACTGCAAGTCATCAGGACGAGATGACAGACACTCAGCATGATAGGATATATAGATTGTATAATTTTTTTGTGAGAAAAAAAAGACCATTAGCAAACCACACATACAAACCATTTAACAAACTTCTCAGTGATGGACAAAGAATTTTACACTTTCTGGTAAACCCCTCATGTTTTGTAAAGTTACCAGCATTTCTGTGTTGGTTGTGTTCCTATTTTATCCCTTTCTCTCAAATAAGAGCTGAGATTTTCAAGGAACAGGACACATCTGTGCACTGGTCTGTTTAGGGGCCTGCTTCAACTGGCTTGCAAGTAAAAAGTGCTTTATCTGATTGTTCAGCACTGCCAAGCTTCCTTCCAATGCCAGAGCCGCTTTGTCATGCCCCTATTGCTGTTTGTGAGGATCCATTGTAACAGCATTGATTTTCTCCTCTGAAACACTCCTGTCCTTTCAGTTTCCCACCTATAAGATCAGTAAGCAAAAGTGAGTAAATGTGGGGCTAAAATTCATGCTAACTACCAAAATTAACACTAATTTCAAAATGGTTTGAGTCATTCACATCACTTTCCCTTTGAGAGCTGATTTATTTTACACTGGATGTATACTCTCACCATGTTTTCTGGATGTTATTCAGTGGTCTCATTTTGATGCCTAATTCTAAAACTCAGTATTTATTTTGCTCCCTAAACTTTTGAAGGTCAGTGTTGTTTTTCTTTCAACCATCACAATCAGAGCAAGAAATTTATTTGCTTTTGGTCTGCACGTCTATTGTTAAAGCATCCCAGGTCCTGTGGAAGGGAAAAAAAGTAAAACAAAAACACAGATAGGGAAACATTTGCTTTCTGCTTCAACTCTGTTAATATGGCATAAGTTTTCAAAGTCTGTTATAGAGGTCTAGTATCATGATTAATTCAACAAGAACCAGAGGGCTACATTTGTGGGCAACTTCTCTGAACACCGGCTGCCACTCTGACTTCCCTAGTTAGCATATTTTTCTCCAGCAAACATATTTGAAGAATGAGTTTCACTAAAAAACAGGTAAACACTCCAGAAGCTTTTCTATATCTGATACTCCTGGAAGCAAATTTCATTCTTTAACTTGACAACATAATACTTGACATTTTGAATGTTAATTGTGAGGCTCTGATTTTTTTATTTTGCATCCTTGTACTGAAGGCTAGAACTGGAAAGCCTACAGGGACCAGCTGAGCCTAGCTAGGTTTTTTTACATGTAGATAGTATCAGAAAGAAAATAATTGAATGCTGCTGCTTGAACAATCAACCTTTTATTACAGAACTACCAAGAGAGAATAAAGTGGCCCATTTTCTGTATTTTAAGTTAACCTTTCAAGGGAAGGATTGGTGAGGCTTTTAAACACCAGTCAAGATTGTAACCTCTTGTTTGTCAACTATCATAATGAAGTAAACTGTGATCAGTAAAAAATATGTAATTTGGTGAAGCCTTTCAATGTAAATGTTTTAGTAAAAGCAAAATAGCTGATACAAGTATTATCAGGTTTCTCAGGAAAGGGATTATTCTTGAACATCTCAATATCTAATTAACATATTCTTCCATTTAAGCTGGTTTTGTTCTCAAATCCTGAGGTATCAACATTTTTGACATTACTCATCGAGTTCTCTCGAACTACCTTCTTAGCAACAATCTGGCCAGCTGGAAGTGCTAATTAAAGTAGACTCACAGGCCCAAGGAGTGGAGCTGACTGGAATTTCCTGAACTGTTTTTCTGGTTTTGAAATACAGCTTCCCTTCCTCCCTCCCAAACCCTAGAATTTTCAAATGTCAAAGTTATTCAGACTATTTTTTAGATAAGTAAAACACGTTACATATAAAAGATGATTGAGGTTTTTCACTGGTTATCAGCAGATTTCAGTCAAAACCAAAAACTTACTGTGTTTAGACCACCTAGAAGTGAACTAAGAAAGCTGAAGAGGGCAAGAAAGGAATTGTACTTTCCATGGAACCCAGGTCATATGTATGGAACAGGGATTCATGTCGGATGTTCAGGACAAATATTCTCACCTTTGACATCCCACTGTGTAATCTGTGGATAAGATATTTTTAGTTAGCATTAAATCAAGAAACGTTTGGAATATTTCCTGATGTCTTTTTAGAACCTGCAGAGTTTAGGCTTTGAGTAAATAATTAATAACATATATTAGTCTTTGGCAGCTTAAGACCATATGGAAAAGCTGATTTATACTAACCCAAACCAGAAATACTTGATTTGTACTTTGGTAGTGACATGTGCCACAGGTATGCCTAATGATCAATCAAGGCAAATGTCTCTGTGTATGAACCGGTATTTTGCAAAGTAAAGGTGGTTTTCATGATTGAGATACTTGGATCTTCTAATGTTGCTGCCATAGAGAGGGAATAGATGAGATGTCTGTATTTTCACAATGGCTATTATTCGGCAAATCTGTAGAGGAGCTGTGTTTGTACTTGGGGTTACTGAACACAAGGTTTGTTTGGTTTTGCAGCTTGGGCACCTCAAAATTAGTGAACATAAAATCAATACCAGTTGAAACTACAGTCGAAGTAATGACAGTGTGTGGGATTTGATCATCAGATGCATGTTACTACCCTAATGCTGGAAAATGCAGGATTTAGCTGTTTATGTTCTGTACTCCTTTCCTCACAAATGTTTCTTTCTTTACATGAAGCTCACATGAATTATATGGACAAAGTCCTGAGTGTAGACACACCAGTCACTTTACCTGCCAAAAAGCTGTCTTAGAACATATGCTGCCGTACAGATAATTAACTCCATGCTGTGAACAGTAATATACCGACTTTATGATTTTTATTTTTTTTTCAGTTATGAAACCCATTATCATGACACTAAGTAAACTGTTTGTTGACAGAAACTGTGCTAAGAAAAGAAATCCCAGAGTACATAAGCCATGTATTTTCTGTGCATTAGTCTTTCACCAGCTGTTTTATCTGCTCTGGAATCTAAAGATCCCTCCCAGCCCTGAAACTCAACTGTGTCTTAGATACCGTGCTGAGGAAAAATTGCTTGCTTCTTCCAGAACAGATCTGTACTTAGAACATTGGTTAACTTTAGGGCGGAGAGCACATCTACTCAAATTAAAAAGAGTTTGTAATGAGAAGTGTGAAGTCTATGTACAAATCTTCTCAGGGTGGGAATTGTGATTTTCATATTTTGGGGTCAGGGACCTCGGGTCTGTAACGCACCTGCAGAGCCTGCCCCTATTGTATGTCAGCGGCTGCTTCTCAGCTGCCCTCGGCTGTCCTGCTCTCCAGAGAGCCTGCAAGCACAGCTCCCAGCACAGCTGGTGGCCATGCCTTCTCCCACCTGCAAATCAGGAGCCGCCTGGATACTCAAGGGTGTCCACTATCATGTTACGTGAGGAAGGAGCTTATTCCGCCCTGAGCGTGTCCAGACAGGCTGTCCCTGAGGCACACTCATAAATACTTTTATTAGGGTCAGCAGTCCACCACAGACATCTAAATATTCCTGTGGTACAAACACAGACTAGTGATTACATACTTGAGAATATATAAACATTTCCACTGAAGACGTGTATGTTTTCTACTTGTTAAGGGTGGTGCTTGCCTAAGTGCTTATGTAAATCACAGCAGGTAATGTTTATACAGTACCTAAGCCCAGTGCAAAAACAGCTGGAGGAAAATATCACCTTCAACAATTGTCAGTGCCATATTTGTTTTTAAATAGTTAATGAAAGACTGTACAGTTCCACCATGGTTTCTTCACAGCCCCATCCATGTTGAAGGAGAGAGTTTACAGCCACCTCAGCTTGCTTGCAGGCTTGAATAAACTAACAGAGAGCTATCTTGCTCTGCTATGGTTGGTACAACTTAAAAAGTGCGCCTTAGATTATGCTAAATTATGAGCAGGTGACTTGAGTTTGTTGTGTGCATATATACACATCCACTGCCTGGCAGGCAAAAACCTAACCAGATACTATGGCTGGAAGCTGAAGTTGGACAAATTCAGACTGAAAACAAACCGTCTTTTTTGGTTGGTTGGTTTTTTAACCTTTTTTTTTTTTAATACAGCATAATTAGCTATTTGAATGATTTATTAAGTAAAACAGTAGACTTTCCCTCATTTAAAATCTATAATTCAAAGCTATAGGTTTACTTTAAATATGCTCTTTACCAAACTTATGTTGACAAATTTTGTGGTCTTTATTATACAGAATCACAGAATATACTGAGTTGGAAGGGACCCACAAGGATCATTGAATCCAACTCCTGGCCCTGCACAGGACCATCCTCAAGAGTCACACCATGTGCCTGAGAGTGTAATGCAAATGCTTCTTGAACTCTGTCAGGTTTGGTGCTGTGACCACTTCCCTGGTGAGCCTGTTCCAGTGCCCAACCACCCTCTGAGTGAAGAATCTTTTTCTAATATCCAACCTAAACCTCCCGTGACACAACTTCAGGCCATTCCCTTGGGTCCTGTCACTGGTCACCTCAGAGAAGAGATCAGTGCCTGCCCCTCTTCTTCCCCTCACAAGGAAGTTATAGACTGCAATGGGGTCTCCCCTCAGTCTCCTCCAGACCAAGTGACCTCATGACCCGAGTGATTTCAGGAACCACAGAAATTAATACCAATTAATTCCAATTAATTCCAAAAAGTGAACACTCTAGTCACCCAGCTGTACAGTATACATGCAGTACCAATGCCCAACACATCACCCCCTTGTCCTGAAGCGGCAGCAGAATAAAGGATCTCATGAATTTCACTATGCCTGGCCAATGGTTGGGTAATGAAAGTGTTGTACAGGGACAATCAATTCTATATGCAGGTGGGCTGCAAGGTTTAAGGGTGGAAAAATCCTCATGCAGAGAAAGGAAAAAAAGCCAGTGGGCTGACTGCAGGATCTGCTGAGAAAGGTGGCAGCTGACTGGGATGAGGTGTCAGTCTATATGCTCTGCCATAGGGAGCTAAAGTGCAGGAGAAGAGAACTGGAAGCCTGGCAGGGCACTGACTTCTTTGGGGACTCAGAAGTGGAAGGAGAAGGCAGAGAAATGCAAGCAGATGTTCTACTGCTCTTCATACTGGCTAGCCACAGCCATTCTGTTAATATGGAATAAGGACAGCTATCCACTAACAGAAGGAAAGGAAAATGTTAACCCAGGACCACAGGATACCACATAATGGTCTGGAATTGGTATTTTCAGATCAGCAGCTTTTCTTGGCAAGTAGAGAAGTGCCAGAAGTCTTCTGTGAAACAAAGAACAAAATGACCCCAATGTTTGTATTCATAGAGCAGTGTTAGACCTGAAAGAAAACCAAACCAAAGAAACAAATCTCCCTAGCACAAAACACAGTCAAGTTCAACTCAAAGCAGGACACAGAGGTGCAGACACCGCTGTTTTAGAATATACAGAATACCAATCATGACTATAAATCATTGGATGCTTTCGCAGCATTAGTGTTGCAGATATGCAAAGAACCATTATGCAAAGCTGCTGACACCTGGTAGCTCTTGTGTCAGTGCATGAAAAAATAGCTGCAGTGATGCAAGGCATTAGTGCATTCTCCAGTTCTAGGTTCCCAAAAACATCTACTGCAAGAGAAGCAGGAGTTTGAAGGAACAGGAGAGACATGATGCTTCTGTTAGGGCTGCGTGTATTTATGGGGAACAGAGTGTGTTGTCTGGTCTCACAAAACCTGCTGGGATTTTTAAATGAATCAGCCAAATTTTGTTAAATTTCCCAATTCACTTAGTCTGCTATGAAAATTTCAGGCTTTGGGCTATGTGAGAATGGTGCATGGTTTGGGACTATAGAACAGTGAGGGGGTGGATGATGGGCTGCCTTCTGGAGGGATTGGGATTTCCTCAGAACAAAGGCTTATTCCATTTATGCCATGTCTTGAGAAAGCTTATCCTGTCAAGCCATTTATCACCCTGCTAACTAGCTACTGAGCATGGATAATGCTTCTTTCCTAGATCAGTGAGGGAAAAGAGAATTTCAGAAGAAAGGAAGGTTTTCATTGGGGGATTTTAGGAGATTGGGAGAAGAGCTGATAGGAGTTAGGCTATCTAAGCTCTTTGAACGATGAGAAAAACATACCAAGGAGGATTTTACTAACAGCTCTTGTGCAGCTAAAATACAGTCTTTCCACTGAGGGCAACCTCATTACCTAGGTATTTAAATTATGTGAATTGGCACAACCCTGTGGTTTGCAATATTAGATTTGGAGTAAGTAGAGGATGCTCTGTGATGGATGTGGCTCTAATTACTGAGTTGAATGAAGTACATCATATATTTGCAAATGTCTGGCTTAATGCTAACTATGACACAATTATGACATGAGATTTGTAATTACACAGATGTCCCCATATGCCTCCCAATGAAAAAGCTTTGTTTCCTATGAACTTTGAGGTTGGCTCACCTTCACTTTCAAGAAAGTTCACACTCCATTGGATGTGCTGGCTGCAGTGGGGGGTATCTGTAAGAGCAATTTACTCCATGTGGATTTTTCTACTAAGATGGTATCCTCAGTCAGCACATTTTCTTGGCATTTACAAAAATTTAGTATCTTCTGGTAATCTTTCACTTTGTCCTGTTCACCTGGTATTGATCAATAAATTAAAAGACTGTGAAGGGAGATGGGTACAGGTAGTGTGATAGCTTAACTTTCATCTCCTCGGCACATCAGAAATTTAAATTTTATATATATATATACACATATACATACACAGAGACAGAGATATCTATATAATTAAAAGAGTATCTCATACATTCAGATAATTATTAGAAAAAAAAAGTGGTCACTAAATATATCAAATGTATGATCTTACAAAAGCAGTGTGATTCTCTGAATATGCCAATCAAATAATTACTCACTTGCCTTCCTCTCAAGGATTCAATCAGAGGCCCAGGAAACAAGCTGTTTCAGTGTATGCAAATGAAGGTCATGCACCAAATTGCTGTGCTTTCTTTTTAAGTGATGCTCTGATTGCTATTGAAGTGAAGAACTAATCAGGGAGGTCATATTTTCATGATTCATTGTTCCAGGGGGCAGTACAAGGAAAAACATCGAAGTTAGCAAAGCTGTTAACTCATATATTTAAACCAGGTATTATTTTGATGAAATCTCAATTGCTCCAAGGAAGGTTTAGAGATCAGGAAATTTTTTTTCACTGAAAGGGTGGTCAGGCATTGGAACAGGCTGCCCAGGGAAGAGGCGGAATCACCATCCCTGCAAGTGTTCAAAACACATGTGGATATGACACTTGGGGACATGGTTTAGTGGTCAATATGGCAGTGCTGGGTTAACAGTTGGACTCAATGATCTTAGAGGACTTTTCCAGCCCAAATGATTCTATGATCCTTCTTGTGCTAGAATCCTACTTTTATGGGCTGTCTGAAATTACTAGTGATGGTCTTCTTGATGTAATTCACAAGTAAGAGAAATATGAGTAAGTGGATTACTTGAGTTCATCAGTGCTGGAATGTAGGATTTAATAAATTATCTTCATAAACAGCAATGAACAACGGTGATCCCCGTGTTGGAAATACCCTCAAGGGTTATTTCAAGGTGTCTACCTGATCAGAAGGTGAGCTACAGGTGACATCCTCTAGCCTGCAAAAATACTCCCATCTGTAAAACAACTGCATGTAAGGCAACCAGCAATAAGAAAAAAACCCACACACACAGAAAAGGAAAAAAAAATGCTGGTGAAAGCACCTCTATGACAAAGAGATTCAGCCATGTGTTTTTGTAAGAGCACAGAAAGGGAGCTGTGAGGAGGCATGAAAACTGCCTCTCTGGGAGAGGGGAATGGAGGGGTTTCAGATCCAGTGTCGCTCATCTCAGTGCAAGTGATACAGTTCAAGTTCACCTCCAAATCTGGGTAAGGGAAGAAGAGGCAGAACATGAAGGAATACGTCCTCCACGTACTTGCTCTATACGTACCTCTGCCTTGAAAAAGAATACATTATTTCACAGTATTTCATTAATGTGATTGAAAATAACTTCTATAAATGAAAACAACTTTTATAAGATGAGTGACAAACAGAGGCATGGTCTCTCCATGAGCACTACACAGAGAAACTTCCTTTACACTGTGTGTGTGGTAATGAATCCCCTGACAGAAGTTGTTACAAAAAAAAGCCCCCAATGCATTATAGTCAGTCAACAATGTTGGACTAAGGATGCAGTAAGTTTGTTTGTTCAAAGGCAGCACAGAAAATAAAAAAATTGCCAACCGAAATCACCACCAACCCCAAACACTCTGAATCCATATTAAAGTGAAGATCAGCTACTTCTTGAGATCTGCCTACTGGATTTCAATATATTTTGCTAATCATCTCAAGCCAGATAATGCTTTTGAAAGCAAAATAATCTTTCCAAAACTCTGTCTAGCTACACAAAGCCTTGTGACTCCATAAGCCCAAGAAAACTGCAGTGAATAGAGATAAATCATATGTCAACACTAATTCTTCAAAATTGAAAGCAGACTTGAAAATTAAACATTTTCCCTGTTCAAGTGTTGTCTGTGTATGTGCGTACAATTCCTTTTCTAAAATGTGAATTTAACACACAAAGGCAAGTAGACAGCAAGCAGTCCCAGGGAATGACATCACTGGTTCCTTAAGGTATGTTCAGCATGGTCAGCAATCCCAGGAACTGCCTTCCAACAGTCCAGCTGAAATACTTTCATCCTGACTCAAGCAGGCTGCCGTGAATAGCTCAGGTTCCCTGCTTATTCACCATGTAACTTCTGTGACAATAAACCATGTTGTCATTTTTAGTGATGCATTCGAGAGGGACTTATCCAAGGCCTGATTGCCTGGTACAGAGTTCCCAGTCATTATAAACATAACGAGTTTTAAATCAGCCTAGTCCAATTCAGTAATTAACACAAGGTACCTGGAGCTGTACTTCTCAAATTTCCCCATATCATGTCTTTCCACTCTGTCTGTCCATCCAATCTGGGCCTAATCACTGTCCCAACATTAGACAAACGGAGGTGTTCAAACCTCCTAATACTTGTTTATGCTTCATGGATGCTCCCCTGGCTCAGCCCACAAGCTAACATGACAGGTTCTACCTAAACACAGTCATTTCACACAAGTGCTCCTTGTGCTCCCAAATCCCCTACCTTCAATTTAGGGTTGATTACAGTAGCAATGAAAAAAACAGTGTTGCTGGCTTTGTGCTAGGGGAGAGCTTGTGTACAATGCAAGTTCTCAGACGGAAGCAACCAGCAAGATTTTTCAGCCCACTTGTGGGTCAGGACCTATTTTAGATGAAAAAAAACACATCTGGAGTCAGGAGTGTCTCTGGAGTGTTCTTGCTCAAGTGCTTTCATTACTTCTCAACCTTTGGTAACACCAGGGCACAGCTGCTGGCAGTATTATAATTATTTGGTTTTAAGATCACATAAAAACCCTAATAGCCAAAGTTATGGCTACCTTGCTATTACCTAAGGCTCCCACTTCTAGCTCTGAAACTGCAATTGCAAGGGAGAAGGAAGATAATTCCCTTGGAATTTCAGGAAGAACATTTTGAGGAGATTTGCTTACTCTGTTACTTAGTCAGACCTAATCCTGTTTATCTTAGCCCTGAGAAAAATGACAACTGATGAAGAGGTAACCAACACTTCTGACAATTTCTCACTTGTTAAGTGCCAGTATATGAAACCCCAAGGAGGTTGCAGCAATTTCTCTGGCCAGCCTTTCTCATGACTATCATTGCATTTTTCTGAACTCTCATGATCCCACAGCAAAGTGAGTAAAGTACATATTTCCTCTGTACAAATTGTCTAGAATGCATGAACAGCATATTTTTCCCATCTTGGGAGTTTTCCACCTCTTGCTTGGAGAAGCGATACATGGAATGGAAGGGGAATTTAAACAGCAATTGTATCTCGATGCATTTTGATAATACCAAGTGTGCTTGTGAAATCTCTCCTCTACTTGAACAACTGCTAAGTTCTCTGAGAAAGGCCAAAAGGGGCTGCAATCAACTCTCAACAGCTTTGTCTTCACTCCTCCTGTGTTTTAGTGCATGTTCTTGCATTACCAGCTCTTGCACTGGTTAAAACTGACTTGGGCTTGCTCCTTAAGTTCCAACAAGTGCAATACTTTGCATTCTGTTCCCTCTCTTCTCCACACAAAGTGGACATACAAGTTACACTTAAAACAATTTAGCTGTATGGTTTGCAGTCTAACCCCATTCCACTCTCTTCTCTCATGTCCAATCTGATTGCTTTCAAAAAGCTAATTGTGCCTGCTGGGGAACACCTCTGCTGCCCAGCATTGTCAAGGAAACCACACTGTATTTTGGAAGAAAAGCCACACCTAGGAATTGTGATACCTGGTAATTGCACATTCCTCTGCCAAACGGTTGCAAGCAGCTGAATTATGAGTTTTTGAATATATCTTGGAATAACGTATAGTCATGGATAAGCTGGAGATAAAATTTCTCAGGGAGAAAATATTATTTCAGTGAGCACGGGAACTAAGTACACTACACCTAAGTGTAGGATACTACAGCTCTAGAGTGGGAATACATTAGAATCAACATAAGCAGCTTTTGTTACAAAGTTTAATGAAGATCATTGCTAACTACCGAGATCTTGGTGTGATCATGTATTCTAGAGACTTAAGGCAGCCTGAGCAACTGAACCAGGGAACACCACTAAGAAAAAACTTGAGCTTTTCCTTTTTTAAAACAGTCAATATACGAATAAAGATGTGAGTGGCATAAGGATTAAACCCAACAGTATGTAAGTTTGGAAGATCTTATTCCACTTAACCTCTCTACTGGCCAACAAACCTAAGACAAGGCTAAATGCACACGGCAATGTGCTGAGCCTTTTCTTCTATGCTGGCTAAAGCTCTGGGAGTAATGAAAGGTATTCCTTATCTACAGTAGCCTACAGCCTGAAAAAAATGCAGATAAAGACTAAACACAGACAAGGGAAGACTGGCCTGACTAAGTGGTATTGCAATTACCACCTAACTTGAAGTTTGGAGAAAATGATGACAATTATGTCTATATTAAATAAAAAAAGCCCAGTAACAAAAAACACCCAAAGCATCTCTGTCACATTCCACTGCAAATCTGCACAGTAAATGGAAATTAGAAAAATCTCTAAATTGGGTTTAAATACACCGCTAAAAACACTTGTGCAAAACCTGGGCTTTGATCCAAAGCACAAGCACAGCCACGGCTGGCTCTGCTCAGCTATCACAGTACACAGCAGCCTGCTTTGAGCTCACTTTGCTTTTAAGTATTTAGAGACTTCAAAATCTTGAATCCCAATACATGTCAGTTTATCTCTTGATCCAACAGTACAGGGAGTAGGTACCACAGAAAAAGAACAGCATGTTAAAAAAATAAAAAAGGCTCAGTTACTGAGCAGCTGAGGCGCAAGCAGTTGTGTTTGACGTTTGCATTTTAAATACCAGTATTTAAAAATGACGTAGATCAGGAACCCAGCCAGTGCTTGCTAACAGATTTGGCTGGCTTTCCAGTTCTCTCCAGCCTTCAAAAAGAAAGCTAAAAATCCTCAATGCTGTACTTTCTGAGCCTACCACATGCCTGTGCTCAGTAATCATCAAACTGAAAGGTATTCACTAAGTCCTCAAAAACACAAACGGTACAGAAAGAATCCATCACACTGAGAGTTGAAGTGTGTTCCTATGACAAGAATGGGGGTTATAATGAATCTAAATTTGGAGAAAGAAATGGCAAACTAGTTCAATTAATGTCACTATTATTTTCACCTGAACATGAAATAAGCACTATTTTTTACAAATGTGACATTCCAGAGTTTCAATAACTGGTAGCATGGATATGATACTGTTCCCCTAAAATAATAGCAATGTTTTTGATTATCCCAAGCTGACTTACTGCCTTCCCACACACTGAAGATGGTCTGGAAGAAATCTATGCATTAGCTTCACAGCCAAACAGCTTTAAACAGATAGATAGGCATTAACTTGCACAAAAGCAGCTGAACATCAATCCTCTTGGTGGCCTTGCTAAAATCCTGTGCAAAATTCCCAGCCCCTTACAAGGCTTATTTGTGCACACAATCATTCAAAAAAGAAAAGGCAGGTAGGGACTTACCTGTATAGATAAGCATGTGTGTGCATCTACACACACCCACCTTCTGATATGAAAAAGCCTTCTTAGGGTTCCCTACAGAACAGCACATACAGGTGCAGATACATAAAGACGAGAAGGAAGCTGGAACAGACATAAAGAAAAGCTGTAGGGTAAAAAGACACTAAATGACTGTCATCCAGCTGAGAAAAGGAAACACACAATGTAGCAACAACAGGCAGAAGCACTAACATCACAAGAGAGCAATGTGAATTATACTGAGAAGGCCTTGGCAGCTACCCCCACCTAAATAATCAAGACTGCTCACAGGTCAGAGGAGTACTTAATTTATCATTCACTGATTCCTTCAGCATGTGTTACAGGAAGAACATTTAAAATCAACAATTCATTCTGTTTCTAGTAACTTACAGAAATTATCAATATACGGTTCCCAATATCCCTACAATTACCCTTCACTAAATCTCTGTGAAACAGATATTTTAGGTAACAGGTAAATACAACAAATAGGTAAATCCAATTGAGACATGGGGAACTCCACCAGAGATACCATTCTGCTGGGCATCACCCTACTGTTCTCCTCTTAAAATCCAGTTCTGCAATTGCTTTCAATAAGAGCAGAACTAGACTGACAGATCAAGAGTATCTGAAATTCCCTACCCCAAGCATATTGGCAGGGATCTAAAATCAAGTTAGAAGAGTCTGAGAACCAGGTTTCATTCAATCTGAATGCCAAACATCTCTCCTTTGCACATGCTGAGATTGAAGGCAGATAACCTTCTCATCCATTATTCAAAATAGAAGTGTTACCTTTTAGTGCTCAGATTTCTAGCAGTTCTTGGCAAATCACGGGAGAGAACTCTACGTGGCCAGGAGAGAGGCAGAAGATAAATAGTTTTACACTTTCTAATACTATAAAGTTCCATGTGTCCCAGGACAGCATTTTATTTCAGCATCAACCAGCCACTGTGAAACCTGTGTACTTCATTCATATAACTTCAGCCTTACAATGAAGTCCAGGTTGGGAACATTATGAAGAATCATCAGCACAGGCCATTGGAAATTGACTTCTTGTCTGTCATTCTTCTTGTACAGCCTGGCTGCTATTTACAGTCAGAGGATGAAAGACACCCAGTCTGTACACACTGGTTTAGTGAGAAAGCACCACCCCTTCAGAAGACAATATGAAACAAAGGTATCCATCCTAATTCTCTTGTGATGGTTTTTACTTTCCTGTTGACTGAG
>JAWWLV010000088.1:41355634-41374581 GCA_035041135.1 Platyrinchus mystaceus | reverse complement strand
ACTTCTTTTACAGTATGGTGCCCCACACTAAGTAGCAGACCTTCCTGTCCCTCGTTAAACACTTGTGACACCTCTCACCCCTTTCACCGACGTACAAATGGACAAAACTGAGCACAGTGTGCTCTCATTATTTCCTAAGGTCTTTTAACTTCAACGTACAACAGAAACAAACACTGCTGGATACACAATACAGGAAACCCAAGATCTCACAGACCATATTGTCCAAGAGCTGAGGTAGTGGCTGTTCCCCTGTACTGGGAGGGTCTTTGATGACAGGCAAGTCAGGGCCATGGGCAGAGGTGTTGGCCATTTTATAGCAAGCTCCTTCTCTCAATTCCAGTGGATCTACAACACGTGCATCTGGTACTCAACTGGAACCATCTCCAAACGCAAGGAACACAGCGTAGGACAGGTGCAATCACATAGGAACCTCAGGAAAACGAGAAATAAATGAGAAGAAAAGTAATTGCAGAGCAGGCAGAATCAGTCACTTACCGACCAGTGCCCTCCAGTGGCTCCCACAGCATCTCAAGGAACTGAAGACAAGAACCTGTTTTCAGAGGTCCAAGGCACTGTAATGGTATCCCTAATGGACAGAAACGAAATGCTGACATCTGGATGCCAATTAGCTCTTTTTAAAATTCACGTTCTTGCATGGCAGCCTCACATCTGCTATCGTTACATCCCATATCCATAAAAACCTGCACTCCATCAAGTGAATAAAATATCAATCACAAACCATGTAAAATGAGACAACAGAAACCAAAGTGATTCCCAAGACAAAAATGTTTATTTGTACTCTTCGAACAGGTGTACATTCCACATCTTTAAACAAGACCAGTACATATGTCTAGGGCAAGCTGAGTAAGTATCATTAGAATATAATGCCTTCCTTAATAATTAATGTTCATAAACCAGGAATTAGTTACAAATTTATGACCCCTTACACAGGGGTTAATGTTTTCAGTAAGACTATCGCAGTACTAGGCAAAACAGAGTGTTTGTAAAACAGGACTCTAATCATTCAGTTCCAGTACCATATCACAGTTTTTTAATGAACAGTATCAGTGGGGGAAAAATACCTAATGCCAAGCTGAGCATTCTCAAGCACTAAAGAGCAAATGCAAATGAACTATCTACAGAAATTGAAATAAACTATTTTAGTTACTGAAACCTCACTTTTTGCCTGAAAAAACCCAAGAATATCATAACAGACTGGAAGAAAGAATTCCATAAAAACCTTTTCTCTGGATTTGCCTTAGAATATAGGGTCCTGTACAAAAGAAGAACAATTAAGATTGCGGGGGTTCAGTGGTAGTAGTATTGGAATAATAAAGAAATAATTTAAAAATATATATTAATTTACCACATTTAGCTTATATAGCCCTTTATGTATCTTACAAAATGCTACTGTTCTATATACTGCATGTAAAAAAAAAGTTTCTATAATTATATATAATGTATATGTACACATATAAAGGAAAAGCCAATGAATTTGGTATTAAAAAACAACCAAACAAAACAAAGCATAAGAAAACACACTGAAAGTTATGCAGTAATGAGGAGTGTATGCTCCATGTGTGCGTTAGTATAACAGTGCTTCCAACCTCAGAACCTCCTCTTAAATGCCTAAGCAGAGTGTTTGCTCCAAGTCAGCTCTTCCAGTGATGCTCCCAACTGCCACAAACATCTGATGTTACTTAACTTCTGGCCATCTGTTATATTTAGCACTAAATTAGAAGTAAGGCAAAAGAACTTTTGACATCCCTGAATATCTGAGGACATTCATGAGATCTCCCAAAAATTAATGCAAAGCATTACAGGAGCACAAAAATGGTACCTCTGAGCTGAAGCATCTTCCTGTCTACACAAAGCTGCCCTAATGCTTGCCTTGTTCAGAGTAATCCAAGCCAGCTAAGTATGACAATTATTCCCAGGCATCCCCTGTGTTTAGCAAGTTTTGAATGACAACTTAAAGCTTTAGGATGCGTTTGTGCTCATGATTTCTGGCCTAAAAATGCCACTGAGAACAATTAAGAACAGTTCTGATAATGCTCAGAGGTTAGGAGTGGATATTCAGAGCATGGACATTCTTGTTCTGTAAATCCTGATGTCAACCCTTGTCTCCCAGCTGGAAGAATGAGTCCTCTCTTTATGTACCTAGCATATGTTTCACCAAAAAAAAAAAACAAACCCCCACACTTTAGTACACAAGAAAAGCAAAACAGGTTTTATTTATCTATCTTCTCTTGCATCAACCTTAAAAGGAAAAAAAAAAAAAAAGACCAACCAAGCCAACCCCACCCCTAAACTCCATAAAAATCACAAATTTTCCAAAACCAAAATTATATCCTCCCTGATACAGCAAAGGTGTCTGAAAAAAAAACCTAGTTGAGATACCTGGGGAATAAAAGAAGACAGATGCCTTTGTGAAGCTTTCTGGGAGATGGGTCATAAAGGATTTCAGCACCCATTGAAGTTTCATCCAGTGAAAGAGTAACTTCAGAAGTGGGGAGGCTGGATCAGGACTTCAGTCCAGTGGACGTGTCAGTCACTGGCAGGCACTGAAATGAATGCAGTCATCCTACTGGCACACAACCCTTCTGACAACACAAGCATGACCTACCACGGAATTCCTCTAGCATTCCTTGGAGTGTTGGGTGGAGTGCAACACTTTGCAGCTTAGCTAGAAACACAGCAGAACAATTCTGAGCAGTGGATACCCAAGGGTATCCTTCCCCACACTCCCAACAGTACCAGTGAAGAACAACCACAGGTACAACACTAAAATGAACCATAGGCTCCAGGGTTCAGAACCCCCAGGTCAACATCTCTGGCTTGCTTTGGGGAATGGGATTCCAGAAGAGCCTAACACCTAAGAACAGTAAGGGAAAAACTGAGAAATATAAAAATGCAAGGATTAAAAAACAGAAGGGGAGGTAATGATCCCCCTCTAGAATATTCCCTTTAATACAGTGTAATTAAAACCTTTAAATTCACTTAGAAATTGGTTTTAAAATAACCTGACAGTTTTAACAACTTTCAAAAATCAAAATATTCTTCATTTGATTTCATTAAAATATCCCTGTAGCCCCCTGAATAACTGCTACCACTTGTTTTGCACTAACATTGCTTAAATCATTACAATCATAAGCATGCAAGATGTTAAAACTTAACTGCATATACAAATAAAACCAAGTTCTAATAGAAACATTCCTAATATTTCAAGGTTACAGGCTTGATTCAGACTCTGATCAAAACCGGTGGGATTCTTCCCACAGTGTCCAGTGGAATTTGCATCAGGCCTTAATAAGAGACAACAAACCCTTGTGTTTTATGGTGTAGGAACACACTCAAAGTACACTTGTGTATATAAACCAGGTATGTAGTGCAACTTTTGTACTGCGCATCTTAAACCAGTCGCATTTTAGCCAGTAAAACGACAATCACCAAGCCCACACTGCATGCTGTGTCAAACCAGGCTGTAAAGCACAAAACAATACCTCTTCAGAGACATTCATGTTGTTACTGTTGCCTAGTGAGCGGCTTTGAACGGAGCTTAATGATAGATACATCCACTTGAACCCAGACATGAATTCGAAAGGCAGAAAGCTGCATTATTTCAACAGCCTGATTGATTTTACATGTGCTCTGGATGACTCTGAAGGCAGGTTATCATCTCCCTGACAGGCCTCCCTTCATAGCAGATTTGATACACAGCCGTGAATAGCGGAAACCTGAGGAAACAGAGCGGGGAAAGCAAAGGCAGCGTAAGTTTATTCTGTAACATTCAATTAAATGAAGGAAATAAAATGGGGTGAGAAGAGGGAGAGGAAAAAGGAGAGATGGAAAAAATGATTTTTTTTTTCCTATCTGTCAAGTGATAAGACTGGGCTGAAAAGCACTAGATAAATACAGAACCTACAAGAGTGACTCTCAGAAGCCCAGCCAGCTGTAATGGAGCCTGCAACATTCATTATGTATGGCACAACCATTAAGTGATCTAAAAAATAAATTGAAAACACTCATATCTTTCCTGGCTGTTCTTACAGCTGTATTCATCTATGGTTAAAAAAGGATGACTGGCACATCAGTTATGCATTACTTCTGAGCAACAACTTGATAATACAGAATATGACAGAAAGAGACCCAAGAACACACTGAAGGTCAAGTTTTTAATAAGAACCCAAAATGAAACCTGAATTTCAGAACACTAAAATACCCAATCTACCTTTTTTTTTTTTTTTAAATTGGCCACGTTCCCAACAATCCCCAAATTATTCAGGCTTCTCTGACAATATGAAGATTTCTTACAGCAAAGAAACTTCTTCAGGTCAATCCAATGGACTTGATTTTCAGTTTTATTTCATCTGTGGAAGAAAAACTATCATACAGCCACATAGATTGTCTTTCAAATCCAAGGCTACACTACTTAGGTTGCAAAACCCTCACTTGGAAATCTGCAGGAAAAAAAAGTTTACGCAAAGACTTCTGCGCTTCTTAACAAACCTCACTTATCATTGACTTCCTATGTTATATTGGGCTGGAGAGGGGTTGAATTTGCTGTTACCACAAAAACTCAAACGTAGGCACCAATAAAATTTGTTATGCCTGTGTGAGAGGTGGCCACAAAATACGTGAACCTTCTGAAGCAAAAGCAAGCTTCCCACAGCTTGAGATACAGTACTGGCAGTTACTTCTCAGGGAAGAAGCACCACTACTGGAAACCACAACCAAAGTCCTGCTGCTTATCAGAGAGCACATTGCTGTGCACAGGTCTGCCCCAAGGCTGACTGCAGGCTCAGGGCCAGCAAACCCCAAATGCATCTTATGTTTGAGCACATCAAGAGGGTGAGGTCTACAACTGCTGAAATGAAAAAAGTGATTGCACTGCTAATATCAATAGGCATAAACCCTGCTACCAAGGCTCTTCTGATGAACTTTGGCATATTTCTGCACAGCCCTAGGGCTCCTTTTGTAGGAAGAGAGTATGAAATTTTATCCTTACTACACTGTTACCTCTTCACTTTGAAACCATGGCTGCTTCATTGCGTTTTGTGTTTTAAAGCCATAGTTTTTGAAAAACACACTGAAAGTTGCTTTCAGAAGTCTTGTCGAATGAGACCTTTTATGCAGAACTAACACATATAATGTTGGCATCCCAGGATGAAATTAACAACACTCTGTTTTCATGTCTTTCATTAAATACACAACTTGAACTCTTCTATAATGCACTCTATTTGTTATAAAACAACCAACTTAAAAACCCCTCAAACACAGCGTCCTGTTTCATTTAGGAAACCATAAACAGCAAAGAATGAAGCCAACATTTTAGTTACGTTTTTTCTACAGTTAGCTTAATTACTGTACACTGAAGAAACAGACTTAGGTGCCTCACACCAAAGACAATATTAAAAATGTAATCATTTAATGTAGCTGATCCATTAAAACTAGACTGTAAAAACTGCTTTGGAAAAAGAAATAACAAGGCTTGGCAGTTATTTATTTCCTGATTTTGCCTCTTCTACAAACAGGAACAGATAAATGCATCCCTTAATCTCACAAGGAGGCAACTGTGTGTGTGCCTCTAAAAGCCATACATGTTCTGGCTCAAATACAAACAAACAAAGCCAGGACAATCTGCTTGCTTTCATACCACAAAAAAGCCCTGACCTACAGAAGCAGATGGCAGGTGTGAACCTACAGCAAACTGGAAGTCACATTAGGAAAGAGAACTGTGGTGTCTAAGCTAAAATGCATGTGGTGGAATCAGCCACTCTATTCAGATGATCACCTATACGGATGCTTTTTAACAAAGCTCCTCTACTTGGAAGTAAGTAATGAATTTCCTACTATGAAATGAGCTGTAGAGCTTCTTCACAGGTCTCTTCAGGAAGCTCTGCTTCTGTTTTCATGCATTTTATTCTTTTCACATGTTAGAACACATTTGCTGTGCTTTTCTGTAGTAGCAGAAGGCAATAATACATTCTGCAAACAGAAGGACATTCACAAATTTAACGTCCCACTAATAGCTCTGTCTTCACCAATAGATATTTTGAGGTTCTATTCACTTCTCTCTCTGATTTTAACTGGGGATTAAGCTGCTCTTATTGCAGTGATTTTATTTTTGGCTATTACATTTATGAAGATATCAAAAACAAATATGCAGAAAGAATTATGGAGATATAAAAGGGGTATGTGGAAGTTGTTTTATCTGTTCTTACTTCTCCAGCATTCCTTTCTGCTTCAGGATGCGATGCACTTCTGCAGAAGTCTGTGGTCCTTGCAGTTTCTGACCATTCAACATTTCTTTCTCTAATTCTTCAATAGACTAATCAACAGAGGGGAAAAGAAAAGAAAGAAAAGGAGAGCTATGATGAAGTTTTCAGAAGCTTGACATCATCATTTGGATTAAAAAAAAAAAGTTACTGAGGGTTTTTTCTTTCTCAAAAGTAACCTTGATTGAGCATATATCATATTCTCCTATATTCTTGTTTGTCAATATTCTCCTTCTTAAATCTGCATCTCCCAACATCTTAAGTCTTGAGCTTTTTTTTTAAATCACTCCCACCCTTTTTAACACCTTTACACTCATTCTAGCCTTGTAAAACACTCAAAAAGCAAGAGGAAAGAGAAAGGCACTCACTCAGTAGAGCTAGCATGACTCAGATACCTCTACCATTGCTCCAACAAACCAGGAATGCAACCACCTATTTCACCCAGTGAATAAGGTACCTTTCCAGTTTTAACGACTGCTTCTGCCACACGTCGGTTCCGGCCACCGTAACATGTTGTGATGAGATCAGCAACTCCACAGCTCTCCAGGAAAGTGGCAGTAGACACCTGTCCTTTGCAAAATATTCTGGCAAAGGCGATCATCTCCATGAGGCCAAGGCGGATAATGGCAGCTTTGGTATTGTCACCGCAGCAAAGACCATCACAGAACCCAGCTCCTACTGCTACTATATTCTAATGAGAGGAGAAAGGGGAAATGAGACAATTAGCATTTACAGAATCCCAGAAGATACCAAAAGACAGAGTGCAGATGTCTTTAAGAACTGCAAACACTTTACTAGTGAAAGACTAGGTTGCTTTGGGTTATTTTGGTTTGGGGATTTTGATGTTTATGGGATAACCTTTAAAAAAAAAAAAAAAATATGACAAGCCTTACATTACTAAGTATTTCCAAGGATAAAAGCATAGTTAAAGCTCTGACACAAGTTGCCCCCAAGGCTGTGGAGCTATTATTATTGACTATATTTAAGAACAGGTTGTACTACACCCAAACAAGGTTTTAGCTAGATTGAGTTATTCCTGCCCTGAGGTGGGGGTAAAGTTAGACTTACATCCCATAGTCCTTTTATCCAGATTTTCTTTATGATTAAGTAACACTACATCTACAAAGCACTGACTTCTACGACATCCTAAGGGACTAAATTCAGCCAAGCCAATAGTATCCAGCTCTTTCAAATATGCAGAGTTCCTATAACAGTAATAGTTAATCAAGGATTCCCAGAAGGTTCATGACCCAGGATAAACTTTGTTAGCAAAAAAAGTGTTTTTTTCCTTAGACCTGCTGACAGCATTCTACAAAGAACGTGCTGTTTCTTCATGAACAATCAGCTATATGATCTCTTCTTTGGTTTAAGAACATAAGGATTAGATGAGACACATTTGAGTGCAGTGACTATAAAAACTATTTTCTAGCCTGGGAGTCAGAGCAGGGACTAGCCATGGTTCCATTGTCCCAACCAAGAAAAACCCAAACCCCACAACAAACTGTACCAAACTCCTCAAAAAAGACAGTGTTCTGGCATATTGATAAAGCAAACAAGGAAGTAATGGATGTAGTAATATCTTTTTGCATGCAACAGCAGCAGTGACCTCAACAGAAAGCACAGGAGAAAGAACATTATGGCACCTAATGTAGCACCTGATGCAGGGAAAAAATAAAATCAACCAACCAACTAAACCAACTTTAACTGTTGATGAAGAAAGAGCAACAAGCAGAAGTTGCTAATTAAAGCAACCAACTGATTAACAGCTGGTTTGGTTTTGGTTTTTTGGACTGTAAGAACCACAAGGAGCCAGACACCTGCAGAGCTGTATGGCCAGTCATGGTGAGGTGACTCTGAATCAAATGAGGTCAGAGGATCAGTCACTGCTTTTTTTTAGGTGACCCTAAAAGTTGCAGACAGATCTCTCAACATCAAACGTGAAGCAGCCAAAGACAGTCAGCTTTTAAAACTGGTACTTTAGATCATCTTGGCTTAAATCTTGGCTGTGGTTATTCAGCCAAGGTATGTTTTCATCAGACACCTCTTGCAGAGCAACCTCCAATATTTGTTCATTTAGTGGCAGAGCATGAGGAAGTCAAACAGATATTTAAGAAGTTTTCAGACTAGATAACCCATTTAAATGCATTTCACATATGTGATGTCTGCATGTATTTAGTGCTCAGCTGAAAACAAAAACATATTTGAGCAACCTCTGAGCTTTTTCCATATACTTCTTGAACACTCCAATACTAAAGTTTCCCATTCCCTCCAACTTTGTCTCCTTGACTTTCCTCTCCACTTTAAAGCAGCCTACCTGATCATAATATACAATACATTTGTCCTGTGGTATTTTCTTGTCTACTTCCACCTTTTGCAATGTTTGTCTTTGGAGCAATAGAAATACTTTTAACCAAGTCGTACCAAGACTAGTTACTTCAGAGAAAATGGTGTAGGGAACAAAGAAAGCTGTGAGTTCAACTCTAAAACACTAAGCTCCTTGTTTGTACAATGTACCCATTGTATGTTCTTAATGCAGTTTGCAAATAGTGAGGAAACAAGACAACTGATTATGCTCTAGAACACACACCCATGCCTAGGAGACTCTTATATCCTGGTCTACAAAACCCTCAGGCCACAACTATGAATTTACAAGGTCTACCATCTGGTTTCATTTAAATCCTTGAAGAATCTCTGAAAACTGTCTTGTGTCTAACATACTGCAGAGAACTAATTATACCACACTGAAAGTTACACCTCACTCAAAGATGAGCCACTCCTTTTAAAAACAAAACAACAACAAAAATCTCACGAAACTTACCACTGAGTCATCCTTCCGTCCAAAACAAGACCAAAACAGGCAGTTTGGTACTTGAAATCTCTGGGTGTGGGCAGTAAGCTGAGTTTGTTTCAGGAAGATGCATAAGCAAAAGACAAATTGACCCACAAGAGCCTAATGGCACGAGCACTATAGTGATCCTCTGAGAAGCACTCTGCGGGGGGCAGAACCATGTTAAGATCTGGCAAAAACATCTTTCTGTATCTCATATGGTTGATCCAGAATGCTGCCATGCCAAAGGCTGCAACTGTGTCCTGGCTTCAGTAGGAAAAGAGTTAATTTTCTTCTTAGTAGCTGGTACAGTGCTGTGTTTTGAATCCAGTATGAGAATAACATTGATAACATGCAGCAGTTGCTGAGCAGTGCTTGCTCTAAGTCAAGGACTTTTCAGTGTCTCATGCTCTGCTAGTGAGGAGGTGAGCAGGAAGCTGGGGGGGAACACAGTCAGGAGAGCTGATCTGAACTGGCCAAAGGGATGTTCCATACCACAGAACCCAGTATATCAACTGGGGGCAGTTGGCCAGGAGCCACCAATCACTGCTCAGGGACAGTGGGTGGTGAGCAACTGTCATGTGCATTGCTTGTTTCTCTTGGGTTTTCTCTCTCTCCTTTTCCTTACAATTACTATTACTATTGTTGTTACTGTTATTATATTTTACTTTACTTCAGTTATTAAACTGTTCTTATCTCAACCCTTGAATATTACTTTTTTTCCCCTTGACTCTCCTCCCCATCTCAATGAGTTGGGAGGGGTGAGAAAACGGCTGTATGGTACATACATCATTGCCAGCTGGGATTAAACCACCTCTCGAAGTTACAAGAATTCCTGCAAATGCAATGGGTGTATAATTGCAAGTGGTGAGAGTCAATGTTTCCATGAGCTTAAAAACTGAAAATATTTGCATACACACATGGGAGTCTGTGAGTCCAATAAGCAAGGGGCCTACCTGTTGTTCCAAAGGTTCAAAAATACTGCCATAATATAACCCTAAAATTACTGCAACACAGTGTTCCTCTTGGCCTGAGGGATTCAGAGCTCTTAAATCCACTACACGCTTGAACAAACACATTTCCCCTATCTTGGCATTAACAGCTTTTTACATTAAAGCATTCATCCTGTAAGCAAGATACACAGGGTGTTTTTATACTGCATATGGTTTTAAGGTACTAAAAACTTTGCCCTAACAGGCAAGTCCTTAGATGCTCTGGTCCAAAAGCTGGAACCAGCTCTAGTCCTACTTATTCCAGAACATGAGCAAGGAATGGATTCAGTTACTTTATCACTGGATAGTGAAGCTATGCTCTGGAAAAGAAATGCTGATGCCAGGCAGTGCTCACAGTATATGTCAGAATAAATGAGAAGAAGTGTCATCTTCTTGCACGTGACGTGCTGCAAACATGCCAGAGGTCACAAATGCAAGGTCAACAGATAACCAAGAAAACAAGGACAACAAGTCTGCCGGCAGATTGTTCTCTTACACAGTCAGTGCTCAGAACTATCCGACTTACAGTTCACAGAATGTTTATGAAGAGCTCACAAAGATGGCTTCAGCAGCCATTTCTGAGGCAACTGTTACCTCTCCATAATTAAATGGATCAATAAGAGAACTAAGCAGAAATGTTATTTCACTTGGGACGTCAAGCCTTCCTTAAAGTAGCATCACAGCTCAGCACAGCCTGCTTTCCCTCTGCTTACACAAGAACTCGGAGAAGCTCCTTGCTTCACATGATGGTTGAGAGAGGTCAAATGAAGTCTCAAAAAATCAAAGACAGTATCAGCAGGACTGTCAGAGAGGTTAAGCATGAACTGTTTGCTTGCTCCTGGCAAACTTGAATTTAATTTCTACTTAAGCTCAGGAGAAAGGAAAAAACTGTCACAATCGAATTCTACGGTACCTAGACTGACCATCCAACAGCGACTGCCCTAAACACACTTTGCAAGGCCACCTTTGCAAGTAACAATGCTGGGTTACATAACCTGGTAAACAATAAATCATCACTATATTTCTTACTTCTTTACTTAAGGCTACGCCGGAGCCACAAGATTTAGAATCAGGCCTGAAGGAACCCGAAAGACAATGATAGCTGCTGGCCCTTCTCCTTCCTACAGGAACTGTCACATCTGTCTTGGTCTTTGGCTGCTGCCACTTCAGGGTTTTTAACTCTCCAGATCCCTGAGCTTAGGGCAGCTGGAACACGGCCATTTTGCCACATCCAGAGGTTGAGTTCTCACTCCTCCTTCTCTCACACTCACCCCTGGCACTGCTGCATTGGGTAAGTGGTTTGGGTAGAGTTTACCCCCAGGAGTGCAGGTACCAGCATTTACATTGCCTCTCGAGCACACTGCTAGGATCGCACACCAGCTCGGTCTGGCCTCACATCTGTGCTGCCTGTGAGACCCTACACTGGCACAGGCAGTAAGGACTGTAAGGACACCTCAGAGGTGACAGCCTTGGGTCTGTGCTACTCTGCAGTACCACAGCCCTCAGCAAATAGAAGCACATCCACACGTATGCACAGCTGCACACACAGCCCTTACAGTGGTGTCATAACCTTTAACCATTTCCTAGGGAGGCCCATTCATCCTCTGGCAAAGGCAGAGGAACTTGCGGGTGGCTTTGAGTCAGGCCACCTGTAAGGCCAACAGGACACCTTGAAACAACTATCCAATATTTGAAGTTTGTTAATTCCTGACCTCAACACTTAGAAAAGGTCACCAAACAACTGGAAAATGTGCATCAGTCTTCATAAGAAAAAAAGTCATCACAGAGGAGAGCATGCCAAGCACTTTTTGTTTCAACAGCCAACAAGATAATGTGGACAGCTGTTCCTCCTCAGTATCATCAGATTTTGTAAAGTCACTGCCACTGTCTATTCAGCCAGTCTCCAAGATGACACAAGACTGCAGTTTCACTGCACTGATTTCCATACTTCACTGTATCTCCATCAGCCCATTGTCACAAATCTAAATACAGTAAATGAAGTGGATATTCCATATATATATATAGGTATATATATAACAATTAGGCACATGTCCTCTCATGATCACCAAGCAGCAATACTTATTATTACAGTCTGAATTCAAATAGGCTTCAAAAAACAAGTTTCAAACCTAAAATTATCACTGTAAGGGAAAGCTGTGCTCAGAGCAATCTTTGTTACCCTTCTCTATTTTTTCCCAACCTTTAGGCAACTACCCACATTGAAAATCTTCCCTGTTTAGAAAGGCTTGCAGAAATAAAAAGCGAGGTAAAGTATAGGCTTTTAACGTTCTAGTCCATTATGCCAGTAATACCAGAAAAGTCTTCTTTTCCTAAGCTGGTATTTACAGAAAAATGCAGAAGCTGGGAGAATGTACTGTTTTTCATAGGGTACTATTTCTCATCCTTTAAATACCGATACATGAGTTGCTTTTACTATTTCCACATCCAAAAAGACAGTCTGGAGCGACACGTTTGCCTGCTCACCTCTGTCCTCCTAGCTGTAGTTTGCAGTGACATTACTGACATTTTGAATCAGCACTGCTACAGAAAGAGCGTAAAACCTTTCTTATTATACCTGTACCTTAACAAATGACACTGTCATCTTGTGAAATACGTATTTCCTCCTTCCAGCAAGTTAAATAATGTTAATTTTTACTATTTTTTCATGAAGTAACTTTCCATATTTAAGAACATAACAGTCAGCTGACTGAAGCTACACGAGATATGAGAAGATGCTTACTTTTCACATTCTTTTACAAGAACTCAGATTAATATTAAAAAAGAAACATTCTTGTTGTTACCCTTAGCAAACAATTCTCCTAAAAATAAGTATATACAACTTCTCAGAAAAATGCTATTCACATCTGAGTTTTGCATTTTGCCTGACTTGGACTTTTACAATGGAGTTTTGAGTGTCTGCTGACTACCTGCTTAGTTTGATGGGATCATCTCTACCACCCTTTCAAAAGCTTTGTCTGGAACAAAATTTCCTGAGACAGAACTCCTCTATCAAACAAGAATTTAAGCTAGTAAGAAAACATCCTGCTGAGCAGATTGGAAAGGAAGGTAAATCTGTAAAACTTTTTGACTAATTTCAAGGGGTTTTACACAGGGATTTCTTTTCTGCTAACCTCCCACATCACCAGAGCACTTAAAAGCAATGGCTACCGAGCCAAACTGAGAAATTGTTATATATACAGTAACTTCAGAACATGTTGCACCAGAACACCCAACCCCAACAATGCACAGACCCACAACCTCCTCCTTCTCAGGACTTCCACCATGACAGCTGTCAGGACAGAATTATCAAGAAAACTAGTATGCCAAAAAATATGCTATTATAGCTATCAATCTACTTCCTGCTGAGCAGGAGTCCTCCTTATCTTAAAGACATCATTGCTTAGTGTGATAGCTTTGCAAACAAATGATGCAGTTTACACAAAATTTCAGCAGCAAAAACAAAGCAAGACAAATAATTATCCAAAACATAAAAAATAAAAAAGTAACCCAAATTATCTACTAAACCATTATACCCATCAAAAATGATTCACAATAGGTATCAGATGATGTGAACCATGGTACTGTTGCCCACAGTGCCAGGAAACTAGTGCCTTCCCTTCACAAACAGACTGTAAATTAACCTGAAGAAATAGCAATTACAGTATGTTTAAGTTTGCCTTTGCTTCCTGACAGCATCAGTTTTGTTACCAAAAAAATTTTGGATGAGTTAACTGTCCAAAATAATGTTTTTCTTATTCGGGTCATTTCTGGATGTGGTTGTCCACACAAACTTGATGCAGTGTATGTCCACAAAATATAAAATGTAAGAATGCTCACATTGTTCAAGCCAACAAAGAGAGGAATAGTTTTGTCAATAAACACAAAAGATTAATGCCAACTTCTTTTTCCCTTTCTTTTTGCGAACACACTGTTGCAAAAAAGAAAAAGGGAACTAAAACAGATTTAGAAATACATTGACCAGTTAGATGGTATCAATACTTGTTCAAGACTGCTAAGAGAAAGATGTAGAAAGAGAACTCGGGAGATGGTGAGACACAGGTCTAAAAGGCAGCTCTCAGAACATGCTGCTCCCCAATTTCCCATCAGGTTCTTCTGGAAATGGTATGTTGCAGTTTTATGTATTATAAAAAACGCATTAAATTTAATTCCTTACATGGAAATACCCTCTTTTTTTTTTCTACAAGGACCACTATTTCATCTGTGTACCATCTGCAGCCAGTTAATCTTACCTTCAGAGCACCACAAAGCTCAACTGTATCTGCATCGTCTACTACGTTTATTCGGAAGTTTGGAGTCTGCAGGAGTTCTTTGAAGAGAAGGCCATTTTCCAAGATTTTGCTGCCTGTTGAGAGAGACAAAGGAAAGCTAAAAAAAGAGAATAATTTATTTCTATGTTATTTAGCTTTCCTGCACACACTTTTTTCTGCACTTAAAAGCAGAGATAAGGTT
The DNA here is from genome assembly GCA_035041135.1 of Platyrinchus mystaceus. Taxonomy (NCBI): domain Eukaryota; kingdom Metazoa; phylum Chordata; class Aves; order Passeriformes; family Tyrannidae; genus Platyrinchus; species Platyrinchus mystaceus. Next base: position 41,360,014 of record JAWWLV010000088.1, on the reverse strand, counting down.
GTTCTAGCTCCATCCTAAACAGATTCCTGTTCTAAGGGACCAAGGACATGTCTACATTGCACTTAAAAGTTCTGCACTGAGTTACTCTGGACTTCTTCATAATTCACTGTCTGCTCAGCAACAGATTCTAAATAACAATTCCATGAATTCTCTATACACTCTCTATTATTTGATTATTCTCTTTAAAAAAACCACTTAATAAAAAAAACAAAGGTGAATTAAGAATATAGCATAAGCAATTCTATCAATTATTTTAAAGCCTGCATTCCAGAAATATACCTACTGATAAATGCATGTCAAGGATGTTTTATTAATTGAGCATGCTGCCACTGACAATTGTTTCTAAACACTAAGAGGTAATTCAACTATTCAAAATTAAGTTCAATGCAAAGTTGTGAATGAGATGTTACAAAGCTAACAATGCACAAAACTGTAGAAATTAACACTGAAAAAAAATAACATGAACTCTGTGTTATTATGTGTACCTGTATGCATATACACATATATATGCCTATCTAGAAAGAGTAAAATTCAAGACTAGGCACATCTTCACGCTGCAAAGGTGTGCAGACATCAACATGGAACTAAAACAATTTCCAGCTTTTGGGCAAAAAAAGCCTTTTGAGAAATTAAAACAAGACATTGATACCTTAAAAAACAAAACAAAAAAATCAAACCAAAACAAACATGCATAAAGGTATCATCTGTGACAATAACATCTGAGAATATACAATGGTTTATCCATATAAAGCCATGAAGACCAAGAAAATCTTAAACACAGTAATAAAATCAAGCAGTTTGCTCTGTGGAGTGTGATAAAAAGCATGCTTGTATTTCACGTGCTAAGGTCACAATCCTAGTGAGAATGGGTAAAATTGTGCTCCTCTCTCTCCCTCTGTTCCCAGTACTGTCCTGGTACTTCTGTCAAGTGTAAACATTTTAAAAAATTCAATCAACAGCTCTGATAAGAGCCAGCTAATGTCGAAAACAATGAAATTCGAGCTGTTTGGTGTGCAACTGTGAGGACAGGAGCATGTGGTAAACATTCTTACAACTTGGAACAATACCTATTGTGGTTTCACAGAATTTCTCTGCTGCCACCTCATTGGCAAGGTTAGCTCCCATCAGCACACTGATGTCTATTCCCATCTTCTCTCGAATAATGTCAGAGATCAGCTTGAGTCCCTCCGGGCCTTCATCTATTCCCTGCAGCCAACATTAAAAGGAATTACTAAGAAGTCATTCATTAGGCACAGCAGAGAAGCAAGCACACAGGTGAGAAGTGAAACAAGGCCTACTCAGAGAGAGACTAAAGATAACAGATGCACTACCAGGGAAACTTCTGCAATTGTGACCTCTTAGAATCAGGGGAGGTAGCACTTTAAGAATAAGGACTAAGCTCTACATGATGATAACAGTTTTTATTCCATGCTCAAGGACCTGATTCTAAGAAGTGCTGAATATTCAACTTTGTTAGTTCAGAATCTCAGCTACTTATTATCAATTGTATTCTTAATACAATCTGTGAAGCATAACCAATCCATTCATTATGAATCAGGCCTGCACTTGGACTTGAAATTGCACCAAAACTCACAAAATGGCATCTGAATAACTTGTTTTGTGAAGAGGCATCTGAACTATCAGAGGCAGATTCCCTCATGCTCATTCCCTACTAGCAGAGACCCTGATTAATAATTTTGAGTACCACTACAAATGGAACAGCCATTCACAGATAGGTAGTGAGCTGAATAACCGAGAATAATTTAACTTCTAAGGATATTTTTAATTTATATTTGTAACGCACTCTTCACAAAGTGTGAAAAAAATGGCAGCAATAGGATCTTAAAAAAGATCACCCCACAAATTAATGCTGCAATGGAGAAGAGTCTGGTACCCTGAACTGCCTGAAGCAAGAACTCCGAATGAGACCACTTTCTTCTCATAAAACCTTCCCTCCCAGCCTGCTAAATGCAGAATACTTTTGAGTTTTTTAAACAGGAGCGTGGCAGACAAGCTGTTAAAATGGTCATTCTTTCCCACAGCATAGCACCTTTTGTGCAGTACTATTTTATAATTTTGGAGATTTGATACTTTTCGGAATTGGTAATTTTTAATTGTGACTTAGAGACAAAAAGTGTGATCCTCTACTAATTCCAGATATACATACACACACATACACTTGTATGCTGCCAGTGGTGACATTTCAGACAGGCAGTAATTTGCACTTCCACTGATCAGAGGTGCTGTTCTTTAAGTAACACAGTGCAATCAAGAGACACACAGAAATGCCTGCATAAAACCTGCCAATTAAGACAGTGCTTTCATTTCTGCATTATTTTTCAATCTGTATTACTTAATGCACAAATCTGCTTTCTCATCTTTAATGACCCATACAGAAACAATCTGAAAGTAAGTACACATATATATATTGCATTTTTCCCCTCACAGTGTCAAAAATGCCCCCACAAAATAACTGTAAGGCCCCTCTCCCTAAGCACACATATTGGGAACAACTCCAAAAATGTGAATACCTATGTAACAATTATTCGTGCAAAAAAAAAAAAAAAGGAGATCAGAAAGGTTTAGGTGCCAAATTCTGCTCTACTGTGAAACAGATGCATCTTCTGACAAAGTCAAGGAGAGCTGTACCTGTTTCTTGTAGAGTTAAATCCAATACTGAATGATAGATGACAGAACAAAACCCAAACATCTTCCTCCCCCAAAAAACCAAGGCTCTAACATGGGAATTTTCACTGGGCAACAATGGTCCCCAGGCAATGAAAGTCCAATTCTGTGACCATATAATTTTCATCCTAACACACCTGTCAGAACAATCCCTGGGGCCTGTAATAGGTAAATGAAAATGAGACTGATGTTGAGGTTGCCTGAAGAGCATTTTGAATGCCTTTCACCTAACCTGCTTCCTATGCTCACTGCTGTACCACCCTGTAAGTTGTATAAGATTCCTCCCCCCACACCCACATAATGATTTGTTAGGTTTTCATAGACACAGAACTTATGTAAAGCAACACAGAATGCAAATATTTCAATGGAAATGTGTATTACCCAGCAGAAAAATGTCATTATTTCTCAAAGACTAGTTTTAACAAGATGTCCCACTAATGGTATTTTTCAGAGCAGAACTGCACTTTTAACTGCCAAAGTTAACACAAGCCACTTTAATAGCATTAGCACTGAGCATAAGACATAAAAATATGACATTGATGCAAACAGCCTGCATAAAGAAGATGCAAAAGTAGAGGAAAGAATGCATTCCTGCCTCTATTGCTTAGTTTCATTGTTGTGTTAAATCTCTACCAATTTCTTTTAAAATGATACTTTTAATGATGCACAGTTACGACTTTTCATAAAAACTGACACATCCTTTGCATTCTCCCACAAAATATTAAGGGGCCTCACAGACCTTCTTTGGAAAGGCTGCCTATGGATGCAGTGTGGCAATGTGACAGCGGGAAGCTGCCTAGTAACCAACTCGGCTTTGCATGGCAGGTGCCACTATTTCGCTTCCACTACACTAAGCACGGGCTTTTTGTTCTGTTGGAGTCTTTTTTTGTTTGTTTGGGGTTTGGATTATATTTTTTTTCTTTAAAGATATATATTTCCTCACTTGTTTTTTTAAACCTAGCCATTAATCAACACTCAGTTAGAGCACTGATAACTGGAACAATAATTCCAAGGGAATATAGGCCCAGCACCCTGACTTCAGATATGTTGACATAAATCCTCATTTACTCCACCAATTCATTAGTTACTCCTATCACTAAAGACAAGAGAACAAAAATCACGTTAAGCAAATTAAAGGAGAATATTTATCTTGAGCTAGGCATTCAAACCTTTCAACAGTGCCTTATTTTACCCTTCTAAAATATGAAGAGTTTTTCTACAAAATGCAGCAGGAGCACTCGGGAAGCATTACTTTTTCATACATCTCAGCAACGTATCAGGTCAACACTGACAAAACAATACAGATTTGATGGGCTTAGTTAGACAAACTAAAAAGACAAGCTTGCAGTAAGCAGTGATAGGGGTTTTTTGTTCTTTTTAAGCACAGATCCATAAATGTATCATTTTCCAGAAATGACAGTAAACAAGGGAATGTGTTCTGAGAAAATGGCCTATTCTCAACAAAGCAACAACAAACCAGAATCTTCCAAACCTTGTGGGAATGGCTTATTATTTGCAGCTAAACACACAGGGGAAAAAAGCCCACTCACCCAAAAAACAACCCCAAAATTTTCCTGCCAGCAAAATTACAAATACTCCAGTGAAAACACTTCCTGCACCTCTGCCTCCTCTTATTTCCTGTGCTTAAACTGTCTTTTCAGGTAATGCTGAACAAACACTCTTGTTGCAACATAA
>JAWWLV010000088.1:41326969-41355534 GCA_035041135.1 Platyrinchus mystaceus | reverse complement strand
CTTGTGGGAATGGCTTATTATTTGCAGCTAAACACACAGGGGAAAAAAGCCCACTCACCCAAAAAACAACCCCAAAAGGAAGCTAATCCACATTTTAAAATTTTCCTGCCAGCAAAATTACAAATACTCCAGTGAAAACACTTCCTGCGCCTCTGCCTCCTCTTATTTCCTGTGCTTAAACTGTCTTTTCAGGTAATGCTGAACAAACACTCTTGTTGCAACATAATATTTGACATGAACAAGAGCACTATCCTCTCAGTCACGTGAAATTCTCTCAGCAGTTCTTAAAATCATCAACTCAGCATGTGGGATGTGCATTAACAATCAAAGCATTATGCTTGTGCTCTGTTCTTCATCTAATGATGCTTTTGGAAACAACAAATAAAAGACTGGAAAGCTTAATGGTGCAAAACATATTGACTCCCTCTTTCTTTCTAAAAGTCTTGTTACCAGCCTCATTTTCCTCTTCCTGCAAGCATTAACCTAAAATAAAACACTGCGTAACAATCCACTAATGACTGAGACATAATTTAATCTTACACCTAGAAAGGTTTAATGGAACAATCAAGTGAATAATGCACAGAGACTTTTCATATCAGAATATCAAGCCATGTTGTTTTAGAAGATTCCCTGACACATTCTTGGTTACCAACACATAGTATTTATCATACCTTTATGAGAGTTATGCCGAGAGCTTTCTTGGGTACTCGCCCTGTGATTTCATCGCAGACTTTATGAATGAACTGATGAGGAATGACAAAAACCAGCAAGTCTGCATCTTGTACAGCTTCATTAAGGTTTGGGACAGCAACCTGTGTAGTTATGGGAGAGAAAGGCCACATAACTTCTTAAAATTAACACCAGACACTAGTGGTATCTGATAAAGTTAAAACAGTTTGGTCTTATACAGAACGCTACAAACTACAGCATTTCATCACTGAAAATAAGCAACAACAAACTTCCCAGACAAGCAAAAGAATTTAGGCTTTCAAATAAGCTGTTTTATATCTTGGAAAGAGCATCTTCACAGACGCCAGCATGGTTAGTGCCACAAAAATTCAAAATGTTTTGTAACATTCAAACAAGTACTTTGAGTAATAAAATCTAAAATAAGAAGCTGCCTTCTCTTTGACAAAATAATCTCAATTTTTGATAAATTATCACATGCAGAAAAGTAGTTTCTTTCCTTAGTTCCTTATACACTCAAATTTCTTCTTCAGGCCTCTTACATCTACTAGTTTACATTTCCTTTCTGTGTACCCTTGGATTTTTTTTACCCTTTAAGAAGGTGACCAATTTGAAGTCACTTGGCAACTTCACTTTACCTAACACTTGATGACCACCTTAAAATAACACTCAGGTTTAAACATAAATAAGCTCCACCTATTCATAAAGAGAACAAACCTGAATAGGCAGGCAGTGGACAGCAGAAACACCTCAGTTGCTGAAGGGTGGGGAAATGGGATTCCAGCATTATTGTTGAAGAGAAAACTACAATGCACAGCAAGTCATGTTTTTTCCTGCCCAAAAGCTCTACTGAATTGTCAGCTGCTGCAGGCTCTTCCTATAATGTTTTTGGGGCAAGGAGTCACCACCTGCTCACCCACCATCATGTTACACCAACAGAGAATACATGTTCCCACTGTTCTGCCCTGGCAATGCTAAATCTAACATGCTGATCTGGCTGCACGCGGTTGAAACACAACTGAGAACCAAATAAACTGCAAACACCTTGAAGTTTGCTTGAGAAACACTCTGATTCTCATCAATACTTTCAAAGAGTTTCAGGATACCTGACATCAGTTCCCACTGACCAGCCAGATCCCTTTCAAAGTTGAGGCCAAATTTTTTTTTAATGGGTATGGTCAAAACTGTTGCTTTTGCCCTTGTTTTCACATTTGCTTCTTTATACAGAAGCTGAAGTAACATAAAGACAATAGTGAGAACAAAAAAAAAAGAGAGAGTGCATTGCATTTACTTAACTGCATAGTTACATAATTTTCAGAGTCAAATCTCTGAAGCCATCAGTAAAATAGCATACAGTCTGAAATATTATAAACCCTAAAGGTGTTAACAAAATAATTTTTTACCTCCATTTACAGCATAAGCAATATTCCCTCTGCTCCATAACTATAATTTAGCTTCTGAGCCTTACCACATTATCTGGCAGCTTGTGTCCAGGGAGATACTTTACATTTTCATGTTCTTTATTTATGATATCTGACAGTTTTCTCCCATTAATATTCTCCTCGAAGACCCACATCTTCACTGTGGAAGCAAACTTCTGCAATTTTTTTACATTATTGCCTACTATTTTGGCAACTGCAGAACCCCTGCAGGAAAGAAAACAAAAATAGTCTTAAAAAAATTATGATTTCGCTCTAGAAAAATAGAGATTGTCTTTAAAATAATCAGAAATGCACAGATTGTTTGACCAGTTACCATGCAGATCCAGTAAAACAAATGGAAAAACACACCAGTCATTCACACTGGCTGCTTTCTCTCAAATGTATCTACAGTAGGTTGGACTGAAGCATCTACTGAACACATCCTTATTTATGTTTTCTGCTTATTGGCTATCCAGTGAGAGTTTAGGTTACTGTATTTCCCCAAAATCAGACTGATTATATCTTCAAAGTAGAGGTAAAAGTGACATACTAAATTTAAAACTGATCATTTTCACCTTAAGAGATGGGAAGCTTCTTTGCTAAGATGACTGAACCATCAATTGTTGTACAACACTGATAGGCACTGAGAGCCAACAAGCAGAAGTTGCAGAAGTTATAAGCTTTATGGTTTTGCAGCCAACCCCACAGAATTTAACTATTGCAACAGCATCCTCTGAATTTGCAGGCAGACAATCCCATTACTGTTAGCCTCATATTCCCCCCAAGAGCAGCGCACAGTGAAACCTGTAGGACAGTGATCAATTTTACTTTTCAAATCTTTAAGCAATAATGAAATTAATCAGAATTACAAGAGTAGGAACAAACACAACCTTCCCTTTCATTCCTAGCACGAACGCTATATGGAAGAGAAAGATGCACCTTTATGAAACCTGCTACCTAACTTCCTTTCCCAGGATAAGGAGGCAGCTTCATAATTACTGATAACCTACTAAGCAGACACAAGAGAAATTTAAAGAGACTCATTCTGCTTCAAGAGCTTTTAACATGGCACAACTCACTGCGCTGTATTAAAGACGTGTGCTATCACAGGGCTAAGGTCACATTATAGGCAGTGGCAAAGAAAAATTATAGTATCCTAAGTAGACCTTTTTCAGTTAAACCATAAAACTGTATGTCTTAAAAGAATGGAATTTACTTCTCTAATGGCACTTCATACATTGAAAACTCCCCTGGGTTCAGGACGTGATACAGAAGGCACAATTGTTAGCCACCTCTTATCAGGCTCATATTCTGTGTCTGCACACACACAGCGTGGTTTCCACTGCAATGCCATACAGCTCACCAGCAAAACCCCCACATTTCAGATCCACACAAACAGCAGGAATCACAGTAAACACCACACAGGTATGTGTTCCTCGGACAGTGCTTTGAGTTCCTTGAACAAAGGCACATTTACTACTACAGATTTATACACAAAGTCTGGATCCTGGCAAATCCACTGCCTTCACTTTTGAACTTCCCTACACACATTTTCTGTGCTTGCTGGTGACAGAGCAAGACAGAAATAACTGATTCAGCAACTCTACAACTGCGATTTTCAGTCTGCCAGCATAAAGTCTGGCAGCGTGTACTGCTTGAGTGAGACATTAATTCCATTACTATTTAACACTTAAATGCCTTAGCTGTGTCTTTTTTCAGCCTTTGAATGCAGTATCAAAAAGTGAAGATTTGCCTAGTCTTAGTTTCTAAATTCAGGAAGATTCTCCTGACTGGCTTCTCTGGTTCCCCATTTCCTATTATACTGCAACCACTGTTTTAGGACCATTTCACAGTTGGTCTGCTTTCCCCTTCTTGCTTTAAAAGTAAAGCGCAAAACCCACCAACTCCTGAAGTTGCCCTGACAGCAGCAGCAGTGGAGGTCACAATTTGCAAGTGCAAATGATATTATTAACTCTAGCTCTATGACTGTCCCTGAAAAATCATCTCAGTTATAATTTTTCCTCCCATTTTTCTACAGCAAGTTCCCAGCTGTAAGAATTTCTACATCCGGTACCTTCCCACCTCTTCCTAAAATCTACAGTTTCTGTTCAAGTCAGGCAATCAGGTTAATTAACAACTGGTTCCAACAAAACAGAGAAGGATAAATTCTGACTGTGCACACCTCATTAACCTACCCTAGAAGTATCATCAGAAAAGCAGGCTACAGTACATGACCGAAGCAGCTCTTGCAGGGGGCAACTTCCTTGAATCCCAAGGCTCCAAGGCACATTCCCCAGGTGTACTCTATCCACACTGAAGAGAGTCTACTTTACCCCATATCAAAAAGGTCCTAACACAATCACTTATCCACCAGCTGAGCCACCCTAAAAGGGCAAGGCCAGCAAACGTGACAGCTCCTGCTCTTCCACACTGTGTGAGCCATCTGTTCTGTCCCATGATCTTCCATCAGGTGTCGAGTGACCCCTGCCAAGTCAACTTCATTGTTAAGGTGACCTCTCTCTAGCAAACCGACCAAACAAGTCTGACTGGAAGCAGTTTATCATCCAAGGTGACTGGCTCAACCCTTCTAAATGGTTACTGACCCGCCAAGCCCTTTTAGGTTTTTTTTTTTTCATCCCAGATATAGGCCAAAGGGCTGTGAGAAGGCAAAGACTTCCAGACAGTTACTGGCACTTGTCCAACACAATCATGTCACAGAGAACCCCAAAACCCACAGTCTCCAAACTACTGGAGACACCAAACCACGCTTAGATCAACTGCTTACATGCTTACATTTTAGGCACCACCAGTCACACACTCCTGTAATTCAGGCTTCAAAAATATGTAATCCCCAAATATCAATGATCAGATGTTTATAAATACTTCCATTTCTCTCTAGTCACCTGCTCTTAAGCATTAAATGCTTCCATTTTAGGACCACAGGCCCCAGTTCAAAAAGACACAAACACACAGGTACGCAATTAAAATTAAGTCAAATTTAGTTCAATGGTTGTACATATTATTGAATCACAGTGCTCTTTGTAGTCAGGGTTTGGTGCCTGTCACCCCATGGACTTTGAGGAAGAAACCACCCACCTCTACAAGAATTACTGTTTTCATTGTTTGGTTACTTTGGTTTCTGCTTTCCTGATGCACCCCCCCCCATCACATATGAAATAAGCTATGAGTTATTTGCATATATTTATCCTGAAAAGAAACGAAAAAGCTGATGCCTGGTAATAGCATTCTCTCTTTCTCTCAGCGTAGGAGATATGGGCATTTTGCCACTGACTCATCCTATTAGGCAGGCGCTTTTCTTACTATTAAGCTGATCCAATGAGGTGAAAACAAAATATATGTGCACGTGGTTATCCCTAGTAGGCAATATCTGCAAATTCTTTTGCTTCTGCAAGTGTGTTTCACAGCGAATCAAATATAAATGCAGTCAAACTTCCTGCAAAACTTTTGTTCCCTAGGTTTCAAGTACGAAACCACAGCAACAATACTCCTAAAAGACTAGGTCTCACTGCATATTTCCTTCAGACGTTTACAGCAATGCTCAGTACCTCCACGGTCATCTTACGAGCCAGTGCAAGGAAAGCACGACATGCTGCACTGGAATGTCAGCCATTCCCCCGACACAGAAAAACACAACTTGGCAGCTGCTGATATTTTTAACAGCCGCAAAAGCCAACTGCACGGAATGGGCAGGGGATGAGCAACAAGTCTAAGATCACACTGAAAAAAGACTGGCAAGTTTGGTTCAATAAAACGCAGAACCTTGCTCTACACTGAACTCCTCTGAGTTTAGATTTAATGTCTTAAAGCCCAGTGTTATCAGAAATAATGTGTGCTTAGCATTAGCAACTGAAGTGACAAAGTGTGAAGTTATATTTATATAACACATCGTACTTTACTTATTCACTACAAATAAGGACCTGGTGTAAAAACTGTGATCAGGAATGGTAGAGAAATAGGTCAAGAAGCCAAAGAGATAGGTAAGGCCAAAGAAACAGCTAAAGAAACCAAACAAAGGACTATTAACATGATACTCCTTTTGAGGAATGATTTGAAGTACATCTACTACCTTCAGTAGATGCAGCAGCAAGTTTAAGCCTAATTATAAACTAGCAATAGGGGCAGCAATAAAACCTTGTCTCAAGCTCTGTGTGTCTCAGCATGATCAATTTGAAAGAAAAAAAAAAGAAAAAGAAGACATTTCAAATAACCTAGCATCTGGCAATTCTTCTTTGAACTGGCGTGGAAAACAGGAACATAGGAAATCCCAAACCACACTTTTGTAGACAAGTAGGATTGTTGGCAAAGCCCTACAGGCAGCACGTAGTTAGAAAGAAAAATAAAATAATGTTCATCATCTTTAATGTCTACGTCATCTGAAATCGGATAAAGAACACAACAAATACCAGGTTAAAAATATCCTAAACCAACTTCTTCGCAGAACAGGCGGGTGTTTTACAAGCAATCGTTACACGCTCGACTCTTGCCGCTTCTTCCTCCGAGCATATCAGGGCATCACCTCGGCTCCAAACTCCGAGGGAGCCCGGGGGCAGGACGAGCCCACCCGCACGGCCCCAGAGCCCGCCACAGACGGGCCACAACGCGTTGCACCCCCGGCACCGGGAGCCCTCAGCGCCGCCAGCCCTGCGGAGAGCGCGGCCACGGCGTCCAACCCTCCGGCTGCGGGCGGGGAGCGACGGCAAGGCCCGGGCGGGCACAGCCGCAGGGAAGGCCGTGCCGAGGCGGCCGCCCGGGTGTCCGCCCTCCCCGGGGCTGCCGCACTCACCAGTTTCCCGAGCCCACGATGCAGACCTTGAGGGGGCCGGCGGGCAGGGCCATGGCAGAGCCCCGCCGGCGGCCGCGCCGAAGAGCTCCGAGAGGCGACCGCCCCCCGCTCCCGCCTCCGCCGTCAGGGCTCGCCCGCACCGCCCTCCGCCCCTGCGGCCTGCCGGGAACTGTAGTTCCATCGCCCCGCCGAGCCGCGTCTGCCGAGGGGATGAGGGCTCCCGTGGAGGACGAGGCTGAGTGGAGCCCTCGACCTCAACAGGCAGTCCCTCAGGCACTGTGCCATAGCACAGAGTCACAGTTAGGTTGGAAAAATGAATGTGCTTTGCCCTCTTGGCTGCCAGGGCAATTCATAGAGTATGATTAATTTAAGCTGCATCTGAGGTAAAAAGCGGCCAAGCCTTTAAATAAAAACATTGCAGACAATGGAGAAGAAAGGGCAAGAAAGAACCTTTCTACTGTTAAAACAAGTGCTATTCAATCATTAATGTTAGCAAGAACACAAGATTTTCTTTTATGCCTCGTCTGCAGACTCAAACAGATATGTTCAGGCAATCTAGCTCTACTGATTGAAGACATTATCCTCCCATCCTAGCAGACCAAACCAACCTCAGCTGGAGATTTCTCAAGGTTGGCAGAAGAAATTACTTTTTGCATGTTGACCGCTTGAGTTCAGAGTCTGACATCTTACCTTAAATTGCTAATGAGAAGGATCAGGAGTAAAGGCAATCTGAAAGATAATCTCGGGGAAATTAGACAAGCAGCCTCTTTCATAAAAAAGCACATCCTGACAGTGTAGCCTTGACAGTCCAGGTATAATCAAAGAATTGCAGTCACAGATACTCATGTGCACATTCCATTCTCCTAAACCTTATACAGCAACAGCCAAAGGGCAGTGACATACAGCTGTGGGTTCTAATAGATCAATCCAGACAACTGTTGGCCTGAATTATGGCTGTTCAAGGCCCTCAGATTCTGGGCTTTGCATGGAAGCAGCTGATGCAGGAGTACATGTTCCCTTAAGCCAGCTTTGCTATGGCAGCAGTATGTTCTCCTCTGACAGGTGAAGCAGACAACTGGATTTATTAAACTGTCACTAAAATATGACAGATTGGATCTGTCAACACCTCAAAGGACTAAGTTAATATCAACTTTATTTAGTGAATATCAGAAAGTGGATAGCTTGGTACCTAGCAATCTAGGTTGCAGAAAAAAAAAAAAGACTGATAACAAAAAAATACATTTTGGATGGGGCAGAAAGTAATACTCAATGAGATCACTAGTCTTGTTTTCCAGTTTTTCTCTGTATTTAAGTGGTTTGTTGGTCCAAAGTCAGTAGAGATAGATCTATCTATACTCTTCAGTGCTTCATTTACACATGGTGATGAAAAAGACAGCATGGCCTAAGGAGCCATCAAAGTTAAAAAAGCGACTCATTAAAAGGGCAGTATAAAGCTTTGATGTTCTCTAGTTGCATGTTCTAGACTACTCATATGCAGAGTCACTGCACTTACAGCTTAATGTATCGATCTATCTAAACTACTCTAGTATTGCTGGGATGCCTATTCCTCTTTTCCTAGAGAGTTCTCTATTTGTCTGATGTCCAAACATTTATTAAAACGTGACCAACTCCTTTCAAAACTCTGTACCCAGAGATAAAAATATACATCAGTGATAGTCTACAATTGCAAAGGGTCCTGTACAAAGCAGAAACATCCGGCAACTAGAAAATATGGAAGAGCTACAATGGTATAAAATATTTAGCTTCAATTGCAAGTTTCTGAAAAGAAGTCCTGAGTACCTTCTTGGAAATTTTCCATTCAATATGCTGATTTTCTCATTGAATTTATTATTATTAAAAAAGGTTTTCTCAGGATATATTTTAAAACATCAAATAGCAGTTTCCTTTAGGTTTATTTTTAGTGTTCTGTACAAGAGATAAGAATCTGATTTTATATAATTAGATAATTATTTCACCAGAACATATTAATATCTTGAAGCACAATTTGAGTAATTTTAAATTCTGGTGATTTTATAGGAATTTCTTTTATATTCATCATGTTGTGAGGGTCTGGGACTGACAAAAGTCTGCGACTTCTTTAATACTACCAACTCCTGACTAAGGATATGGATTAGGCAGCACAGCTCAGCCTCTCTGAGTAGATGACCTCAAGGGGAAGAAGATTAAGATATAATAGTTAGTATTTTCATAAGAGACCTCAGTTTCTAAAGTGTCTTAAATACAGACATGTCTAAATTAAACAAACATAAATGTAAATGAATAATAGAATTATGAAAGTACTCTTCATGTCCCACAGTCTTTGACTCTTTTGAAGGTGTACGGAATGAGAAGGAGTTGGGTTTGGCTTGTAGTTTTAAAGTGCCCCAAAAAGAAATGCATGTGAGGGTCAGAAAATGCTAAGAAGCACAAACATTTTACCTTCCCTCCCCTTCACCTTCGCTCCCTATTCATTATTTATTCACATAACCTGTTTTTCCTCCTCTTACTTATGCTTATTTTTCAGCTCTCCACACCTTTATTCAAATGTTTCTCTCTCCAGTCCTGTTCTATTTTGACTGACTATTCTGCATTTCTGAGGATAAAAAGATAATGAGGAAAGAGAGGTGTTTTGAGGGTTAAAAGCCATTTTACTTATGTTGCAGGACAGGTACTTTATATTTAGAGAGCTACCTAACTCAGGCAAGCTTGACAGGCACCTTCAAAATAACTCAGTCTTCCAAATATATCACCTCTCTATTCTCAAAGAAGAAAGAATGTTTTCGACTTTTCTTGGAGATCATATTGCATTTTGGCAGACCTTACAAGATAATACAATTTTATTCCAGCTGGGCACCTAGGTCAAGCACAGATTATAAAACTTAATAAATAAGGAGAAATCTGGAAAATAAAGGTCTGATTTTAGCTTCACAAAGACCTTCTCTCTGTATGTTACAGCTTATGCTGGTACTGTTTTTCCCTCTGCCTGCACAAGATGGTATACTTCTTTCAGGTAAGCTATTACTGATGGTAATTTTTTGCAAGTTATTCCATTAAACTTTTGTGTAACAACATTATTAATTATGTCATAGCATGAGAAACCTTTTCAGTCAGTAAAAAGGCCATCCTCCCCCAGGTGCCCATTTCCCTTTCTGCCCTTTCTTCCCCCACCTTGTTGACACACAAGTTGTCATTTGTGTCAACCGTGCTGTAAATCAAAAAGGAGAATTAGCTGTGTTTATCTGCTTTTTCTGGCTTAAACTGTTGAGCAGCTGTCTCAGCCTGTAGCAGAAGAAGCCAAATGTTTGACTAAGCAACTTAGTGCTATTAGATTTGTATTCTGGAATACAGAGTCTAAATATAAAACAGAAACAGAATTATGTGGGCTGAGGACAATACACAAAAGTGATCTTTGGAAATATGGGTGTCTGCCAGGTAAGGGTTTCTCACATTCAACCATTAGGCAGTGGAAAACTACCTTTAGGAGATTTGCTTGTCATTGCTCTGTACTATATATAAACAGCATTAAAATCCATTCCTTACAAAAGGAAAAATAAAGACAAATTTTGCTCTTCAGATGTGCATTTTTTCCCTTTTATTGAAGTGCAGAAAACCTCAAATCATTCCTTTCTTTTCTGTCTCCCAGTTCTATCTTCTTGAAATTGAACTAGTCTTTATCTCGTCTTTCTCACTGGACTATTCTGATGGCATGCAGGGAATGTTTTCTTTCTAACCTTTCCTCTGCAAAGCACACAATAACAAAGCCTTTGTCTTTGGAAGCAAGGAAAATGGTGATGGTTTAAGAATCTAGTCTTAGTTACCTGCTTTTTAACAGTCATCTTTAATAAAGTGCTCCATTTGCAAAGCATAAATCAGTATCTCTGATGTGACCCTTACAACTGCTAGAGACTAGCCTGTGCCTCTACTCTGGTGCTTATTGCAGCAGTGTCCTGCTTTCACCCCTGGGTACTGTTCTGTGGATAACTCTTGCTCACACCAGTTTCTCTGCCTTCCAGACAATGCACTGACTGGATCTCTTACCAAACTCTCAAACGAGCCTCCCACTACTGTGCAGCCCTGATCCATGAAACTGTGTTCCTATAGCTGCACAGAGCTATTATCAAGCACATATAGAGTATAAATGAAGTTTAGGAGGAGTGAATTGAAAATATTTACTGCTTATCCTTATTCCAATGTAATTCTACATAGAATTTTGGCAAAGTTATTAATCAAAACAGGTTTTAATCATGTGGGTTTTTTCTCCTGCAGTCTGTAAACTACAAAGTGATTATTGAGGGAGGGGAAAAAAAGCACAATTAATTAAAATCTGGGTCTTTAGGTAAACTGCACTGGCTAATGTAGCATAACTGTTCTCATCTGGAAACAAAAAAAGCTACCAGGTCTTTCTCATCATGTACTATTATCTCATGGAATGCTGCTGCTAGAAAAACTCTGCTCTAACTGGAGTGGAATGGTTTGTACCTCTTCACTTACTACTGATGCCACAGATGACTGCAGATCAGCTTGACATCCATTGGCAAAGTTGCCTCCACGTTTTAATGTAAGAGAGTTTTAAGTGGGCTTACAAGCTCTTAACAAACAATAGTCAGGATTTTCTTAGTGCTGTGGTTTACTGCCACTGGTTTCTTGGATTCTTAGATGCAGTGCTGCGCTTTAGCATCACACTGACACTGAGCAGCTCTGGAGAGGGACTTGGCACCAACACGTCATTGCAGTGAAGGATCTGAGATAAAAGAATTGTCTGGACTTGAAGTGAAAACTATTTCTAGCTGCTCAAGATGTAAAATGGCTGTCTGGCCAGTTGAGTTATGGAATTGTAAGTTCATGGATGTAACAGACATTCTCATGATGGGAAACCCAGCTAAGTGACCGCACAGTTCTTTCCTCCATGATGGGACCTGATGTGCTGTCCAGTGATCTGGAATCGGGATAGATCTCTTAGAATCTCCTTTCTACTGTGCTCCAGTGACTCTTAGTACATCTAAAATGAACTTCAACTGCACAAAACTAAACTTCTAGGTTTCTGGAAAGACAGTCCCAGTGCTTTCACTGCAAGTTTTTAGTAACACAAAACGTGAATTTTGGGACTTCCAAAATAAGGATTGAGACAGTGAAGGCACTTCCACTAACACAGTGAATGTTGACTTAGATATGTATATCTTCATTTCTCTCCATATGTCAGATATTCAGCCCTATGCAGTCTGAAGAAAACATTCAGATAAAGTTATTGTAGAAAGATGCATTGACTGACTTTTTAGAAATAATTCTGCCCATCAATCTCTGCTAGATCAATAATATGTTTAGCTGATACTCTCAACAGCTGTGCCTGAAAGTCAGTTTGTTACTGTTTAATAGCTTTTATTGGCATAGACTAAGTGAAATTGTATGCAATTCCATAATTGATTTTTTTTTGTTGCATTCAAATTTGATTATATGCCATTGTCATTTTTTTGAGCAAATTAGTGAACTGCCATTTCTATCAAGAGAAACCAAACTGAGAACCATGGAACATGTTTTCTGTCACATAAACATTGTGCAACAATTGATAACATTAATTTACTATGAAACAGTCAATACCAAGTACTAAAATCAGAAAGTAACTGTTGGTTCATTTTAAGCAAAATGACAGCCTCGGTGTGCCTGGACTAGTGAATATTTGACGTGGCAAGGAGAAAGAAATATGAGAAGGGGACTCCATTTTTAAACAGAAATCAATAGTTAAAAAGGGCTTTACAAAACATTTTAACCAAGCTGCTACCAGGGTCCTCAGTGGGCCTGCAGGCTGTAACCATAATTTTCCATGTGCTTTCTCTGAATCTCTTCCTCATCTTCCAGGCTTTGGCTACTTCTGTTCACAGGCAACTGTGGTTGCAACTGTATAATGTTGGATCAGACTGTAAACAGCTAGGTCAGAAGGAAGCTGCAAGAATCCTCAGATGGGACTAGGATGCACATTTCCATCCATGCACACTCCACCCCTTGGCTCAGGAGCTGCATTTCAGCTCGGGTTTTACTGTTATGTGGATGCATCTGTGCTGATTCCGCATCACTGAGAGGAGGAGTAAGACTAACAACAGGACAAATATCAGTTGCACAGGAAGGCAATTTATTTGTATTCCTGAATGACTTCGCTCATTTAAGAAACCACATGGCCAGTTTATTTGAGTAAAGTCATGCAGGATTAGGGACTAGGGCCATATGAAGTAATAATGAATACATGAGTCATTCACGCAAGGAAGATAGGCAAATTATTCCAGATTACAAAATATTTAAGACTAGAAGTGAAAACATCTTCTCATTCCCTTGTTGTGCTATGATTATGTGAGATCAAACTGAAAAGAAATCAGGTAGGATAAACAAAATGTATATCTATACTGTTGTATATGGTATTTAGTAAAAAACAGCTTACTAACTCTTCATGTAAAATATAAAAACTCCAGCAATTGTGCAAGCCAATGTTTCATTAGCCACAAAATACCTAATAGATATAGAAACACTGCCTTAAGAAATTTTTGGGAGACTTAGAAGAATCACCTTAGCCTGTGGCTTCACCTGGGCAGTCAGGCTGGTTGCTTAGTTAAATCTCAGGTAACATTCTCTTAACAGGTGGTTCTTTATAGCAGGAAGGAAATTTGTCAGCCTTTGAGCTGAGTACCAAGCCAAGATGGTTGATGAAGACCAGGTTGGGGGCTATCAGTTGTGTAAAGCCAAATAATCTACTATGTGGGACTCACAGGGTGCCAGTGATATCAGGAATGAAGAAAAAAAAAAGAAAGCAAAAAAAAAAGCTACAGGAGTAAGAAGGCCAATTTGTACGTGGCAGTTGCACTGGGATAGACGTGTCATTTCTTGGCCCCACTGTCTTCACCCCTTCTATCTGCACTGTAGAGACCCCAATGCTCTGTATGCTGCCTTTGTGCTATTTTAGCTGGTGTGCTGTAGAACTCTGCCACGTTGCAGCACAAAGAGATACGGAGACAGACCTTGCTGCTATCGACCTGTACAGGGCATCTCTACAGTCCAGTGCTTGTCTGCTTTGTAAGTGGCCACCACACACAGTTTGTACCTCAGCTTATGACCTTAAGACAGCAGGGCAGCTGTGTTCGTCCTTTCTCCATATACTAGGTCATAATAAGTGGTCCTACAAAGGTTTAAAACCACGTATTTTTGGACATCAGATAATTATCTAATTGTAGAGCACTGTAGCAGGAGTTTCAAGTGAGATCTTTTCTATAAACTCCATTTCCTATTCTTTTTCACCCATAGTGCTTAGCGTAGGATGGAGGGCAGGTCTAGCATTGCAGGTTAGTCCCCACTCTGTGATGGAGGTAGGACAGCTTCCCTGATGCCTCTGGTCACTTTTAATGAGATGTAATCATATTTCTCACCAGCAGTGGGCTGATTTTTCATGTTTACCACCCAGTTTCATGCTGTTCCGTTGCTGTGCTCTAGAAAACAATGCAAGCTGTGCAATCCCAATGTACACAAAGCCTCTCTGCACTGAGTGTGACAACCTCAGTAACCTTTGTATACAGTATAATTATGTATAGTACCAGCAGCATCCAGACCCTCTTATCAACATACCAAGCCAGCATGGAATGCCCTGCGTGGAACGGATCTGCCACAGCTAGTTTGTAACTCAAGGGCGTAGGGCTTTTATTTATCTTAACTCCAGAGGATAAAAACTCCCATGAGGGTGTTGCAACTTTCTAGTTTGTTATTCAGTGGTTGATTCTATGCTTACTAACCTGCTGAGTATTGACATTTAGGACAAATTTAGCATCCAGAGTAACTGTGACTGATTTCAGGTTTTTTTGTTTGTTTGTTTAGTTGGGAATCATACACTTGCCATAAATTGTAAAAGGATATGGGGTTCTGGAACAGCCTTCAAAGATGGCAGTGAGACAGCTTTAATGCCATTCTGATAGGGTCTGAGTATGTAAACCAAAGCTTTTCAGTGCACTTAACATCATGTGTTTCAAAGAAAAAAAATAATCAATGCCCAACAGCGTCCTAATTTGCAAGCACAGAAATCTTTTTTCTATTAAATTTTAGTGCCTGTTAGCACTTGTGTCAGCAGACACAACAAAACACAGTAAAAGGAGAATAGACTCCTGAATGCAACTTTATAATGAGAACATGACATTAAGTAGCAAAGAATGACTTCCACTGGAGATTAATTTAGTGTGCTGTAAAGGAGGAAGCTCCTTTGGCGCTAGAGGGAGTTGCTGTTTCCTGACAATAAACCTATCCCATGCAGCTGAAGTTCAAACACGTGGGGACGTTACTGGTTTACCAAGCTTGTATGCAAACTGACTGAGCGAAAGACCAAGACAGTGACAAAGGAAGCATTAGACTGAACATTTCTGAACAAGATGTCGCACAAAGCGAAGTTTATAGCCACTAAACGCATCATTTTTTATTGTTATTCTTCAAGTTAGTAAATGAGTTGAATTAATATCCCACTTTGGACTTAATTTAAATCTCCACCTTTTCTATTTAAGAATGAGTGGGATGTTCTTCATTAGCAAAATGTGCAATCTAAAAATCTGTAATTTACGGATAGCTTCATTGGTTTTAACAGCTAACTTAGGTCCCTGCTTAACAGAGATATTTCCAAAAGAGCTCTGACTTCCAAATTCCTGAGTGATGCCTCAGTTGGTTACTTGGGTGTGGGAGAAGCAACAGAAAAAAAAAATCCATGCAAGTGTTTACAAAACCATGGTGATGTTAATAATTTCATCATTAGTTTTAATTTTCATATAATCATATGTTGTAAAAGACCTCTAAAATCATTGAGTTCAACCATTAACCCAGCACTGCCAAGTCTACCCTAAACAATGTCCTTAAGCATTGCACCTGCACAGACAGTGACTTGACCACTTCCCCAGGCAGCCTGTTCTTTAATTTTGGATGGAAATACTTTGAATTTGATAGAATTTTGAATATGAATAAGGGATAAACCAACTTTTATTTACCTAAATCTACCCTGAGAATCAACAGCATGCCACAAAGTACTGTCTCAAAAGAAAATACCTGTATTTTTATGCAGAGGAGAGGGTCTAACACTCTTTGATAGCCTATTTTGTATCCGTTTGTTTAAAAAGGAAAATTCTTTACAATTATTAGCACAGAGATTATCCTCCCTATAACTATCCCCATCTCTGCAAACTTGTCTCCTTTGCTCTGGTATTCTAGTTTATAACTGATACATAAGAATGGATACCAAGATGGTGTAGAAAACTTTGGCATTCAAGAATAAATTAACACTGTAGATAATGAAACCTCTTGTTTGTATCTATTTTCATAACTGCCATAAAACTTGCTGCATCTTTCAGAACAAATATTATTAGATCTCTTATACATTCAGATCCTCATATTTCCTGCTAGCAGAGATGGTGCCTTGTCTTTTTTTTTTTTTTTTGTCTGTGCACCTATAAACTCCATGGCATGACTAATTAATCTGCTGTAATAACAGTGAACTTAGTAGTTTATGGCTTTCAAATTTGCAGGAGTATTTATTCAAAAGTTCAAAATTGTTTAGTGCATTGGCCTTGAGGGCACTAAAATGTACACAACACACACAAGCTTTAACCATTCAACATGCATCATCAGTAATACAATTAAAGTCTTCTGAAGTGTATGAGCTGACCAAATTATAATGAAATGGAAAATTGGCTTTGTAGTCATTAATCACCACATTAACAGGGCACTATCTTGCACCTTTAAACATTGGGGATTTAATTAGAATATTGGATTAAAGAAAAATATGATTTAGCTTTTTCTCAAAAGGAAAAGTGAAATCCATAAGCTTTGTAGGACAGGCTATTGCAGATGTATCCAAGAGATTTTGAGAATGCATTCAGTGAAGAAAAATCCCTGGCATCAGCCACATTCCCTGAGTGTTCCTTCCTTTTGAGGAAATGAAACATGTTTCCTTTTAAAATATTTGCTGAATTCTTTGGAATCCACGCCTAAGAGGAATATTTTTTCCTATGATGTTGAAATCCATTAGCTCTTTTGGTTCTTCTGTTTGCCCTGTGACTCCCAAATTAATGCATTCAGGTTCTCTTTTCATGCTGTGTTAGGCCAAGGGGAACTTTCTTGGAGGAATGAAATGTGAAGTGCTTGAACTTCTCCAGCTCTTTTCAAGACTCTGTGAGGAGTTTTGTATTTTCTAGGAAGATGTCTTCATAATAACCTGAATTATTTTCCTTTCCATTTGCCTCTGAGTGTGGCCTTCTTAGTAAGATGAAGGATAATAATTACTTTAAATCCAAAAGTTGGGGCTTTTTTTCCCTCTGACACAGTTATAATTTATAGAGATATAGCCTAATTAATATTTTGTGTCTGTGGGAAAGGCTAACCACTGTGAAATCTAGGTCCTATTGCTTATCTTCTGTGATTAGTGGCTTTTTTTTTGGAAACTCTGCATTTCTGGCAATACATTAGTTTTAAGCTGGACGCTGGTGCACAAAGCAATACATTTCTCATTTGCCTTCTAGCTGGCAGTCCATTCATCTCCAGGTAGAACTCCTGTGAAGAATTAATCAGGTTTAATGAGGCCCTCATTGTCTCCTTTTTGATGTTATGCACTCTGCTGGTGCACCCTTGCAAAATGACATAATGTATTAGATTTTTTTGCTGATTCCTACATGTATTTGTGACATGCTCTCCTGGATTGTGCTGGTTATCACAGAATGTAAGGCTTCATGTGATATTTTGCCTGACTTTGATTTTGAGCTTTGTATGCATATTCCTTAGTACCCTGAGGAGCTGAGCTTCATACCAGAGTCGTCCTTTTTACTGACATTTTGAATTTTCAGTCATGTCTGCTGAATTAGATTGCCATCCTTCTGCTAGAACCTTGCTCTGGACTGAGTAGATCTTGAAGTAGGTCTAAATAATGTGCCCAGATTCAATTCTAAACCTGCCAGTCTTCTAAGTGTTTTCTGAAGCTTTTTAGTTGTGTCCTGCATTTCAATATTCTTTTGCTTCATGAGAAAACAAATTTGATTCTTCCATTTTCGTTCATCCACAGGTACTCTGATGTACTCTTGTACCCTAGATAAAACTGCACTTTTGTGTTTCAGTTTATGGCAGAGCTATTGTACTTCTTACATTTCTAAGCTGCAGTTTCACTACTTCCTTTGATCTATATTAACAAGGGATGCCTAAACATACCAGGCATTGCAGCACAAGTCACTGTAAAAAGGTGACCTTCTCAATGTCGTTTTTACTTTTATGATACTTGTTGCTTTTGTGTACACTGTATACCAGTGTTTGAACTTCCTTCCATTGTCTGCTGTATTTCTAGAGAGTAAGAGTACATATCCTAATTTTTTTTCTGATGTTATATGACATTACGTAGACTCTGGGAAACAGGACGCGTTGCAGAGATCAACTATGTTAAATCCTTTGATTCCGGCTGGGTTTGAATTTCTTCATCTTCTCCTTTATATAGTAAAAATTTTTCAGAGGTGCAGCTCTTCCCAAGGAGTGCCACTAAGAGTACAGGCAATGTACAGGAAGTCCAGTAGCCAGTGAAACAGGAAGCTCTGTGCTTCCTGGTCAGTCCTTCCACATGTGCGTTCCTAAGAGCAGCATTCATGAGGAAAAAAGAACTTGATTATCCAAAGGAGAAATATAAATTGCACTGTGTTACAGATTGTAAATGGAAAAAAGTACTGCCTTGGTTCTATGTTACAAATGGATATTCATCCTTTTTCTGTAAACTGATACTGTATAATGCTTTGCTGTTTATCTATCTCCCCAGTCTTGGTTGAAGCAAACAGCTCTTGGCCAAATAAACAGTTGGTAACCTTCACTCCTTTGACTTGAACTAAAGTGGAGAATTTTCCTGAGAAAGAGGCTGATGCAAAAGTATTTTTCTACCTTTTCTTCACTGTATTTTTTTTCTTTTATCAAGACTTACACCTATAGGACCCGTACTGCATTTAAACAACTTCATAATATTGTGCTAGTTTTACCTTAGGGAAATGGTAGGAAAAAAATATTGCTTCATGCATTTCTTCCCACATTTATTTATTAATAAGGCCATTAGTACCTCTGAATGCACAAACACAGTTCCTATTCTCTGTGAAGAAAATTTACGTGACTGCAAGGAATGTGTCAAAAGTGTTAAGCATAAAATTTGTGTAGATAGGAGTGGTATTTTCCCTCAAAACTACTACAGAAAAATAATCTTAAAACATACAGCATCAGCGCATCAGTTTACTTTCATGAGGAGAATACTTTTTTTTTCCTTAAAACCTTCACTTTTCTGTGCAATGGCTTGTGTTGGCTTGTTTAGATATGTTTCCCTTTGTAATATTTTCCTAAGATTCAAGTTACCCTGAAATGCTTGTCTGTGGGTGATGGCCTCTGACTTATTTCTGGTGCACTGCATCATCAAACAACATCAGTTTTCCTTCTGAAAACTCTATGAGAGTGAGAAAATGCTGTGGTTATGTCAGGAGACTTGTCTTCTCTTTCTCCCTGGGTTATAAACTTCCTGCCAGTTAACTGCCAGGATTTTGACACATTTGGTTTATGTGTAGCCTCTGAAGACTGCATCTAACCTAGCCTTTTTTGGCAAACTCCCCATTACACTCTTAGGCTGACACTGGAGCAGCTCCATCTCCACTGGGATTTCTAAAGTAGACCAGCCGCTTTTGTTGCTATGAAAGTGTTGTCTAAACTTGGTCAGGACAGAACCTCCTGGCAAAAATAAGGCTATAACAACTGCCAAAGACCTTGCTGGTGAATGTGGTGTGACAGTCCTCATTGTTAGCAAAAAAAATAAATATCTAAAACTCTGTCAAACTGACTGATTTTTGCCTTGGTTTCTGCCAGAAACCCCATTTTTCCCCTGTCAGCAATAGAATTCTATGCCTTTCTCTACTAAAAGCAATATGAATTTGATTTCTGACATAAAGGAATCTGGGATCAGATTAAATTAATATAGAAGTTGTGTTTTCCCATAATAAGACCCTATTCTGGTTTATGAAGCACATGCTGTGTATGAGTTTATTTATAGCTTTCAGATGATGATTTT
Organism: Platyrinchus mystaceus; assembly: GCA_035041135.1. Taxonomy (NCBI): domain Eukaryota; kingdom Metazoa; phylum Chordata; class Aves; order Passeriformes; family Tyrannidae; genus Platyrinchus; species Platyrinchus mystaceus. The sequence goes on along the minus strand of JAWWLV010000088.1, from coordinate 41,335,547 downwards.
GTTCAAGCAGTTTTCAAAAAAAGGAAAATTATATTTACACTAAAACCTCAGATCCTTTCTACTTGTTTTTCATTAACTGTTTTGAAAAGTATGGGGAGAACTTAGAGAGTTTTAAAATCTGACATCAGATTAAGTGAAGCCTAATTTGGACGGAAAAAGTTTTTGTCGAGACCATTCAAAGATTTGTTACATTGTTTGTCTAAATTTTTATTTCCAATGACAGTTTTGAATATTTGTGAGGAGATCTTATTTTAGAGGTCCAATGCCTGCCTCTCCTGATCAGGATTTCAAGGTCCCCCTGGACTGTTTCTTATTTTTCTGCAATAGGATAGTAAGATTAAACATTTGTTCTTCATTTCATACAAATGGGATGCCAGAAAAAATACAACAAATTTCTCTAGTCTTCTGTGAAGCTTATAAAGAAGGAAGAAAATTGTCTGTGTGCACAACCCTAGATTCTTCCTCTCACTGTCATTTCAGGTTGTTAGCGTCTGGAATCTGTTTTATCAACTTTCATAACTTTAATGCTATCTCATTTTCTGAAAGCATAGCCCTATTTTTAGGCTGTAACACAGTATAGTAGGGGGAAGGTTTTGACTGATTGAAGCTGACAGAGCTCAGAGTTTAGAATGTCTGGATTTGTGAAACTGCAGCTAAGGAGTGCCTGTTCCAGACATTCTCTATGGAAAAAATCAAGGTCAGGAAAAGTTAAACTGAAAACTGTCAGCTTCCTGAACTTGTACTATGCTTATTCTAAAAAATTAACATTTGTTTCTGCCTTTGAAATCATGGCAAATACTATTTCATCAAGCCATATATGAATGTACATTCTGTTTTGCAGAAGAGGCTCTCAAAAGTCAAAGATCAAAGCTGACAGCTGAGTTTTAGAAACCAGAGGGACGGAATCCTAATTCAGCTCTTTGCATATTTGAGGTTATCTCCACTGGATACTCCTGTCAAGGCTGAGTGTGATATGAGAGAGCAAGTATTACAAGCAAATTCACCGGAGAAGAGGGAGAAAAAAATATGGCTGTCGTTTTCTGTCCAGCAACCAGAAGAGGATTAGATAAGTGATGTTGTCAGGCTTTTATAAACCACAGTTTATGCTGTTCTTCAGAATCAGTGAAGATAAGTCAATTCTGTACTGTGGGGTCCTGCTGAACGTAATAATTCCTGTTGTATCAGCATTAAACCTACACACCACAAAAGTATCAGCCCACCATTTGCATGAGTTGGGCAATATACAGCACACTTCTTTTATGGTCATTTTGGTTTTTTTCTTGAACTAATTTTATTTATTGTAATATGTAAGAAAATTTTGATTCATGTGTTTTTCACAAGCTATTATAACTTGTCCGTTATCAGCCAAATTTAAAATCACTCAGTGGTGAACCCTGGCAGAAAAAATGTCATCCCTAGCTTGGGTTAATTACACACATCCCACATTCTAGAGTTAATTAAAGTATGACCCCCAAGACTATAAACCCTCAAACTGTAAAAAACCCCCAAGCTTTACTGCCTTTTACTCCCTTTTATGTTATTTGCTTATTAGTTTTTATCAGTGGGAGCTAAAATTTAGAACTGAGTGACAAAACATATTTCAGTAGTTTATTGAATTTACAAGAGATTCCTTTTGACAGTAAAGGCAGTTAAAATAGAGGTGTCATGATTTGCTAAGGTTCTTGCTTTATTTTGTGTGTTTACATTACTGATTAAAAAAACTAGGAAACCTCTATAATCAGCACAGCTTCTAAAACATTGTCATGAGAAGTTGAGTGAACATTATGCATGTTTTAGCGTGTGGTTCTGCAGCTTTGGAAAGGGTTTCAAACATACTCTGTCATTTGTCATGTCTATATATTTCAATCACACATATTGAAATACATACCAGTATTTGTAATGAAGATTTGTAGGTAAAATAGAAGGCAACCATGTTGCATTAGAAACATGTATTTGTTTCAATTAGGTTTCTGTGTAGATTAAACTGCTTGCAGAATGGAGACTGAAATTAGTAATCAAAAGTACTTTCTGTGTGAGTAGTTGTTAGAAAGTTTTATTAAGTGAATTTTTCTTCTTTTCTCATTGCCAAAAAAAATCTTAAAAGTTAGTGTTTTGTTTTTGATTTCTAGTCTATAGTTCTTTCCATTTTTTTTTGGTTTTTTTAAGTGTCATCCCATTTTGTGGTGGATTCTAACATTACCTAAATAGCATTTTTAAAGATGTAAAATAGAGCTCTGCTATAGGTGAGTAAGCGGCTTAGAGACGGTCCCAATTTGAAAGACACTGGTTCTTAAGCTGTAAGATACTGCATGCTCTTATCAAACAACTACACAAATTGCTGGTGGTGGAGTATGAGGTCAGAGTCCAAGCAGCATAAACCAGCATTATTTTATCAATAAATATACACTCTGCAGTATAAATGCTCTGCAGCAATACTTTCTGGATGTGCAAATGGTTTTGCAGATCAGTCGTAAGATTACAGGTGCATAGATGTTTCATTTAGAAAGTGGATGGACACCAAGCTGGGTGTTATTACAGTGATAAACAACCTCATGCCTTATGAATATTAAATGTTGAAATCTGACAGATTCCACTGGAACCACTCAGCTCTCCAAAAAGGGGGAGAAAAGAGAGCTTGAGCACTGTGTGTAAGTTATGAATGAGGCACTGAGTAAACTCAGTCTGGTCTTGAATCTGAATTTGACCTTTGCTGGCTAGTGTACTTTTCAAATCCCTCGATGTTTAACTACAGAGATAGAAAAAATGGATGGTAAAAATGCCTGCATGTTGTTAAGATTTGGTATATTGACATTTATCTGTAATTCCACATCAAACCAAAAAGGGTTTCTGTTATCCGGCTGGTTATGCTGGATAATCTCAGTGTTTTCTTCTGGCCTCACTGTATGAATGAATTTATTTTAAAGAACTGTATTTGTTACTAACTATAAAAACTGTTCAAAGATTCACTGGCACAGAATACGGCTGTAACCGCTTGCTAAAATACACAATATATACTGTCAGTGATATTTGTGCTCACTTAGCTTCTTATGCTCACTCAGTTTCTTTATGCACTGGCTTCCTATTTGTTTCCAATTGCAGTTCAAAGCATTGATTCCAGCTATGCAGAAATACCTTTAGTGGTTGTCATACACATCACTTCCTCATGCACATTTAATGACATCCAATGTAAATATATATATGTAACATGCATAATATAAACTAGTATTTTCTCCGTCTAACCATCCCAAAGTTTGTATTCCAGAGGTTCAGACATTTTGATCAAGTTTTGTTTCAGCTGGTCTAATCTGCAAATTACAGAGCAGTGTACTGTAGCTGAGTTAATAAGCTAGAAGGGTCTAGCTGTGACAGCACAAACCTCAGCCCACATGAATTTGCTGGAGTAAATTAACCTGTACACAAGTATCTGTTTCCTGGTCTCAGTTGTTTCTGGAAGCAAAGGTAGTTTGGGTACTCTTTCCATATGCCATGGCTCTCTTGGCTTTCCCTGTCACTAACTTTGTGTTAGGTGAGGTTTAGTAGGATGGTTGGTGGATGAGAAGCTGCTGACAACCGGATGAAGTGTGGCAAAGCAGCATGTTTATCATACATTGCAGGCTTACAGGCACGAGGGAGGGAGGATACAATGCATACTGGTTCAGCAAAGCTAATCCTAAAGTTGGCAGACTGCAGACTTAGTGGCAGGTTCTTCATATTCTCGAAATTCTCAGGTCCAAAGTGTTACTCATGGATGACGTGCTGGTTAAATCTAAGTGAAACAATCATATAAGACAGAACATTACAATTCTTGTACTGAGTTATTAAAAAGGCCAGATTAGAGGAGTCACTGCCTCTTTTAAACTTTCAAGTTCAGGAATCTACAGCACTGTATCTAAGGAAGGATTGGAGGACATGCTGCTGCTGCACATTGTTCCACCTGCTGCATTCACCCTCTGCCAGTCGCTGTAGACCATTGGGGAAGCATTACTGAGAGCAGGCTTGGTGCAGGTGGCATCACCATCACCATGGCATGAGCTGAACTTTAGGAAGCATTTAAGAGTCATTCTAGTGCTGTCATCTATAGACAGTGGTGATAGAAGTGCACAGTGATATGTTTTTGCCCTAATTATTGCCTTAAGTTTAGTGACAGATGGATTTAGTCTCCAAAGCCCATCAGAAATAAAGCAGTGTCTCAGGAGGAGGGCAAGAAGGAGATGGTAAAACTGAGCAAGCCTTGGGGTATTTCCATGTACTACGTAGCCTTGGCAGAAGTGGTTTCTGTAGACCATAAAGCTAAATTCCTCCATAGGATTATGATGGTGAGAAGTTGAGTGGAAATCTGGTGGTGGGAGGAGGTAAAATGAAATCGCAAAGTCCTTCAGGAAAACTGTTTGCTAGGAGGGTATTAAAAAGGTAGAGAAACCCAAACCAAGATGTCCAGGAAACATAAATTAGCAAATGGATTAAGAGTTGACCTTTTTTTAGAAGCTAAAATTGTGTAGCTTAGCATAGGATGGAGAAATGTCTCTGTTTCCTGACAAAGGCAAACAATACTGTTTTTGTTATCTTACCAGATATTTTGCTTTCTAAAAGGTGGGATAAATAATGAGTTGTTTTGATTCTGTTGGGTTTTTAATGAAAGAAGCAAAATTTTGGTTTGGTCAGAGAGTGAAAGTAACATTCTAAAGGAGGACTGTAACATAGCAGCTATGTTCCCTTGGAAACAGTGTGAACCTTCATTAGGCAGATTGCATTAATAAATAACTAATTAAGAATACTTGTGACAAAGCATACATCATGCAATATTGCATCAGACCAAGTCAGTGCGTATTACCCTGAAGTCTAACTCTACTGGGACAGACAATTAGCCAGTAAAATAAGTGCAGGTTCAGTCATTTTGAAGAACATTAATAACTTCAAATAAATGGAGTTAGGGGCTCACTGATAGCAAAATTGCTATGAAAGGTTGTCCAGCTCTGTTAGGTTGCAATGATATGCACAAACTGGGAAGGTAAAAGGGATAAGAATGACACGTTCTATACAATATAATACAATTTATACAATATAAAAGCTGCATACACTGCAAATGTTTGCTTCGAAAGGACCTTTGGTTAACCAAAAAGAAGGAATCCTTAGCATTCCTTTATATATTTATATATTCATATTTATATAAAAAGTTATACCATAGATTAAACTAAAGGTCTCTCTAGTCCAATACTTTATTCCTTCCATGAGTATGTGTTTAGACAAAGATCTAGAGAAAGAACAGGGCAGGGATTATTTTCACGTGTTTACTATAAAGTATATAGTCCTCAAGGAGTCAGAAATTTAGAGCCTTTCTGAACTTCAAATATATCCAAAACACTTTGGTCAACCTTGTTTAAAGGTTCTTCAAAAGCAATTGCTTTTTTAATCTTTCTAGATGTTTGGCATCCAAAACCATTTCATAACAATGAGCTTTACAAGAATAAACCATGTGAGAAAGTAGTTTCTTGTGCTTGTTTTAAACCAGTCCCTCCATAGTTCTTGTTTCATGAGAAACTGTGATGAATCACTCCTATTAATCTGAATATAATTTTGTACACAGGTTGTCTCTTTTTCAACTGAAAACCCTGCTCAGTGAGCTCTCTCCTCATAAAAAAGCTGGCATTTACACCTTTTCTCTTTTTACTCTGTCCTTTTTGAAGGAATGTTATAAATGCAGAGTATATGGATACTGGCTGTACTACAGATTTATATAGCAGCAAGCTGTTATTTCTGTCTTTTCTAATGAGCTCATCACAGCTGTTTGTTTGATTACCCTTGAACACTGAGATGGGGTTTTCAGAGGACTATTTAAAATGTCTAGAAGATCTCTTGCCTGAGAGGCTATAGCTAATTTATAGATCATCATGCATGCATAGTAAAAACTATTTTCTCCACGTGCTTTACTTTGGTTTCTAGCAACACTAAATTTCAGTTGCCATTTTATCAGTGATTTAGTCACCAATGTTAGATGCTTCTGCTATTTTTTTGCATTTGATTCTAGTTTTAACTCTGATTTAAGAAGATACAGAGTAACAGAGAGGTTACTGAGTAATAGAGTAACTCTTAGTGGTTACCCTCTATTTGAAAAGTGGCCATTTATTCACGTGTTTGCCATCTATAAACTAATCTATAACTTGTAAGAGGACTTCCTATGTTATCACATCACAGCAATCCTTCTAGAAGCATGAAAGCGTGTTTTATGGTTTTGCAAAATTCTCACAAGGATATAACATACTTAGAGACTGTTATCCCTTCTATTTCAGAAACTCCCTGATGAGCACATCATTGTTACTTGAGCTTTACTGTTTAGAAAGCTAGGAGAGGCATCTCTATTCATCTGTCAGGTGGCTTCTCTTCCTGACAGAATTATCTTCCAGCAAATTCTGTGGAAGGCAGAAAATATTACATTCATTACCTATAATGTAGAACACACAGAGGTAATGTGCTGCCATAGCTGATGTGGTGACATAGTTCCCTCATTAAAGTGTATTGTTTCCACAGTTTTGGGCTGCCATTTTAACATTATGAAGGCAAATGAAGGTATCTTGTCCTCATCCTGGGTGGGCAGGATCTGAGCTTCCTGAAGGAGCATGCCTTGTTCATCCAATGTCTTCTTTACATGTCTTCTTCATCAGAAGAAGAGTTGAGCCTAAGAATGAGGATTTTCAGGTTGTGGTACGAAGGTTTCTTTACATAGTAACAATGACTGGGTAATTTTACAGGAACATCGCAATCAACAGCTCTGACTTGAAAAAATATTTACTCTAAAATATTTTGTTTTAAAAATTAACTGAGTTCTTAATCTTTGTCTGTATTGCAAGAGACGTGCACTAAATGTTCCACCAATGAAATATTAAAATTCAAATTTCCAGACCACAGTGCCTCAGTATTTAGCTACAACATGAGAAGTTTAACCACCCAAAATTCAGGATCAGATTGCCCAACACTTCAGCTACCCAACCACAACACATATGGTAGGATTTTCCAGAGAGAAAACTGGGAGAATCTAAGTTAGGATCCCACCTCTCCGTGCTGATTTTTATCGTGAATGTAGACATCTGTGTGTGGATTCAGATGGTTTGACTATCTTCTGAGGTGCATGACACAGGGCGCACATGATATTCACTACACTCAATAAGTCTCTAGTGCACAGGACTGCTAAACTTTCCACAGGGTTAAAGCACAGGAGCTAAGTTTATACTTTTCATAGACTCTCTGAGTCTCCTATATATTTCATTCTCCAATTATAAAAGGTCAAGAAGGATATTTACATCTCTGGTATGCTCTAAAGATACACGTTGTAACGTAACAGAGGCACTTGCTATGGATGCAGCGAGGATGGCCATAGAAGTGATTTGAGGGTATGTAACCCCATAGCTTTCTACGAAGCCGACTGTACAAGGACCTGCTTAGCTTTTTAATGGTGATCTCGAGGTTAAATCCTCTGTTTTCAGGAAATACGGGTTTAGAATAATGTTTGGTTTGCAAAGTCTGGATGAATTATATACGGTCTGTTGACACACATTACCTGCTGTGGGTTGAGCAAGAATGTTGTGTTCCTGACTGCTGGGCGTACCACCTACCTCATGTGTGCGGACACAGCCGTGCTGCTGGTGTACTGCAGCACGGACAGTCACCTCCTTGGTGTCACGCTCCACGGTGAGGGGCAGTGATGTGCATCCGCCCGTACCAAGAGCCCCCACCTCGGGCGCTCCGCTTTGTGCTCCGGCGGGCACAGCTTTTGTGAGTGTCAGTCACAGGCTTTATGGCCCCGGCACCCCTCTCCCCGGCGGTGTACCAGCGCCCATCCCGCCGCTCCTCGGGTGAGTGCGTGTCATGTGGCGGGCGCGTCACGGGGGGCGCGGTGCCGCCGCCGGGGCCGGAGGCGGTGTCGGTGTGTGCTCTGCGCGCCTGCCACGCCGTGGGTCCGCATGCCCGCCCCACACCCCGGCACCGTGTCCTTTGGGGTCACCCCTCCGCGTCGCACGGCGTGTGCCGGCCGCGGGCACCATGCAGTCGGCGTGCGTGCTGTGCCTCTCCCCGTTCGCCCTGTGCCTCCGCGTGTGCGGCCCCCGCCCCTGCGCGGCCCCCGGCGCCGCAGCAGCGCCCTGCCTCCGGTTCGGGCGGGCGGGGCGCTCCGGGGGGCGGCGGGCGGGACCCCGCGGAGCCGCGGGGCACCGGCCGCCGCCCAACTCCCCGCACCGCCCGGCGAGGAGGCGGCGCGGCGGTTCCCTCGCCCGGCGCGGCCCGGCCCCTTCTCCCCCGGGCGCCGCCCCTCTCCGCGCCGCCTGTGAGTCAGGGCTTTGCCGGGCACGGGCGGCAGCCGCGGCCGGAGCGGGCGGGCAGCCTCCGCCGCGGGGCTCCATGGAGAAAGCGGCGGCGAGCGAGGGCGGCGGCAGCAACAGCAGTAGCCGCAGCAGCAGCCGCCCCACGTCGGCGGGCTCGTCCCCCTCGTCCTCCTCCGCCCCCGCCCCGCCCAGCCTTCTTGTCCCCCTCATCGTCTTTGTCCTTCTCCTGGTCCTCATCTCTCTCCTACTTCCTTCCCGTCATCCGT
>JAWWLV010000088.1:41315886-41326869 GCA_035041135.1 Platyrinchus mystaceus | reverse complement strand
CGGGCGGCGGCCGCTGGGAGGCTGGATGGAGGCGGGGGGGCCGGCGGCGGCGGCGGCAGCAGCCCCGGCTCGGCGGCGGCCAGCCCGGGGGGCGCGCAGGCGCCCGGCGGCGGCGGCAGGCGGCGGGAGCCGGTGCTGGAAGGGACGCTCAGCAAATACACCAACCTCCTGCAGGGCTGGCAGAGCAGGTAAAGCGCCGGGCCGGCCCCCGGCGGCGCTGCGGGGCCGCGTCCTCACTCACCCCCGGCCGCCCCCAAGATGGTGCCCGGGCAACCGGCGCTGCCGCCCGACCCGACCCCTCCCCGGCCGCCGCGGCCCCAGGCCAGGCTCTTTTGCCCTCCGAGCCCACTCTCCTTCCTTTTGTTTTACTTGTTTATTTCCCCAGCCGAGTTTGGCGTAGGAACGGGCGGGGAGGTGGCCCGGCGCAGGGTCGCAGCGGTGCCCCCGGCGCGGCCGCCGCAGGTGCGGGCGGGGGCAGGGGAGGGCTGACGCGGCACATGCTGCTGTCCCTGCCCGACAGGGTCCCGTTTCTAAGCTCCTTTCTCTCTATCACGTTAGTCTCTGCCTTCTGTGAAGTTATCTTGGGTGCCTAAAGAATGAAAAGCCGGCTGAGAGCCTCCCAAAATAAAAGGGGGAAAATGGCATGCTTGAGATTATTACTATTATTTACTTTCGCTATGGGGTGGGACAGTGGAAACAGTTACCTTTATGCTCATAAACTATCTTCTGTTGCTATGTCCTACCTGTTTGACAAGTCCTAATTTATGCTGATACGGTGACAGGCCCAGGTCCTGCAATTTGTTGGGTGTGGACGGGCTGACGTGCATCTGTGGAAGTCCCGAGGAAGGTCTGGTTTTGGTCTAGTTGTAGGGCAAAGTTTTTTACGGAGTTGAAGCCACACTGTGGAGTTAATAATGCTGTACAGGGATCTGGTGAAAGCAAGAGAGAAGATTTCGTATTGGTATTTTACTTTTTGTTATTCGACTTTGTCCTCTTAAGGGATGGATGAAGATGAGTATCTAAAACATGACTTTAAATATAAGGCATCACAGTGGTTGTTTTGAAGAGAAGACGATGCTTTAGAGAGAACATATACAGAACTAGTTATAAACCATTGCACAAACGTTTAAAAAACAAACCAACAACCCCCTCTCCGCCCCAAACCTGCTGTTGCTGATACTAGGTGATCACATGCAGTAAGAGCATGGGAATGGCTGGCACCTTGATGTTCTGATAGTAATTTTAAAGTATTTATAAGTGACAGAGTTGCACAAATGCCTGTGATGATGTGGTGGTGACTCATCTGCGGCTCAATCAGTGGTAGGAACTGTAGCAGTACTTCCTGAAGAGTTTCAGGAGCTGGTCTAATTCCAAACACTGGAGGCCATGCATAGGTGTGCCAGCTATAAATGATAATGAATATGGTACGAATTGGATACACATAAAACTAGACTGCAGAATGCGTAGACATAGAGAAGGCCCTTTACTGTCATCTGGTTACTGCAGTTCTGTTCTAGATTCCCATTACACTTGTATCTGTTTGTTGGTTTGTCAGCTCTCCTGTAGTTTTGTTTAAAAAAAGAAAAAACACATTTTGATACCTAAAATGGTGGATTAAAACCCATGACTAAAAATTAAAAGCCTCGCCTCCCCCTTTTTTTTCCCCGACACCTCCATCTCTTCTTGTAGAAACAGTAGCTCATTTTACTGTGTGTGACTTTAAGGGTCAAAATCTGGTGAAATTACAAAATAGAGATAATTGTTTATAAATCTTTGGGTCTAGAGCTGCCTGTTGGTTGTATTTAGGAACAGATTGAATCTTTGCTAAGGCTGACAGCTTGAAATAGCATGTGTGATCTGTGTATGTCCATTAAATTTTATCTGAAAACATGGAAAAAAGATAATTGTCACTTAAAACAGTTCTACCATAGCACTTGGAAATTAATGTCTGTTTATTTTTAGCAATCTTTTTTAACGTTGCTTTATCATGCTTTGTCAATTGCCAATTTTATTTCCTGTAAATCTGGCCTTTTGAGCAAGTGGTTTGTGATGATATAGAACTTTAAAGATAAGTAACTTTTTTAGTTTGTTCACTTACTCCATTCTGTGGTTTGGGGTGTGGAATCTGATACAAATTCTAAACAGATCAGTTGAAACTTGAGGCTTGCAGAAATTAGGCATATTATATAAAGTCCAGTAAATGAGTAGAGATCCGTGGGCTTGGGCGTGGTTGTCTCTTTGGCCTCCTGGATAGTTGTTCTGGAATGTGTTTTCTGTAAATTGGAGCTCAGTCTATAAGAGTCAGTAAGTGACTTCATAGCTGGCACCTGCAAATCACTCAAGAGCATATGTGTTACTGAATGATCATACAAATTAGTTTTGAATTTACTTCATCTGAAAAAACACGATTGTTTAACTGCATGATCAAACAGCCAGATGGTGTGAATGTAAATAAAATGAAAAAATAAAGCAAAAACTGACAGAGTTCATTTATCAGGATTTGGAATGTTCTTCTTTAAAGCTCTTTATCCATTAGCCTAAATAATTTAAATATATTTAATGTTGGCTCATGCCACGTGGTATTGAAGTTGAAAGGTCTTCCTAGGTTATCCAACACTTAATGTACACCCTCTGCAAGTCTGAAGATATTACTGTAATTTGAATTATAATAAAGAACTATCACTTTTAAATAAATCTTCCTTTAGCAGGTTTATGCAAAGTAGTCTGATTCTGGATGAGGCAACTGAGTATGATTACTGAAGCATAATACCTCATTTATAAGCATACAGACAAACCCTGAGTGAAGTAATTGAAGGCCTCAAATTCAGTCAATCCAGATAGGTGCTTTACTTCTTGTTTTAAGAATTTCTGAGGGTTTGTTGTTTGTTACTAGAGAAATCTATTTGTTCTCTTCTAGCAGGTAAGGAACAATCTGATCTGGAAATCAGCGAGGTGATTCCTCACCTTTATGACAAGCAGAATGAATCTCCAGGGTGTTTTGGTTGTTTTGAGGGAGTTTGTTGTGTGATGCAGGTATCTAGAGCATCTCTACTAAAGTGTGTAATTTTCTGTGGATTTTTTTGGGTGTGGATATGGAGAGCAGAGCTTAAGCTAAAACACTTTGACATAAGAACACTGTGTCTGGTCTGAGACATTGGGGCATCTGGTTGTCTTTACTATGAAATTACAAATAGTTGTGTTCTCAACTGAAGTGCTGTTATGAATAATTTCTATTGGGATTTACTTGTTACATGTGTATGGGAGGGTAGTAGCTTGTATTTTAAATGGGAGTTGTGTGGGTTTGATGGACAAATACATCTGTGTAGCGTCATATCGTCACACAAAACCTATTTTTCATGAATTAATTTGGTATTTATGAAACACTTATTGCCTGTGACATTATTATCCTGTGGTTTTTTTAATAGATTGGTAAAATGTTGTAAAAGGTTTTAAAACTCCCATTTGCCCAAGGTAGTTGGAAATTCTTGTGTGGTCTGTCTCCTGCTCTCCGCTTTTTCCTTGAAAATGTTTTTAGTACTTACACTTGTAGGGCTTTGTCCTGTAAGAATATATAAAGCCATGGGTCACCTGAATTTGAGCTGGGACTTAAATTTGGGTTTGTAACAACAATAAATGGAGCTCTAGCTTGATGGATGTCGTTGCTTTTCTGAGCTGAACTGCTCTGTGTAAGTTGTTCTGTAGCCCAGGTGTTTTCTAAAGCATTACTTTGCCCTCTTCCTGTTTCCCCTCTCAGTTGAGAAATACATGGTGTTACCAGCCCGCATGAATCATGCCCAATGTAGTTCTTGTTCCTGGGCACCGCCAGACTTCTTCTGGGGGTTAACTGTATTCCCTGTATGTCAACAAAAAAAATATACATTTGAGGCAATTTGGGAATTTTTTGCTGTCAGAGTTTTGCAGCCCTTTGCAGGGCTAAGGTTTAATTTCTTTCCTTGTGTGGTTGCAGAGAACATTTGCAGTCAGAGTGCTGCCACCACAGAAAGACCCTTGCTTATTCCCAGTGTCCTGAGCAGCAGACAGGATACTGCCAGAAGAACCAGCAGACTTTAGGGGCTGACTTTGTTGGCTCCCAGAGGTTGTGCTGCTCTTGACTGTAGCTGTTACAGGAGGGTTTTCTAAGTATGTCAACAAAACATGTCAACACTGTATTGTGCTGTAGCACAAAAATCTGTGTGTAACTTTCATTTTTTAAACTTTTTATATGTATCTTGGAGAAAAAGATTGTGACCTCTTAGAAAGACAATCGATAAAGGTATCTTCATACACAATTCCTTCTGAATTAGACACATCTGCTTGTGGAGTTTTAGGGTAGTTAGCACTTCTAATATTTGTCAATTCTTCAATGGTACCAGTCAAGTTGCTCTAGCAATAAATTGTGGCCTTTTTTTGGTGAAGAAAAAATGAGTAGATGATTACTAAACAAACTACATGACTACAGTTGTATAGCTATACCAGTTTAGCTGCTGGGAGCATAGTCTGTCCTGGAGAAATAAACTGTTTTTTAATATAAGAATAAACCACGCTGTCAGGATTCTACCAGTAGACAGTATCTGAGAAGATAGCCATGCACTTACTTAATGTTTGCGAAGTTTGCTGAAAAGGGAATTTTTTGTGCTCTTACTAGAATCTGATTAACATCAACCCCTCCATAGCTTATCTTTCCATCTTAGTGTGATTCTGTGGCATATCTATACAGGTTTTAACCTTCCAGGTTTTATTTGTGAAGAGGAGGACTGTTTTAAGGAGCTGGAGATGCAACTTTCTCTGTTTCTTCTGTTGTTGGAAATCTGCTGCTTAGATATTGGAACTCTGTTTGTAATTCATTAGGAATTGTGGAAACCTTAAATTTTCAAGGGATTTTTATAATATTGCACTAACATTCTATTAAAGATTTTACTTGCAGAATAGATTTTACTAGAAACTGTGTTTTCACTTCACTTGTAGGTTCTGTTTGTAGTAGGAGGCAAGGTGAAAAGGAGGAAAACTACTTAAACCCAACTTGTTTTAATTCTCTTGAGCAAGTGATATTTCCTGTGCTGAACACGCAGTACTTGCATATCTTACATTACTGAAATTAAGATGTGTGTCATTAATTTTAAATAAACTTTGAATTTAAAATGTCAAAAAGTCAGTTAGTGGTAGATTCTATTTTAGATTATGGCACTAGTCTGTTTCCTTAATCCTAAAATCATGTAGCAAAAATAATCACATTCAAATGTAAGGTTTCTTTTTTCCCCTCTTCCCTTTTTGCTGTTGAAACATTTCCCCCTTAAGTATCATTAATGCTCATTTAAAAAAAAAGGAAAACCAACAAAAAGTAAAAAGAAATAAATCAATCTTTTTAAATGTATATGCCTAATTTGTTTGTAGGAAAATTTCAGTTAAGAAGTACTTTTTCTTTGTTTAGTTAGTGGTTGATTAAACCTAATTGGTTTAGTGGCCAACTGATTGATTTATTTTGAATAGCTTTGGCTGTTGCCTCTAAACCAGCTCTTTTGGGAGAGTGGAGAAGGCAATTTAAACAGCAGAGTCAGAGAAAAAATGCTAACAACGGTAGAGGGAGGCTGAGAAATCCATCATTCTCTGCCCTTCAGTGATGCTTGCAAGTAACATTTGGAAGAAGACAACTTTGAACCTCAGGCTGAAATTGAAAAGGATAGTCTTATGGTTAAGGAGTTGATTTGCACTGTGGAGTTGGGACTCCGGTTGGAGAACTGCCATGGACATTTCTTCTTGTCCTCAGGCAGGTAATCCAAGTTCTTCGTTCCTCAGCTGCTTGTATCAAAAGGTGTCAGGGCTGCTTATGCCTATGCAGAGGATAAATTCTTATAATGCATAAGATGCTTGATAATAATGTGGGAAAAAAATCTGTTTAAGACAGATGAGACTTGTGCATTTTCACTCAGGCATTATATTTGGGATTTGCAAGTGCACTTCAGAGCTGAGCAGCAGTCTTGTACCAGAGGGAATGAACTGACAGTCAAAATAGAGCGTGGTCTTCCTTTCGCCCAGATGTCACACTTAGCTCTGAGACAGTGAAAAGAAGTAGCAGTTGGCACTGACACTGAAACAGGCACTTGCCCTTATCTAGGTTTTGTTATTACTGGCTCATTTTGCTGCTAGCTTTTTGGATGATGATTTCTGTGCTTAGCAAGGGTGATAAATGTGGTTAGAGGGAGCACACATGCACTTCCTGGCTTATTTAAAAAGTCCCACCAGTTTATGCATATGGATTTTGTTCATGCAGGAGAAGTGACAGTAAGTTGCTAAGCTAAGTAATGTGCCTGGAGTCATCTTATGAGTATATAAGTATTCAGAAGTTTTCCCCAGTCACTTCATATTTAAAAAGAATGTATTTTTGCTTTAGCTTCTCCTAATATTCCTACTTTGTTCTTTATGATGTATTTAGAAGGCTGAACCTTCTAATTGAAAAGGTTGCTAAAAATTGCCGTAACTATTGCTTTTTGATGTAAAACTATATTTGTTACATATGTATTATAATGAATGATGAAACAAAAAGCAGTGAATTTGATTCATCAAAAAATGCGGAGTTTGTTTCCATAGTCCCAATACACTTATACAACCTTATTTTCAAGTATCCTGACATTATGCTTTAGGTCTTATAGGCTTCTATGGTTTTCTTACTGAGATGGTTGCTTACTTTTTGGAACCTAATGCAGGGAGACAAAGTTTGTTTAGTATTTAATTGTTGCATATAAAAATGCTTCAGTAAATGTTCTTTAAATGCTACTGCACTTCACTTTCCAAGATGGCATTTAATTAGTAGGTAATTTAAAGTAGAAGAATGTAGATTCTCAACTATTCAGTTGTGCAACACAAGCCATAGAATTTGCCATAGTTTGTCTTCTGTCTAGATTTGTATTTCTCTTTGGATATTGATCTGAGAGTTTATCTTCTGGTGATAGAGGATTCTTTAGCTATGGCAACAATTTGCCCAGAGTTAATCACTGCTTAAAAAAATGCTGGTTTTACTTAGTGTGTATCAGCCATTGACTCTTCAGTGAATCCCATTATGCTGGACTGAAGATACCTCTTATAAAATTTAAGCTCTATGTGCAGTCTTTTTGGGCAGGCTATGTGGTTATCTTTTGTCTGTATTTGAAGTATCTAGACGAATGGAATTTTCTTGGTGCAAGTTAAATCTCCCAGTAACTTCAATAATTTATGATAGTCCTGATTATTATTTGGTTTTCAAGGTTTTTGTTCACATGGGGACACTGGAACTGTGTACAGTTTCAGCTGTGGTTGCACTGGGGATCAAATACAGGGGTAAGGCATCCTGTTTCCTTCAAGTCAATATTTATTCCCTGCTTAAAAAGTTGAAAGACCATTAGCTTTTTAGGTCTCAGTCAGTTATTTTTTTAAAAACTAGGTTGTTTGCTTCTTAAGTTTAACTGTTAGTCTGGTTACACACAACACTGAACAACACTGAGATTTCATGTTCCCTGGTGCTGCTTGGGTTCTCCAGACAGGCATCTCCATACCCACACCCTTGTTATTTCCTACTTACTTAAGCAGCAACATCCAGGTGCTTGTCATTCCGTTTTCTCCTGGAACCCAATATATTTCTTGATCCAGTGAGTAACATATGGTGTAGTACTACCACAAGGAATGCCAGAAGTGTCAAAACGAAGGGTAACACTACCCTAGCTTGCTTTTTTTTTTTTTCCCTCTTTTTTTTTTTTTCCTTTTTTTTTTTCTGGGAAGGTGTTGGAAAGGATTGCTGTGGAAGCTGTCTCCCTGCAGTATGTTCTCTTCACAGTTAGGATGTTTTTGCATATTCCCAGTGATCCTTCTTGGGCTTTCTCATGGTGCGTGCAGGCCCTGTTTTTTGAGGGGGTAAAAATAGTAGTTTATTGTCTTCTGTAAACAATTAATTATTTAAAATATAGTTGAGGAAAGTTATTATTAGTTACAAGCATTACTTGGACAAAATAATCAGTAGAATTTCTTGACCCTGATTTTTTATGAGTCAGTGCTTTTCCAGGTGAATCCTCTGTCTTGTAGTTATGACTTTTGTCACTAGATGTATGATTTGACAGTATTGGAAAGCCTGATGCTTGCTGATGATTTTTTTTCCCTTCATCTAGGTCATGCTAAGCACTCCAAAGTCAAGAACTGATTGCCAAGGAACCCTATTAGAAATACATGCACTCAAATAACCTCATTTAGTTATATTTGGAGGCTAGCTCCATCTTTTAACTGTTTTTCAATGCATTTATTGCGTAGTTTCATCCATTTGGGGATGGAAGCCAGGGTGGATGAGGCCTTGAGCAACCTGGTCTGGTGGGAGGCGTCCCTGCCTATGACAGAGGGTGTTGGGATTAGATGATCTTTAGGGTCCATTCCAACCTCTTAACATTCTATGATTCTATGAAAAAGATTCTATGAAAAAGTATTGACCAACCTTAACCTTTTTGTATCATTCACTATGTGCTCGGGGAAACCTAACAATTTTGTTGGGGGTATCTTTCTGATAAAATTACAGTTTGAAATTTGGACTATGAGTCTTCAAAATAGGCTACAAGGCTACACTGATGTGTAGTATTAATTGCTTGGTGCTTGTTTCAGGACCCTCCTGCAGGCTAAATGTGGTTGCTGTTGGGTATCACAAGTGCTGTACAGCGTTTGCAGGTGTGTTAAGGTGCTTGGCTGAAAAGATCTTAGGCTATCAGTTGGATGTTTACAAGTTGAAATTCCTAAATTACTATGTTTTCTTTTGTTTTGAATAAATTACTACTACAAGATCATGTATCAAGTACATATTTCTCAGTGACCTAGGAAATTGCTTTTTTTCAACTGCACAGCTTTTTAGAGGTTGTCTGTTGCAGTATTAAGAGCTGTGCCTTACACAGCTTCTTTTAATCACGTTCCCAATATTTTTTTATAAAACAAGTCAATGATTATTTGATTTGCTTGAGAATGGACTTAGAGCACAGTTAAGAATTGTGATGGGACAACTTGTCTAGGTCATTCAACAGTTTATTTTAAAGTGTATTTTAAAGAAGTACATAAATGTAAGTTGGGGCTTTGTGTTCATAAAGCTTCAGTGTTTATCTTATATACAGAATTGTGAACCATACCCACTTGCAGCTATGTTGGCTGATACATCTTTTATTGAGATATGATAATGCTTTTATGTAAGGGACACACACAACTCCGTGAAAATCTGTGCACTGCAGTAAGAGTAGTATGTTTAACCTCACCAGGAGGAGGGGTGTATGTGTTTTTCTAGCTTTGAAATATGAAGAAAACCTTCCTGGTAAAAGGAGACTAGTTTAAGCAAATGCAGGCAAGACTAGGTATTCTGCTATTTTTGTGCTTGAATTTATGAAATTTAAAAAAAAAAAATTGAAAAGGGAAGAAGAGGGGAAATGACCAGTTTCTTTTCTATTGCCATTATTTGGAGTTGTGTTCAAGTTTCTCTGCACTGCTTTTGTCATGGTGGAAGACAATGAGCTTGATAATGAAGATTCCAAACTGTAGGCAAATTAACTCTATCCCAGCCCAAACCAGCACAATGGTGAAGCAAAACATGTTGTTCATTGCTGCAAGTATTTGACATTTTGCAGTGGCACAAGCTCCTGCTCTTGAAAATGGAATGAAGCAATTTCCGTCCCCCCCCCCCCCCTTTTTTTTTCCCCAAAAGGTTTGCCTTCCACTCTGTAAAGTGTAGTGTGGGCTTTGTCCTCTCTTCTCCTCTCTGCTTTTCACCTGTGTTTTATCTTACCTGCTTAGTGGGCTTTGTTTTGTGACTGTTTGTTGTGGGTTGACCTTGGCTGGACGTGAGGTGCCCACTCAGCTGCTCTATCACTCCCCTTCCCAGCTGGACAGGGGCGACAGAAAGGGGGGAAAACAACTCATGGGTTGGGATAAAGCAATTTATTTAAAGCAAAAAGTAAAGTGGAAGCTTGAGCGTGCAAAAGCAAAGGGAAGGGTAGCACGGCCATTGGAGACGATGGCTGCCTGCTGAGAAACCATCACGCGTGCTGAAGCCCTGCTCCTCGAAAGTGGCTGACCATCACTGCTCATGGGAAGTAGAGAATAAACCCTGCTATCATTTGCACCTCATCCTTATCCTTTCTGGCACGCAGTGTGGGGCGAGATAAAGGCAGTTATATATACATATATTGCATGCTATAGTAATAGTAGCTATTGAATAGCAAACTGCTGTGCGGGACATGGAGTTTGCTGGCTGCACTGCTTATCACTTTATTTTGCTAAGTTTTGGGAACATACCAATATAAACAATGGTTCTGTGCTTTGCTTTTACACTAATGGCCTTGTTATGCTGGGGGAGTTATCTTCTGGGGAGCTATCTGGGAATGATGGAAGAATACACCTTCCCCCCACCCCTCCTTCCTTCCATGTTCTCCCTCCTCCCCCGCAGCGGTGCAGGGGGATGGGGACTAGGAATTATGGTCAGTTGTTGTTTCTGCTGCTGCTCAGGGAGTCCTTCCCCTGCTCCCGTGGGGTCCCTCCCATGGGAGACAGTCCCTGATCGATGGCGTGAGTCCATCCCTCAGGCAACAGTTCTTTCCAAACTGCTGTCCCGTGTGGTGCAGTCCTTCATGAATGAGCTGTACCAGAATCAGTCCCCCACAGGGGCCACAAGTCCTACCCGGGAAAAACCTGCTCCAGCGTGGGCTTCCCTCTCCACAGGCTGCAGGTCTGCGGTGGGACTCTGCTCCATCCTGGGCCTCCCATGGGGTCACAGCCTCCTTCAGATATCCACCTGCCCCAGCATGGGCTCCTCCATGGGCTGCAGGGGCACAGCTGCTCCCCCATGGACTGCACCATGGGCTGCAGGGGCCTCAGCTCCAGGGCCTGGAGCACCTCCTGCCGCTCCTTCTGCACTGACCTTGGTGTCTACGTTGTTGTTCACGTGTTCTCACTCTGCTCTTCCCTGGCTGGAATCCCTTCTGTGCCACAATCTTCTGT
>JAWWLV010000088.1:41245868-41309490 GCA_035041135.1 Platyrinchus mystaceus | reverse complement strand
AAATCCATTGCGCAGGCTTGAAAGGTAAAAACACCTTTCCCAGATCTTCGTTCGCGAAGACTGGCCACTTATTACTTATTATTTATTATTGTTGGTTGCATTGCATTCTCTTAGGTACTTGAACTTATTGTGGTGGGTCTTTTCTGTTTTAAAGAGTATTTTACACTTGGGAGTTGGTTTATGCCACCCCCTCCCACCTTCTTTCTGTGTGCATTTGCCAACAGTGGGTTCAGAGGTTAAGTTGTGGCATGTTTATACTGCTGTAGGAAAAAATGACCACCTTATGTTGTTCCCTTCACAGGAAAAACGTTCTGTTTCTTGAAATCTGTGCTATTGAATTTCTTCCTGAAATTCTTCTTGTGCATTGTTTCCTGCTCTGTCATTCTACCAGGGATTGCATAGTAGGCAAGCTGGCTGCTGCAGTTCTGACAGCAAGCTTGGGGTTTACTAGAGGAGTCTAGGGTAATGCTTAAAATTATTGCTGGTGTTTTAGTCTGTTATTAAGGACTTTCCTCCAAGTGGGTTGTGCCTTTTTTATTTCTGTTTCTTTTCCCCTGTTCTTTTATCATACTGTCTGCTTGTCACTGCTCAAAATCAAACGAAAAGCAGAGAAGGTGCCTTGTAAAATGCTGCAGTGCAGAACCAGTGTGAGTACTGAGGAGTGTGGTGAAGGCAGGTAGTAGGGTACCAGAGAGCACTGCAGAGCAGGAGTAACCTTCAGATGTCAAATCTCTATTAGAAAATAGGATTTAACAGTTTGTACTCCCTGAAGTGACTGAGTAGTATTTCTTTACAATGTTTTCTTTTGAGAAATAGTAAGGTTTTTGAAATGGCTGTTAAAGTGCATCTCTCCTTAGTTACAGTTTGCAGTTGACACTAACACTTCTTTTTGGATTTTTCCCTTTCCCCTGTTTCTTTGCTTGAGTATTTCTAATTGTAATTTGGGTGTCTCAGATACAATGAGTGAGAGGAGTTATTTTGCTGAGGGGGAGAGGGAAGGGAAAGAAGTGGAATCATATGTTGTCTATTTGTGGTTCCAGATAAGAGAAACTATCAGCTAAGTAACAGCATCTATTAAGACTGTTTACAAACAGTTGATAACATTTGAGAATAAACTAAAAGAAAACTACAATCAAGTGGAAAAATAGAGAAGTATTTACTGCACCATTGATTTTTTTTTTAAAAAATCATAATTGGGGACAAGGAGAAAATCTAGATGGAAGAACTCTTTCAAGTGCACTTGCACAGAAGACATTAAAATAAATTCTAAGTCATTATTGAAGCGAATTTAATGTGGTAGAGTAATTTTGCTTGCTTCTGATTTTTAAAGCTGCAGACTTTTGGTAACTGAAGGAAAACATACTGCTTATAACTGCTGGTTGAGGAAATGGTTAAGCTATAACAACTTGGTATTTCCTTCTTCCAAATCTCCCTATAGCGTTGCATTATTATGAATATGGAGGTTGATGAGGATGTTCGTAATGTAGCCTAGATGTTCAGGCACTAAAACTAAGATTTGGGGTCCCAGCTGTTGCTAGAACCATTAAATTTCAAGTTTAATAGATATCTCACAACTTGATGTTGCTTCCTGGCATGTGGAAAAGTGCCTGCTGCTTTGCTATAGTATATTTAATGCTGGTTTTAGCTTTACCTTAAAGAGGAGAGGCACAAACCTGACCTGAGAGAATCTGTAAAGATCTGAAGTTGTTTTATTTCTCTCATTGATTTAGTTCATTGTGCCATAGCTTTATCTTTTACAGGCAGGTGATTCTGTTTTACGCCATTGATAAGCAGAGACATTGTCAACATGATTCAAAGAAATTGGTTTTGCTATAATATTTTCATTAGTGGCATTATTTCTTTAATATCCATGTAGAAGTTTATTGCAAAAGTGAAGAATTTAAACTTCTCTTTTGAAGCTGTTGGTTCATAGCTGTTCATAGCTCAAAAGTGCATAATTTCAGTTACGGCAAAGGAGTTAATTTTATTTGTGTGGGAGGGTAGATTAGATCAGCAATTTCCAAATTGTTTTTATAACCAGTGTAATTCTAATTATAGCAATGACAGCAGAAATTATGTTAAGCTTTTAAAAAGTTGCTAGTGAATTTCAGTGATCCAGTGGGGTTTATGTCTTTTTGTAGAGCAGAATGATTGCTTTTGTATTAAGAATGACGTCAGATTTTTTTTTGAAAGTATCTACTTGCCAGCTGATCAGCCAATATGACTTTTCTCAGTAATTCAGTGAGATACAACAGGGGATTTGAGAGAAACATACACAGTGTAATATAGAAAAAAGAGTTTTGTAATTTTAAAATGTGAATGAAGTGGAAACTAATTTGGTGGGACTGCTGGTGTTAAGTGGTGCAAAGTATGTTTTATTGAGGTATAATAATGAATTGACAGTTCAGTAAATTCAATGGAATTAAAAAACATTTAGCAATGGTTTAACACGGTTGAATAAGCTTGATGGCAAGGTTCACCTTATTAATTACTGAATGGAAGAAACATGCACAGGAAAACTAAATCAAAATCAAGTTAGAATGATTCACACATGGACCAGAGATACAAAGAGTAAGAAGGACCCTCATGTTAAGTCACAAGGTTCAGAGTGGACCCCCTTGCTTTCTTAACTCCTTATGGACAGTACGTATGGCTGGATCCAGTC
Source organism: Platyrinchus mystaceus (assembly GCA_035041135.1). NCBI lineage: Eukaryota > Metazoa > Chordata > Aves > Passeriformes > Tyrannidae > Platyrinchus > Platyrinchus mystaceus. Next base: position 41,306,825 of record JAWWLV010000088.1, on the reverse strand, counting down.
TTAGTCTCAGACTTGGACAATAATTTATGTCTAATGTACAGTGTTTATAATAAGCAGCTATGTGGATTAGTGATATTTCATTAGTATTAATTTAGCATGCTATCAGTTTGTTCCCAAGGATCTGTCACAGGTAAAGGATCTTTCTGCTTAGGATAAGGAAGGATCTCTTGGTCTCAAATAAGGAATCTCAAACTTTGGGAGGCATCCCTGCTCAAGGGGAGAGTCATCTGGCATGCAGTCCAGCTGCAGTTCAGGGAGAGCTCCAGTTGGATCCATCCTGATGGTAGTATTTATGGAGTGAAGTAGTTGGCTGCTCATTGTAGTGAAAACAAGATAGATGTCTTCATTTTAACTGTTACCTTGTTCTGTACCTTGATCACCTTGCATTGTTGGGTTTTGAAGCCACCTTCAGAAATATTTTTTCTGAGGCACCTTCACTCCCTTGTACATGAGCCGGGAGCTTTTCAGCTCTCAGGTTCAGCACACGGCATGAGACATGTTGCTCCTTAGTCAGCCTGAACCAAGTGGTGGCCTGGAGTCATGTGCATCCATCACAGACCTACAGGTGGAAATACTGGCCAGTGGTTTCTATGTAATGCATGTAGTTGTGGAGGAGTTGGATTTCTTTCCTGCTGTATCGATGACTCCTCAAAGTTCCTCTTCTACCCGAAGACTGACCTGGCTGTGTTATTGTTTAGCCAACTCCAACTCTTGTTATTGTATTGGCTGTACAGGGACCAGGTGCTCTGTACTGGCCAGTGGTGGGAACAAAGAAATGAAGGATGACAAGCAGTAGGTCTGACTTGAAACCAAATGAGGGAAGACTGGTTCAGCTGAACTAGGTTTTTAAAGTGCAAATCAGCAATTCTTCCTCGAGGGGAGAGAGAGCAATTACAACTGATTTCACTTGTGCTTTCTAAGGGCTGCTTTTTTTCACTTTGCCTACTGATGTGATGTAACACTTTACTGACATTTTGGGGGAACAGTTGCTGTTTATTTTGCACCATTGCTGTGGACTGTGGTGTAAACGTGCAAGACATTGTATTTCTACCTAAAAATGAGTGATTTGGAGTTTAAAGGACTCATACTTTATGTTTAACCTTTTTTTCCCATTCATTTTAGTTAACTGATCATAAAGGAATTTAATATATTGAGAAATACCAAAGCTACTTTATGTATTTTCTTCAGTAAAGTAGTTTTGGAATGGAATTGTTCACATAGAATACAAACAATGAAAAGAGGATGTCTGTGCTGATTTTCTAAGTCTTCATTCATGGAAATAAATAAAATGTAAATCAGATTAAATACAATTTCTGGAAGGGTTTTAGTTTCCAGGGGAACGCCATGTTCTTTAGAATCTCATATCGGTAACTTGAACAGAATTAAATATCTCTGAAATTGGTGAGAAGTAGAAAAAACCCTCAATCTTCACTAATCTAATAATTAGCCTAATGTACATACGATCCAGTGCAGGAGAGTGTTTTGTTCTGCATGTGGCTGGAAGTCTAGCTAGCAGAGTGCTTTTTTAGACTGTAGTGTCAAATGATTCTTGAGATTTCTGTTTATTCAGTTTCAGGTAGATTTAATGAAAACCTTTTGGCACATGCTGTTGCCAAACTGTTCTGCTTGTCTACTCCTTCATACCTCCACTTCATTTCCTCTGCAAATTGTCTCTTGTTGGCAGCAGGGTGGTTGTAATAAAACTGATGTTGTTCTGTCTCAATAAACCACGACATGTGACTGTTCTAATTAATTTTTAGCAGCATCTTTCTATTGAAAACTTTTAGATTGGTGACATCTTTTTATTAAGGGTTTATGAATCCTATCTAATCTTTTATGTTTCATGTTCAGTAATATAAAACAAGGGAAGAGACAAGTAACAGTGAAGATAGTTCAGTGATTCAGCAGTTTTATTCAATAATTAGTGTATACAAAATAGTGCAGTTGTTAGAATAGCATTTACAGTACAGTTGCATGTCTTCCCTGTGACTTAGGGGTTTTTACAGTGTGTCTTAAAGCAGCCTTGGTTTCCAGTAAGCAGTAAAAATGAATTGGAAAGAACTCCAATGGCTAATTTGCTTGCATTGACATTTACTCTTGTTTATATGCGGGTCAGCTCCCTGAAGTTTCCTGACTTACCACTACAGGCTGTTACTGTTGAATATGTGACCATATTCACCTCTGAGGAACAGATTCATTAGGATTCACCTGCGTAGATAATTTCCCTGGCTTTTAACTTGGAGACATGCAGGCCGAATACTTTTGGGCTGAGATAACAGACTCCTTTTGTCTGTGTAATTGAGTCAAGATGTGACTTGAATGATACTCTTAATTTCCATACTCTCATTGTTAAATTGAGCAAAAAGCAGTACTTGAAAGTAGCTGAACTACTCTGGAGCTGCTCTAATTGAAGGTAGACTAGCCTTGTAATTTGAGCTACTTCTGTTTGCAGTCGCTTTGCAGTCTGTTTTGTGGTCTGATTACCTGAACGGTTTGCCTGATACTCATGCCTGGAGGTGTTAGGCCATCTCTTGGTCTGTCATCCAGTGATAGTCCCCTTCTCAGCTTCAGCGTTTTGTCCAGGGTCACTCTCTGTGCCTTTGTTATTTGTTATTTGTATTATTTCATTAATATTTCAGTCTCTGGAAGTATTTTATCTCCAGGTGGAATCCTAACTAACATTAGGCATAAAAACTCAGGATCATATTGGTTGTCTCATAGCTCAGTGCTTTTTTGTATATGGTTGGTAATTCTTGGCAGCAAAAGGAAGCTCTAAAAATCTACAGATGTTTGTATGAAGGTGCCTCCCCTAGACGGGATATAATATCCAGTAACAGTAGCGCTGGTTTAATCCTTACCAGTGAGAAATACAAGTTGTTGCAGAAGAGAGAGGAAGAGTTGGAAGGCATAAGTCAGAGAAATCAACTTTGCCTCTGCTAACAGGTGTTTGATTCATTTCCCTCACATAAGAGGGAAATGATAATAAAGTTCAGAGTGGCACCAGCAGAAGATAGCGTATTAGACACAGGGTGGGTGACTGTGTGAGGGTTTACTCCTTCCTTCATACATTTTATGGCTTTCTACTAGTGTAGTTCAGAGGGCAGACACTAGTTGCTGAAGGTGAAGGAGAGGGTTGTGGGGATATTTCAATTGAATATATGTTTTTTTCTTCAGCAGCCTTTTTTGGGGGTGTTTGTGTTTGGGATTGCCAAAATTAAGTAGCTGCAAATTCTAGGGAATTTGGGTTATAAATGATAGTATTCTGAGATAAAATTGTGATTTAGACCTGGCTGACTCACACAAATTCAGCGGGATGTGATTTTCTTTAAACTCTGTTGTGTGGTAATGCTGATACAAAACCAGCAATTCCAGGCTCCCAGTGTGTGTTGTGGGGGCATTATATTAGGTGATTGAATTTGCTGCTTGTCTCTCATTATGTTTTGTGATAAACAGGCTGCCAAATGGATATATTTGATTCATTTGTGGCTGCTGTGATAGCAAGTAGCAGAAAGACCAAGCAAAGGTCACATCATCTCTTTTCAGTCCACGAAATCTCCTGCTGAATGTGGCAAGTAGCAGAGAGAAATCTCAATAAAACACTGCCCTTGATCAAATCTGACTTCATTATTGATCTGTCTTCATATATTACTGTCCTGGCAATGTGTTCTCTGTGTGTGTGTGCATGTCCTTACTTAAAGCAGAGACTATTGAAAGGATAATGTATAGTACTGTCAGTCACTGTTGGACTCATTAGCGCTCTGAGCAGCTGCCTTCTTTGTGATTGCTTTGCTTCAAATAGGTCTGTGGATGCTTACATTTTCTTAGTGTACATTTAATCTACATTGTAGAGCCTTTGGTTCAGCTTTTAAGGCTTTCAGAATTGGTTATTTAGCTTGTTGGAGAGTTGTATTTTTGGTATGTTATGCCACCTTCTAAGCTGTTTATTTAATTCTGTATTTTAGAAGTACTTTGTGAAAGATGAGTTGATGCTAGGCACTAGGCAATTTTTGATGTGCTTGCCAAACCTGTCAGATCTTTTGGAACTTATTACAGAAAGTGTCAAGCAAAAAAGTGACATGTTTTTGTGCAAGGTCGAATATTTCTGTATTGCTTACAATATTAGTGGGGGTTTGTGTTACAGAAAAGAATAACCAATAAGAATCCTGGCATGGCTGGTGTAATTTTGGGAGACATTTAAAACTGTGTGGTGATGCAGCTGTTTGCTTAGCAGCAGTTTTGATAACTGCTAATATGAGTAGAGAGAATTACAAATATTAGTATGTAAAAGCTTTTTTCACGAGCTAGACATGATTGATTATCTCGATTGGACTCAGTGATCCTTGTGGGTCGCTTCCAACTCAGCATATTCTGTGATTCTGTCTCATTTTATATATATAATTCTTTATTTTGGGAAAGAATCAGATTTCCCCCAATTTTTAGTGTGTGCGTCCTTCTTCCAGCAACCGCCCCGTTTAGGTGCTATTTTCTGGTTTTTTTTCCCCATTTACTTACTGATTATCACAAAGTTTGGTAATAGGTTCTCCTAACAGTTGTTTCTCTGCATAGTCTTAAAGTACTTTCCAACTAGAATATTCCTTGACTAACTACATGCATTCTGCTTCTTTGCACCCTCTTGAGGATGACTGGATGAAATTAAACTTCTAAATGCAAACCCCACTTTATATAACAGAGGAAAGTGAAGCACTGATTTCTGATAGCTGCCTTGCTCGTTGGTGGGATTTTTATTGCTAGTTGGAACAGAACAATACTGCACAAAGACTTGGAGCAGAGAAGCAGTTGTTCATACAGGCTCCAAAGTAGATCTCTAATTTTACTCTATCAAAGGTTCAAAGTCTTGCTCCTGGATAAGGGGGAAAGGTGGGATGAGAGAGGATAAACCAGACGGCTTCCTTCGTTTTTGCATCCAGATGATTGCAAATGACTCTTGTGGACCTGGCTTCAGTGAGAACCAATTTAACTACAGCGCCTTGTGTGTGTGTCCCTCACAGGGGGAATGGAGTTGGTGTGCTTGTGACTAATCCTTTCCTGCATATTTCCTGTATCGTGTTTTATAGTCGCATAGAAGTGTGTCTTTCTAAAGGTTTACGTCCTTTCATTACATGCAGATCATTAGAAGTGACATGTAAGTACTCTGTTCTTGTTTTATTTTAGGTCTTGGTTGTTTTTCTTATGAAGGAAAACGTATTTTCCTGCCTGGAAGATCTGTTTTTTATCTGTGACCTGAATCAAGCTGGATAATAACATTCACAGAATTAAAATTACAGCAGCCCATTTATTCCCCCAGTTATGTCAATGCTAGCCTTTTCTCTTGATCCACAGTACAAAAAATTGAGTCTGCTTAATTGTTAAATAGTTGTGAATTTAGAGCAAGTAAGAGGCAGGTGGTAAGGAGTGCTAAATGACACAAAGTAGCATCGGGTAGCCAGCCAGTGTGATGGGCTGTGAGCAGGAAGTGCTGTTTATGGTATCAAACTCAACTGTGTACCTTTTGTTTATGTGTTTGCCCCTCAATTGCTACCCACAGTCCTGTATGAATTCAAAGCCTGGTGGGTAGAAATGGATGCATTATTTTTAGGCCCATTCTTCCTCCCTCCTTCCTAAAAAGCAACCCCTAAGCAGCTCTTAATATTTATTCTTATTGTAATCTCTTTTTCCTTAAAATCTGTTGCTGACTACAGAGAATTTCAGACAGTTGAAAATAATTGGCATTCCAAGCAGAAGGTGATGACCTGATCAGCTGGTGAGTAGCAACTGTAGTTTCTGTAGCTACTGAGAAAGAAGTGACATTTTGGTTCATAAAGAGAGCTTTCTGGGACATGAGAAAACAGGAAAGGAGATTTATCTTAATATTTTATTTGCGTGAGAATTCTGTGGATGTTAGAATCATGAAGGCATGATCATCAAAAACAAGCTGTCCATCTATGAGCTGTGGATAATACTTCCTCTATTTCTTATCTCCATTTTAGATGTGGAACACCTCTAAAAGTATCCAGCAAATTGTAGTTCATCTCGACTCATATACAATTACAATAATGCAGAGAAATACTGTTCTAAAAATTCTTTTCATACACAGATGCTCAAAGTCAGTAAAGCTTTTAATGAATACTGTGGTTCCTGTGCTTTCTTATGTTAGAAAATGAGGAAAAGTTGAGGAACCTCAATGCATAAAGGAAGTTAGAGTTACTGAAATGTGAGCATGTTCTACTGATCATCTGTCTTTAAATGACAACTTTAGAGATAATTTTTAATAATCGAGTCCTTGACTGTCAAATGTGTATGTGCTATGCTTTATCTTTTTTGGCATAAATAATTCCATTAATCTTATGGCTCAAGATTAAAGGAAAGAAAAAAGAATTAAGCAATTGCATAAATGTGGTGTCCAGGATGGCCTAGTAAGATACAGTTTCCCAAAAATGGAATATTTCTATGTGACATCTCATTCATTTACTGCAGCCATAAACTTTGCTTTTCTTTGACACAGTAATTTACTTTCTATCCCATAATTCTTATCTGTTTTTAAACTACTTAAAAGAAAGAGAGAATTATAGAATAGTTTGACTCCTTATTCTTGAAAATCCTCCTTTAGAGGATTATGGAATCACTGAGGAACATGTGCTGACCGTGACTAGGGGGAAATTGGAACGCAATATAAGGAAAACATATGTTTGGAAAGTCAGAAATGTTGAGAACAAAGTGGTTGAAGGAGAAAGTAGAGAAATCCTTCTGCTGTGAGCTGCTTCTGTTCTTGAGTTAATTTGATGCTGAAGAATGTAGTAGAGCATAGTTTTTGTCACATTGTCTGGAATGATGAATTCAGCAGTCTGAGAAGGGAAAATACATGAATTGTTACTTTTCTAATATGATAGGGAAGGAGATGCTGCCTATTAATGTTTTAAATCAGCGCGAAGATTGCCCTGTTTCAAATAAATGTATTTTATTTTAAAAATTTGCATTTTCCTGGTTAAAACAAAATAAAAAGTAGATCATAAAGTATATATTGTGAGACTGGCTTAGGAAAATAGGTATCTGTGAACGAGCTAAAGTGGTGTTTTAGAGAGAAAAGCTCCTCTTCCATCAATGAGAAAGTAACTGGGAAAAAAATCTCCAAAAAGGTGAAACAAGGCTAGCCTGCTATAGAAACAACCCAATATCCCTCTCTATCCAGAAGTACTTGCTGTGTTATGTCATCATGTAATGAAAACCATCTTATTGTTTGGAGATTATGGGAAATTGGAAGATTTTTGTCTTTAGTCAAAAGGATTTGTCTGTGCTTCTGTGTAGTATTCAGGCATCCATACCAATTTTAAAAATAAAGTCTGGAATTAGACACAGTCCAACTATGAAGTGTGGACTCCAGTGTAGGCTAGTTTATGAACCCAAGGATGTAATTCATACAGTGCTGCTTTCCAAAAGAGGTGAGTTTTTTGTTTTTGAACATTGAATCAAAAATTGAAGATTTGACTGGGACTACAGTTGTCCAGCTGTAAATGTCTATATGAAAGTGTCTCATTATGAATTCAAACTAGAAGCTGTACAAAACCTGGTCCAGAAAACTGACTTAATTGAGAAAGAAGGGTGTGAGGAGAATTCAAATTCTTAGAGGAATACGTTACACAATGGAAAGATTTAGCAATCCTACCTTGAAAACTTCTTGGGATTACAGAGTAATGAAAACTTGAGTTCAGATGATTGGTTTCTGGAATGTGTTCAGAATAAAGGGAGAAAAAGAGGAATTTATTTTAAGAAGTGTTTTTTCCTTTGGGACGCACTTTTGGGTGCATTGTAGGTTTGCATCCGAGCGACAGCTTCAACGAGCAGTGCACCATGTTATGGATGTGCAACTGAGTGATGAAATACCTAGAAGTGTTGTGGTTTATTTATTTATTATTTACTTATTAAAGTATGTCTTTCCACTAGAGAGTATGGAAATGCTTAATTTGACTGGAAATGGGAAAATGAAAATTCTTAAATCTAGTGAGGAGAGTAAATTACATGGGAAATGTTCTTATCACATGCTTCTGATTTCTTTGTGTATTTTGTGATGTCAAGATGTCTGATTTTTTTCATGGAACACTTGCATAGCTGCAGTTCTTTGTTGACAGGCTCTAATGGTAGACCACTTTCATCTCTGCTATACTACCAGCATTTTTTCCTAAAGTCTTCTTGAATAGGGAACTAATAATAAATTATTATACTGCTATATAATTATATTAACATGCTATATTTATTACTATAATAAATACTCTTATCAGTGAATGCAAATCCAGTTGAAATAGTTTATTGGTACTGTGTTTGACCCTTCCTTTTTATGAATTCAGAAGGCGACGTAGTTCTGTTTCCTCATATATCGTGTTTGTTCTTCTGGACATTTTTTTTTTAAATTTGAAATGGCTATGAATGAATGAGGGAATGGATAAAGGGGATAGTGAAACACAACGAACATTCAATTCAGGCAGTTGTAGAATTTATAAATAAGGCTTACGACTTATTCAGAAAGGGCACTGATTTTGAGATATGGGAAGTAAAAGAGAAATAAGGTGTCATCAGGCCACATTGACAAACTCATGAGTGACTTAAAAAGTAACAATTCTGGTAGTGTCAGACTTGTAGTTTGCTGAGTGTGGTGAGTGTTTTCTCTTGTGATTGGTATCAGCTGGTAATGCGTCTGCATTTGTTAGGAATGGCAGAGTGGAAGTATCCTCGTGAATCCCAGGAGCTTGAGGGAAGCTGGGCCAGAGGAGTGGGAAGCCTCTAGTCTCTGAATGGATTTGAATTTAAAGTGGGAAATCCATTGACTTTTCTTTTGTGAAATAGCCTGCTTATTCTTCCCTGTAATTTTTCATGTCTACTTTGACTTGTGCTTACGTAGTTAAAACTACTTAAAATGTGTTAAAGTGGTAATTTTCTAGCTTACCTTTAGATGGACTCTTTAATGACTATTAATAAAAAAAAAAGATGTTATTCCAATTTTGGAATAACAGAAAAATTCAGCTGTCTTTTGAAAGTGTCTGTCAGTAACAGTTATTTTGTAATTTCTGTTTAACACTCATTTTTTGTGTGTTTAGTATGTAACTCTGCTACTTCCTGCCTGACTGTTCTCTAAGGAGTATGTTAGTTTTCATTACTCTTAATCTGCTATTTAATTACAGAAATCATAGGCGAAGGTGTGAGCAGGGCCAGTAGAGAAATGCAGGATTAGGTGGCAAGATGAATCAGTTGTAGAGAGGCTAGTGCTGTTATTTCCCTGTAGGAAGAACAAATGACTTTTAGAACTGAAGTTAAAAGACATCCCTGTCTTTTTGATACAGTTACACAGCACTTCTAAGAGGTGACATGTACTGTTCTCTTCTGTTTTATATGTGTAATGCTTTTCCATCCTCAGTTAATGAAAGAATCTGGTCTCCATTTCTTCTGTGTTTTTGTGATGGTATGAACTGGGTCATCATTTGGTCTGTGATGCGAAAAATTGTTTTTTGAAAGCTGCTTCTGTTTTTTCTATACCTTTATGTTCTCCCTCCCCATCTCCTTTGTACACAGCCTTGCGCTGCTTGCTTTGACATTTAATTCCTTATTCCTTCTCCTGGCTTTTTCTATCCTTTTAGCAGTTTTCAAAGTGCATTATCCCCCTGCTTCTCTTGTGAGGCTCTAGTTGTCTGTGCAGTTTGTTCCTGTCTGTCTTTTTCTGTGATACTGCTGTGTGAAAGGTGAAGAGGGGAATTGCACATCAAACCATAACCCTTAAAAAGGAAATAATTGATTCTGTGTGATGTGAGCAGTGTCATGGCCAAGATGCCTGTGAAAAGTTCCTGATTCTTCTGGGACAAGAAAGAAGGCAGGATACTTGCTGAGGGTGATGTGAAGGCTTGTGAGAACTGGTTTCAAGATTACCGCTTGATTTCTATTGGAAATGTTGAATGCTTTTACAGGTATCTGAGGCATCCTCACAAATACTGTACAAGGCCAGTGATAATGTTCTGTTTTTTTTGAGACTGTACACAAAATAGGTTGTGGTTGGCTAGAAGGTCCAGGTAACACTACTGCTCTAGCTGTGATAACAAGGATGTGGAAGGATGCTGTCTCTGCATTTAGGAATTTGCAGAAGTCGCTGCTCTCGGTTGTCATTATGCTGGTAAAGGTATATTCTGTACTCAAATGGCTGGTTTCCTTCCCTGGGGTACCTTTATGGCAATGCAAAGCCCATCTTTGTGGAGCTTACAGTCACTCTGGGAGTGCTTTGCTGGTCTCACATGCAAAGATTTCTGAGCTGAAGTGCTTGTGGTGTTTATGTAACTTAATAGATTCTGTTCTAATAGACTCAGAGGAACATTTTTCCCTAAATCCTTTGATCTTGATAGGAGAAGGAAAGACTCTTTTTCTTGCTTCTCCTTTTCTTTCCATTTTTTTTGTTCTTTAACTGTTTTTACTCCTTCTGTTAATTGTAGAGCTGTAGTTCAGAAGCCACAGTGGTGATTTCCAAGGCAGTAATCAATAAAAAATGGCCAAATAATGAAGGCTGAAAAAAATTATTTGTACCTGAAGAATAGAAGGACAATGAAATAATAACAAGGATGGCACAAGCTCAGAATAGATATTGCTGTATATGAAGTCTAGACTTGTTTGCTGAACCCAGAGAAGCACTAGCTGTAGTCAAGCTACTATACTGCTTTTTCTCCTGAGTATGTAGCAGATATTTCTGAAATGGACAGGGAAAACAGAGAATGAGCAAAATTAAAATTTACTATGAAATGTGCAAGTTTGACTTTTTTTTTATTGTACATTTTCCAATTCTGCTGTTTTCCCCTGCAGTTAAGTGCATCTATTTTTCCCTACTAAGCAACCTGAAGAGATAAAATGCTTTGTAAGTGGGTGAGTAGTATTGTAGAATCATTTAAAAGTCAAACAAAATAGGAAGGTTATGGACCAGTGCAGTGTAAGTCAATAAGGTAATCTGAATTTTTGGCAATTTAGGACATCCTTATTTTAACAATACTATTGGAAACATGATGGTGGTTGGCACTGAGCTTGCCATTCCTGTAGTCCTTTTTTTGAGGTGAAGATATCCAGTGAAGAGAAGGGATGTGCTTCATGATTACAAGAGTGAGGCTTTCCATTTGTTTCATGAGGGAAGGGATGCAGAGGTGCTTATGGGAGATGTGGGAGGTGGAGTCAGGGCAGAAGTGAGTGGTGTAGTGATGCACTAGCTTAACTTTTTTTGGGACAGGGTTGTTAATCTGTAATAATTTGAAGAGAGTTTGATCTTTGTTCTGATGTGAAGGTGGTGGCAGTAGAGAGTTATGCATAACTATGGCAAAGGAAGGTTGCCCAAGCAAAATGTCTGAAGCTCTGTAAATCTTAGGTAATGATTCCTTGCATCATGTCCAGGCTTATTTACCTTGACTGAAGAGATGGGCAGATCATCACCCATAACTTCAGCAGACATACTATATGATTGTAATTTATTTCAACAGGTACTTTGTGCTGGACTTTGAGACGGGGATTCTGCAGTATTTTGTGAATGAACAAAGTAAAAACCAGAAGCCAAGAGGAGCCTTGTCTTTAGCTGGAGCTATAATATCACCCAGTGATGAAGTGCCACACATGTTGGTGGTCTACTCTGCTAATGGAGAGATGTACAAGTTAAAAGGTACAGTGCTGCTTAGAGGTGCCAGCTGAGTTGTTCTTCTCTCGCTTTCCCACTTCTGCATCTCTTCTCTCATCTCATTTCACTTTTACTTCCCTGTGCTGTCAGATAGTAGTGGTTATACACTACATCATTATGTACTGTATTATAAGACACAGTGGAAGAGTAATCTCGAGTTAAATGCATATGACTTTACAATGTATAGGCTTTCAGGGCTGGAAGATACCTCATGGTGCCTTCTGTAATCTGTTGCTGTGGCATTTTGATTGAATGATGTGTCTTATTTGCTTCCAAAGGAAGAAAAACCTGCTTTCATTGCTGTCCACAGCATAACATTTAATTTCTAGTGTTGTTCTCCTCTACTACCATCCTGCAGAAAATGTGCAATAATAAATCTGATGATGGATCAGAGAAGGGAAAAATGCTAGTGGGAGGATATTAAGATATTATGTTCTTATCAGTCTTGCAGTAATTGAATGCACCTGTAACATAAAATCTTCTCTTCTCGTTCTTCCAAATACAGGAAAGACAATACAGGGTATATAGGAGTTACTTTGGAATACTTAAAAAAAAAATAAAATAAAAGGGCAGTGTTCTGATTCTAAGATATTTTCAGTATGGTTAATTGATCATGATGGTTTTATATCAAACTAATTTATAAAAAATAAACTGTTATTAAAAAGAACGTGACACGTAATATAGTATAACAAAAGTATTCTTAGTTTTATTCTGACTGCAGTTTATCAGTTGTCTAGTGGGACTGAGCATGCAGGAGTCCTCTGTGGTGCAGTCTGTTGCCACTTTATACATAGAACTGAGACACAGGAACAGCCAGGGAGCATTTCTGTTAAAATGTGTTGGAATTTGCATAGCTAGAAATCATGAACACTTTCATGATTTTCATTATCATGCTTTTCCAAACCCTTGAGATTATCAAATGCTTACAATGTGCTGCTTTTAATTTAATGAAGTCTATGAATTTGATTCAAATTAGTAAATAATTTCTATGCTGAGTCAATAATCATTGAGATACTTAATAGCAGAGGAAGTAAGAGAAAATATTTACTGAAATTATCAAGTCTGTATTGCTATTCTTGATGAGGATTACTGTAGTAGTGGTTTAAGACGAAAGCAAATCTTTCTCCTAAAAAGACTTACTAATATTACAAAGAAGACACATCTTTAAAAAACAACTTCAAAAATTATTGAAGTTTGTCTGCAGTCTATATCAGGTAAGGGGGAAATTGTGATTTTCATTCTTGTGTCTTTAAGTTGCATGTGAATGGCAGGTTTTGAGAGAGATTTAGTTAAACTCTATTAAAAGAGAAGTATTTGACTATCTGGGAAACTGGTAGTTTGTCTGGTAGCTGATTGACAGCCTGCGTGTGGAGCTTTTACTGATTTAAATACTGTGGTGTGGCCCTTGTCCTTCACAAAAAGAGACAAGTAAAACAAAAGTGGATGAAAAATTTAAAACAAAGAAGTCATCTATAGGTAGTTCTACTTTTACTAACACTTGGGGGAGATAACTGTGAAGAAGACTTGTAAGTGCATCTCTTCCACCTGGCTGCAACCTCTTGAGTTCAGGCTTGGATGTCTTGTATTGAAAAACCTGAGCATAGTTAAGTATCATAAATTAGTATTTATACTGCATTCTAAGCAATAAATAGTCTTTACCCCCTCTGCCCTGCTCCATCACCTCTTGTGCTAAAAAAGAATATTGATTTATGTGTGATCCCCTGCTTTTTCTTGTTTCTATTTTAGCTGCTGATGCAAAGGAGAAACAATACTGGATAACTCAGCTTCGATCCTGTGCCAAACATCACAAGGAAGGTAATTCTAAGGTAAATAATGGAGAGGAAGAAGTAACTATTATGTTTTAAGTGGTATAGGTGAAGAATAGCATGATGATAGACTGGCTGTGGTAGTTAATGGGTTGATATTTAGAGAGTTTTGAATAAAAGCAAGTTGTCCTTTGTCACTAACTGGAGCAGACTTAAGTTAGTTGGGCAATTTTAATAAATAAGCATTGTCCAATTTATGAGAAATTAATGAAGGGATGGTTAATTCAGTTGCTGGATAAACAGTTTATTAATAAATACCGTGTGATGTCCTGATTAGTATTTAAAAGTGCTAACTGGTATTAGTTTTATTTAATTTCATAAGTGAGTTTTATTATTGAAACTTTAGATCGATATTAACAGTGGTCAGTCTTCGTTTTCTTTACTAAATCTGAAAGAGATCATTATCTGATGATGGTTTTGGTGTTAATATGAAGTCTCACACACACAAATTCCTGCTCTTCAGTCCTTGAAGCATTTCTGTTGATATTCTTATGAGAATGAAAAAGATTGCTTTTCTCATGAGTAATTGTTTGGTATATTAAAAAGAAAAATGCATATAACAGCAAGTTGAAAGGATTTCTTCCTGTTCCAAGATGTTGAGAATATCAGTGTTACGTTAGCTGCATTCAAAGTTGTGATCCTGAGTATCTTTGAAAGATGGACTGGAGTTTGAGAAGATGAATGAGATTTTGAGGAGACTCCCATTTACTGAAGTGAGTGGAGTGAAGTAAAGTCAACCTTTTGCTGTTGCTTTTGAGTGATGTGGACCTGTCAGGAAGCAAATGTGGTATAAGTAAAACCCTTTTCGAAGGAGACTTAAATACCTTGAGTATTTCAGTACTTTTAAAATTCTTATGTGTGGCAATTCAATATGATTTTTGTATAGATGTGGCCCAGTACTACTCAGAAAGATGCAACTCTATTTGATTGTGATACTCTTACAGTTGCTATTGATTTGCAGCTCCTGTGCTAGATAGAGATAATAACTTTTTATACTCAGTTGCCATCAATGAATTATTTCTCAATAAGTTGTCTGGTCACTTCTTGAACCCATTTAAATGTTTAGCATCTGCAGTGTACTGTGATGGGGTAGTAGAAGTGCTGTTCAGTATATATGGTATCAGAGAGTTGTGTAATGGCATACTTCTTCTGGAATGGAATTTCTTCTACTCTCTATTAATTTCTGTAATACTTCTTAATACTGGGTTTGTTTTTATCCTTTTTGCCTGCTCTTGAAAAATAATTCTGTAGAGGTGTCTATTTTAACAGCACAGTCTCATTCTAGAGTGGCAATATTTGAGTTGAAGCTGATCTATGTGTAAGTGAAGTTTGGATCATTTTTCCTCCTTAGGTAAAAACTGTTGCACTTAGTAATAATTTATGTTCAGAAATTTTCATACTACCTGTCCATATTGAGCTCCTACAGCAGTAGTATCTGCATATTTTGATGTGTTCTAAATTAGTACGTCAAGAGAAAAATCTTGGTGTCATAACAGTGAAAATAAGTAACAATTAGTAGTGGAAGCAAATAGAATTTTAGAAATTATCAGGAAATGAACAGGGAACAAAAGGGATAATACTTAGATTGTTCTAACTCTGTCAAATACTTGTCATGAATACTTTTATCAGTCCCCTTCTGTTTCTGAAATGGAAAGTTGTAGTGGGGAAAGTACTTTTCATCACATTTATTATTCTTCTGTACAGGATGAAATCTGTGATGAAATTTGACTTCCTTGTACTCTTTTTTTTTTTTCTGATGATGGGAAGAGAAAGGGCAAATCAGGGAAGTATAGTGTTAGTAAGTGCTCTGCAGTAACTGAATAGGAAGTATTTCCTAGCTGCTAATAATAATGTCAGTATGGGGAACCTCAAAGAAAAGGAGCTGAACAAAAAGGTTCAAATAAAAGAAGATGAATGAAAACTGAAGATCATTTTGGGATGCTTTGGATGCCAAAAGTGTATATAGATTTGAAAGGCAAAATGTTTTTTGAGAGTCTTGACTAAATGAGTAGGAGGCTATTAAATACAAAGACAGCATCTGTCACAGAAGGTCTAAGATACGACTTTGAGAAACAGGAAGGGCTTATAATGGGGAGCATCTCTCTGGAATACTTTTTGTGCTCTTGCATAGGGACCTACAACTGCTGTGGGGTTTTTTTCTGGTTCATAGGCTCATTGTCCAAGAAAATAAAAAGGATTTCCTTGACTGAGGAGTGGTGGACATATATAAGTGAGGAACTAAATGAAAGATTATTTTAGACAGCAGGAAGAGAGTTCTTGCATTTTTCTTAGAAGACTGATGAGTTAGAGAAACATGGCATAGGAAGCTGGAGTGTAGATGCATTTTGGTTGACGAATGTGTTTTGGTATAGATACTTTTTAATTGGCTTGAATCTGCTGAGTATAAAATAGAAATATTGAAGAAAACTAAAATATTTTTCTTAGTTCTGTGTTGCAAATCTACATCTAAAATCAGATTTCACTTGAAATGTTTGTTAGTAAAGCACTATTTATTTTCTACACAGAGCAAACAAAAAATTTATATATTCTATATTTTTAAATGTAACAGTCCAGAAAATGAAATGTTGGGAATTTGTGCACTTCAGGCAAGACCACTCATGCCTCTGCTTCTTACTCCAGAAGTGGACTGTACTTGAAGCAACATTGTGCTTACCTGTTCCTAGGAACCTTTCTTTTGATAAGATTTGTCTCTTTTTCAGTGTACGTTTTTCCTTTTCCCCCCTCCTATTTTCTCAGCATTAGAGATTAACTGAGGGGTATATTTTCCCTGGCTTTAGCACTGCATATAGTGCTAACTTAGATTTCATCTACAAGTAAGTTTTAAAACTTCTTTCTGCTTTTCCCTATAAAAGAAGGGATAAAAAGCTTTAATGCTACGGTGATTAGACTTGGGAGATGAGATATTGGTTAAAAAGGAACAATACTTCACAGAGACTCCAGAAACTAGAAAAATTGCATTTCTGTTACTTCCTTTTATTTTATTTTATTTTTTATTTTCCTCAGAGTTTCTTACTTCAAAACCACTGCCTGGCAGGAGGTAAAAGAAGGAAGAATGGCTTCATTTCTTCGTGGTTTTTTTTTTTTTTTCTTTCACTTATAGATGAAGTTACTTTAGTATAATGATTATTAGCATGGGAGTGGAAGCATGCTCTTTAAAATAGTTTAAATTTATGTAAAATAGTGTTCTGCTATTTTTAGCCACCTTACTGTTTCTTTCGTGTTGTGTTTAGGGACTGGAATTACATCAAAAAGTCTGTAATGACACAGAGAAGGGTACATGTTTGACTTCCTTTTGCATAATTGAGGACTTAACAAAAATTCTGTATTTTTGGATTTTGTTAAAATAGCTCTACCACTGATAGGAATGTCATGGTTCTACTGGCAGGAGGGCTGGATCTCCTTATTCCTCCCTCTCCCCATACCTTGAGGGCTGTGGTAAGTGGTAACTGCAAATTCAGTCTCTCACGGTGCTGTCATGAACAGGCGGGTAGATACTCGTGTGTTTTAGGCTTCTGGAGTTTGAACAGAATCCAAGCTCTATCTCTGCTGGGAACAGCATCTGGAAAGTTGGAGACTGAGCGTTTGCTCCCAGTTTCTTCTGCAACTTAAACTCACCTTTTTCACAGGAAGACTGAGGCAGAAATTTCTGGAAGTTCTTTAGGAGTTGTACACTTGAGAGGGAGACAGAATGGGAAGTGAAAAATATGCAGTGAGGGGTATGTTTTATTTTATGCAAGTGTGATACCGTTTAAGTGTGAAAAAATCAATGGGATAACCAGGCAAGCAGTGGGAAGGTTCCCAGGAATGCCAGTGAAGCAACTCTTAGGGTCAGGTCTTTCGTACTGGAGAGAGAATACATTTTTAAAATCTTGGATAGATGTTAACGGAAGGAGAATCATAGGAAAATGTGATAATTTGGAGGATGTTTTTCAAAACTGAAGCTGTGTCACTCTTCCTGTGACAGTTCTATATTCATAGAAGAGCATTCCTTCTTCCTGCACTGGATCTATATCAGCAGTAGTTTCCTTTCTTTTTCAGAGCTACTGCCTGCTTCAAAATGCTACCTAATGACTTGCTGTCCTTGTCATCCTTAAAGCTTCAGCTGGGGACTAGAGTGGTGGAGGAAATTAATCACAGAAGTGATTAAAAAAAAAAGGAAAAAAAAGATTGTATACTAATGACTAAATTTAGTTGCATCCTAATGAATGGTCCAAAGGTGAGCTATACAGCTAACAAGTGCATGTAACACAAGCTAAGTCTGTGACTTTATTTTAAATAAATTTTACATCTTAATGATAAAAAAGCAGTAAAAGGATAGTGTCCTCTGGCAAATAATTCCCATGTTGTCAGATAGTCTTAATTTTCTTGGTATTCCCATACAAGTCTCATTTCACTTAATTACAGATTGCTCAACCTCCACAAGTGCCAAATCACACTGTATTGGAAGAAATCTTGAATGTCGGGGTAGGATTGCTGGGTTTTTTTAGACTATTCTAAGTGAATATTTTGTACAAGTTTTAATTAAAGCATTAGTCAAATTTGAATTCAGTGATGTAAAATGCTTTCAAGAAGGAGTAAGCTCATGGATAATTTCTGTGGTAACTTCCAAGAATAATTTTGTATCCATAAATTGTCACAAGCTTGTTAGTTCTTCTGTTTCATACCTCTTTTTTCTTGACTGTGTAATGATGGTGGCTGTAAAAGCACTACTAAAAACAAACACACAGGTTATTATACCAGCTCTTAATTCCAACATGTGGATCACTTGCTGGATTTGCATATAACCCTTTTATAACTCAGTGTGTATGTATTAGGAATGTGACAGGCAACAGAAGCCTTTATCTTGGGAAGTAGCTTCTGTCTTAAATTGTGCTCAGGTGGTAACTTTCAGCTTATACCTGTGCTAGAATAAGGGTATAGACTCTTCCTTTTTCCAGCTTCTGATTTGGAGCTGCACAGTGAGCTAGCTGTTAGAAATTGGATGGTGTGGATTAATTTTTAAGCTGAACTCATTTGCCGATTCCCTGCAGCTGAAAAAACTGCAGCCGAATTCCCTTCCTTCTGCTACTACCCTTTGTGTGGGCTTTGTTATATTTCTGTTTCTGTGTTAGTTTGGGCATCAGAAACAGAGAAAATGGCATCCTAATAAAAAGGACTTAGCTCTCTGACCAGCTCACTGGGGAATGTGTCTCTGTCTCTCTACTGGTTTAACTCCCTGCAGTGGCTCTCCATGAGGTCCAGTGGGCTTCAGAACCAGCACGGAAAAATGGTGGAGAAAAAAGTCCAAACCTGCCCCTTTCAGTGCCAACTGCAGTAGCAGTTTAGCTGTAATGTGTAACAGCACCTGCAGTAATGCCTGAACGTTTGAGGTTAACACTTTTATCAAATCCTTATGAGGCAGATGAGTAATTTTTCTCAACAGCTGGAAGAATGGTTATCATAGATCTTTGGTTTCTATTGGGTTTCTTCTTGCCTTATTAATGAATGGCTGCAGAGATACTTTCACATTTCTAAGTGGATTATTGACTGGGTATTTTTAACATTTGTGTGATAACTGTTTTCATAAGGCTACATTAGTGAACATTTCCAGTCTTTGAGAGTGTTATTTGGTTCTTCCGTGCACATCAAACCTCTTTTCCTTTTGAGCTTCACTCTTCACTCTGCTTGTATGCTTGTCTGCTTCCTCTTCTCATCACTGACCTATAGAAGTCAACTAAAGAATGGCACTTCTAATTAAAGCATGCTTTGAAAGTCTTACAGTAGTGAGGCTGAGAAGGAAGCAGTGCTTGGCTGTAGATAGGTGTGTATTTGAGATCTTTTTTTCTCCGTTTGGAAGCTGCATGAAGGTAAGAGTTACTCACAGATCCTTGCTTCTAAAATCCTTCTACAGAAATGGAAGAAAATCTGTTTAGGACTGAACGTGTGCTTGCTCAAATGATTCTTGATGAAGAAAAGATTTTATGATGGAATTGTTATCATAGTCTCTTTGTTACTGAAGATGATGAAGCACAAGAATATTCAGTAAGAAAAGTTAGTACCATAGATGGTGCTTGACAGAAATGTGCAAAACATATCATAAGCTGGTCCCTTTTGCAGTGCTGAAGTTTGGATGTTGTTTAGATTCAGTCATTTGCATTTTAATATTTGTGAATGATTATAATGTAAATGAAACAGAACTCTCTCCATATTTGTCTTTTATCAGTGTTTGTTTACTTAGGATGCATTGGAAAAGAAGTAGATGGGAATTAAAATACTGAATGGTGGTGTCTCAAAATTGTAATTACTTTTTGATAGTATGTGACTTCTCATAGCTCTGAAGCTGCACGCAGGGATTGGTTCTGTGCTGTCTGTGTGCAGAGGAGTAAAGGAATGTCATTTCAGTATTTATTATTCTGAGGAAAACATCTGTGGCACAGTGCCTGTGAAAATGATGATTATCAACCATAAACAGATAGGACAGTTCACTTCAGAAATTATTTTATTGATCTCTGGAACATTGCATTTACTTTCCAAAATAAACAAAATTGTTTGCTTCTGGTAAATGGTGAAAAACATTTCAGCTTCTTTGTGAACAAGAGGGGCAGTCTCTAGGGAAAATGAGTCATGAAAACAGTACAGTTGGAACTTACTGTTCTACAACTACATTTTTTTAATTGTTAGGATTTTTGATATCCTAGTGGAAGCCTTCATTATATGCTTTTTTATCTGAGGGGTGGACAGTCTACTAAAATAAAAATCTTAACCCAAATCTGTATTAACTAAGCATACTTTAGCTAGCTTTAGGTCATAAAACCAAGATGAGCAGAAGTTACAAATTAATCTTTTATTAGCCTTTTTGTTATTCTTTTATTGGTTTCATTTTATTAGCAGGCAAACTGTTAGAGCAATAATAAAGTGTAGCCTCAGGGAAGAATATTTGTAATCCTTTTGGGATGCTTCAGCCTGTGGATTTCTTGACTCATTATTGGAACCATGCATTACTAATTGTTGAAGAGCTTATGTCTTCCTTTCATCAGCCTTCTCTCTATCTTTTTATTTATTTATATATTTATTTATTTGTTTGCAAGCCAGAAAGCAGTGAGACCAAAGAAAATGATATATGATAATGATTGAAGAACCGGATCAGTCATACAAGCAGCGCTAGGGGGAAGAGCAGGGGATTAGAAATAAAGATCCATCAGTTACTGTCATTGCTTTGATTTCCTGTGAGAGTGACTTTGATGACTGTTGTAGTATGATGTGTAATTAGACTGTTTTTAGCAGTGAAAAACTTCACATAAGTTTTAACATTTTAACAAAAATGGAAATTTTGATTTTTGCGCAGCTGTGTGTCAGTGCAGAAGGGATGCTTGTCATTCCACGTGTCTAAATTCTGCAAAAGACGAGTCAAGTATTTGGCTGGGACAGAGGTGTTGACAATGTGCTGTAAAAATTCAAAACTGCCTAAGGGGCTGAGTGTGCAGTTCCTGGAGAGTCTTCTTCTGACAATGACAGGAAGAAGCTGTCAGAAGGAGTTGGATGCCGCCCCCGTCTCCTTGGACTGAGCAGGCACAGTGCTCTGCTGCTGTTCTCTGTGGCAGTGCAGGAGGGGAATCCAACTTCAAAAGGTTTTGAGTGGTTGTAAAAACTGCCTCCTGCAGACATTCACCTGCACTTTGGGTGTGACTGCTTTTGCAAGTTGTAAGTTGGAAATTTTTGTAGTCATCATGGGGCCTTGCCTAGAGGTAGTTTCATGGATAGCCAGAGGTTCTGGTGTGAGCTCATTTAAGGTTTGTGTGTTATAGATGTCCTCTAGAGAATAATCCCAAATTAGGTGATAGAGGATTTGTGCTGTGGGCTGGTGGAGTTTTCTGGCATGTTGGTTGGAGATGTTGGGTCACTAGATGGATAAGGGGTATAAAGGGACAGAAAATGAAGAAGTGAGGAAAACTTGCTTATAGACCTGTGGGAGCTGATCACAGACAAATGTATTTTACTCTGATACTTGGCACAGAATGTGGCTGTATGTGCTAATTCAGGATTGCCAATCTTCCCGACTGGGTGAACTGCATAGGATTGATAGCTATACTGGGCTGAGAGCAGGAGAAGTGTCCACTGGAGATGTCCTCTCCCTGGAAATTATTGTAGGGCAAGGTATGGAGCTGAGTGTCAGGCACACCAGACAGTGGGATATGGTCAGCCCTTGCTAGGCTATGTACTTACGTGTGTAGAGATTTGAGTTTACCTAGTGTCCCTGTAGGGACAGCCTTCTTGAGCACCACCCACTACCCATGTGCTATTTTTTCTGATTTTTTCTCTCCTTCTTCACTGATCCCCAAACTCCATGCCCTAAATGACTGTCTACCAAGAGTTGCTGTGGGCTGCCACATGCCTTTGCAAAACTTATTGAAAAGCCATCTTAAATGCACTGTGGTCCCACAGACTGTTTATTCTGCCTCTAGTCACAGTTTATGAGTGTTGATGATGTAGCCCAGTGAGTTGTGATATGAACTAGAGAAAATTTTGTATGGAAAAAAAAGGTAATTGGGATTAAGAGACTCCTAAAATGATGAGCATATGTATTTTTTTGAAGTGTGTTTGTTACTTACTTGTGATACAAAACCAGCTAAAAAAATTGCAGCTAGCTAGCAGCTTTTGTACTAGTAGTCCATTATCAAATTTATGACTCCCAAACCTAAGTGGGGTTTGGTGAAAGGCAGAGCATGTTAGTCGACATGGGAGAAAACGTGTGGCATAAGCTGCAGTCAAGGTGTCCGTTGTGATCCATGTGTTAAATGCAGATAGTTCACTGCAGTTTGAAACACTGTCTTGAGGAAAAAGCATTATTGCATTGCCAAATACTATCATTGATGTAGATATTGACTTTAGAATATACATGCATTTCAATTTATGAACATATCTCTTGGAGTGTGCACATAAAATGAGCTTGTTTTGGCAGCTGCTTTTTTTTTTGAAAGCTGACTCTTTGCTAGAATTCTTTCCTGATTCTGTATTTAAGCAGAAACAGTGCCTGGATTTTTCTGTATTAGCTTTGTGTTGCTTTTGTTATCTGCAGATCTAAAAGTTTCCCCCAAGAAAATCAAAACATAATAAAACTTTACTTCTCACAGAATATTGTTTTCTTTTAAGCAAAACTAGTGGGTAAACTCACTGTTTTACATTGCTGCTGTTTATCAGAGTTTTAGGATCTGTTTAGCTAGATGAAAGTAGCAGCCATGTATTACTAATATTGTGATTCCATGATAGTAGAATGTCAGTGATTCTCAAAAGATTTAAGTTTAAAAACTAACTTTTTATTAATCTGGAAGAGAAGTTGATTTTATGATAAAAAAATGAAGTTATGTTGTTCTTTCTCTGCACCCTAAATTTGGTTTAGAAGTGTTCTGATGGTAGTCAGTTTAAAAACCAAACATCAGTAAAGTATATTCTGCTATTATATACCAGGAATACCCCTTTTCTGTGAAACTTGTATTAAAAAAGGAAATTCAATCACACCCAGTTTCCCTCATCCCATTGTTTCTCCCAAATACCTTTTCCTCTGGCTCTTATTTTAATTGTAGTTATGTCTAAGCAATGCTCTTACAAATGGAAGATGAATTATAAACCTGGCAAACTTCTGTACCCTTCTGACAAATTTACAGCCTGTGCTGCTTTTTTGCCTTAGCATCAAATCCAGTTTTAATTCAACTGTGATTTATCATCCAGGATGGATAATTTTTGAACAGATGCTTATTATTATAATAATGCCATGGTAGCAAAGAATATATTAATTTCAAAAACAGTCAGACTGTCATTCTTGGAAGTGTTTGTAAAATGTTAAGTCCAGACCAATGGAATAATAATTTTTTATGTGAGATTAGCAACTCTTTGCACAATGAGAATATGATAAACCATTTTTTTAAATCTTCAGATATCTCAGAAGGTCTCTTAAAGTCTAGTTGTGTGTGGGAGGTGGCAGAGGGATTGTGTAACTTATTTTTCTTCTCCTCCTTGGCAGTGCCAGATAATCTGCCTTGTCCTTACAGGCAGTGTAGAGGTAACATGAGGCCTGACTTTAATTCCAGTGTTAGTTGGAACCTGTCCACCTTAGATTTAAAGTCTTTAAATGGAATTACCACCAAATTGTGAAAATTGACCAATGAGGGATAAGAAGAGAGATTTGTACCCCAGGAATACTTTTGTGCACTTGCCAGCAGACCTCATGTTGATTGTAACTGGCTTACAAATGTTGTAGGCTGCCATCACTACTTGTTCAAGGTTTGTAGGAGAGGTGAAACGATGTTTCACCCATGAGACTTTATATTTACTTCACTGTCTTAAAGTGCTTCTAAATGTCTAAACTGGTATGTGTTTCGTAAGGTAAAAGTTTCTCTGCTTGAGTTTTAACTTTACAGATGCAATCAACAGTTCAAATAGAAGCAAAAAGCTCTTTTATATATTGCACTTTTATATATGATGTCCCATGGTGCTCCAGTGCCCATCTGTGCTTGATTGAGAATTACTGCCCTATAGATCTCCAGGAAAACTTGTGTTTGAGGTCTGCAGAGGACAAACTGAGATAGCAACACTGACAGACAACAAAAAAGTTCTTGAATGTTTTGACTGATTTTTATAGGTTGTATGTTAAAAGTATTCATGCTACAGACACTGTTGGAGATTTATTTCTGGCTTTTTTTATATATTGCATTTATACCAGGCTTAGTCCAAAATGTGTTGGTGTTTTTAAGCTATTTTTTGTTTAAAATGTTAATGTTTAATTGTTGTGCCTTGCCAAAATTCCATCTCTGATGTTAAAAACAACAAACATTACACTGTTTCAGATGTTCATCAGGTGAAAGCCTTAAAATTCTTTCTTCCTTACTGTTCACACTGGTTTGGTGGATTGTAGGTCAGTGGTTTCATAAAAAATATTTGTGCTGGCATTGTTAGTACTGCCTGCAAAATCCTTCCTAAGCTTTCCTAAAAAGTAGGATTGTAAGAACATGTTATTGTGTAAAAATCTGTGAAGTTTTTTGTGAAGGCCAATTTCAGGCGAGCCAAGAAACAAAGGCAATAGTTCTAATGTTTCCAAGAACATCTCTGATGAGCAATGCAGATGGTTCAGAAAGAATAAAGCAGCTACACCTCCAGATTTAGGTTTGTGAAGAAAGTTACAACACAGATCTGTAGCCTGAATTGTACATTATTACTTGTGTAAAGGTTGGTAATATCACCGTCCCATTGCTTGTTCTAGAACATTTCATCGTCACGAAGTAGAAGCTCATCTCTGCTGCCGCCTGGGACAGTTAATTCTGCGTCTCCCAGTGGCCAGAAACACATGAGTCAAAGTGGGCCAACCGTTGTGACCATCACACATCACAAATCACCTGCAGCCGCTCGAAGAGCAAAGAGCCAGCGATCTGGTCAACTCAATGAAGTCAGAGAGGTAAGAGGGAAAAATCTGCTGTTTGGCTACAACTCTGAAGTGCTTACTTTGCTTTAGAGTAAGAAATGGAGTCTGGCAAGTCAACGATTCTCTTTGTTTCCTACTTTGTTTGACTGCATTGTTTTGATCCCTTCCCTCCAGCAAGAGGTGGTCTTTAGTTCTGGTTCAGCTTCAGGTCAGGTGTATCCAGACTTTTTTTATGCTGATGTGAAAATTAGTATGCACACATGCTTAAAAAATGAAGTAGATTGGCTACAGCTCCCCGACTTTGCAGTAGTGTTTGCACTACTGGAGGAACATCTCTTTGAAGCTGCATGCAGCAAAACCTTTCATATTGGGAAGCGGGCCCTGAAGCATTTAAATATAACTGGAAAAAAGTACTTAAAGTCTGATGAATGTGTCTGAACGAAGGCATAGTTCCCCACACTCGGCAGTTTGTTCCGATATGGCTGTAGTCTTAACTTTCTTGTCAAGTTTATATTGCTGGTCCTGTGATGGAAGAATGCTTTGTCTGTATCAAATGCATGAAAACCAAACAAGAAATCATGTTTATTTCAAAGCCTGTTTACCAGTGTTTTAAGAAGTATAACTTGTATACCAATTTAAGTCTGTCTTTCAGACAACAAAAATAGTACAGAGTTTTAAGCTTAAATAGTATGGTAGATTTTCACAGAACTCACTTTCATCTTTCATTCCTTACTATTTTTTTGTTTGTCTTTCATGTTAAGAATTTGAATAAATTCTTGGTATGTGCTCACAATGAAGACTGAAATTGCGCATCCTGATGAAGAATGCTTGTTTTTATTCCCGTTAACATTAGAAGTGAAGAGCTCATTGTCTGAATGTCACCCACAATTTCTTTCCATTATAAAAAACACACATCTCTTTGTTTTTAATTAAAGTATCCTGTCTTTGTCTACCAGTCATCTCCCCCAAGTTGTTTCTAGCATACTAAGTGTATTTGCTTTCAGGCTGTATTCAGAGTTCACCTTAAACCTATTAATAAAATAAACAGTGGGAGCTGTTGCAGCTTTGTCAAACGAAGCTGTGTAAGGCTGAAGGGAATTGAAAAGAGAGTGTTAATATATGTGCTGATCATAATAAGTTGGGAAGGGAAAAAGTCATTTGCAAAGAAATACATTTGGAAGAAATAAATACTAACCTATAGTAAAACAATGAATAAGTGGCCAGGTATCATCCCCTGCAAAAAACACTTAAGCATTGCTGACTCATCTGTTTGCAGTGTATTGCAATGTGATGTCATTCCAAAAAAGTAAATATTACAGGGCTTTGAACTGTAATGATGGAAGGTAATTATTTTGTTCTGCTTGATATGAGTGATATTTCACCTGCAGCACCAGTTCCTGTTGGAGGGCTGCAATAAAAAAAAAAATCTTAGGCATTGAAGATGCCGTAATGGTTGAAGGTGAAAAGAAATGAGTGCTTTTCAGGGACTGGAAAATGGTACTAAAATAAACGATGCATAAGAAAATTTTTTAAGGTGATATGTGAAGTTTACCTTTTTGTGCATTGGATTTTTTTTTTGTGGTGTGCTACTTCTTGAAGAAGAGCATAACAGTGTAAAAATCAGACCTTCTGCCCTCTTTTCCAGTCTCATGTAAAATGTGGCTGCTTGACTGCTTGATGTTATTTCCATCCTGTGAAAGATTAAGTGTGATTTTTTCCAGATTAAGGAAGCAGATTTTATTTCAATGGCATGCTCTGTGCATTTCCTTCTCCCCCTTTTTCTGGAGTGAATGCAATAGACTTGGGTATGGGCTACCTGTTTTTTCAGGGAATATTCATGTTCCTTATGAGTCAATTGGTGACTCTTATTTCTACCCTCATGTGTTAAATTTATCAATAAGGAGGTGGGTCCAGAGTCCTTTGCTTAAAGTGCACTTAAATCTGTTCTAGTCCTGTCTTTTAATCTCAAGTGAGGAGAAATAGGAACTAAAAGTACAAAAAGGTAGAGTTAATCCCTTCCTCAACACCCAAATCTTTGCTTTTTATTTGCAAGTTGTTTGGTATGATGTGGATGAAGGGAAGAGACTGCAAAAGGATTATAGATCAGTGTTAGTATTCCCCTGATAGAATGAAGTCCTTAAAGCTTTGACATGCAAATAAGCTTTCTTTTATGGTACTATAAATAGGACTATGTTAACTGATTTACATCTTGTAAAATACAGTACTCAAATCAATGGAAAGCGTTGATACACTGTGGAAAATCAGAGGAAGCATGTGTGTTTTAAATTTCAAAACAATGTTATGGTAATGCTACTCATATGAAATCTGTAAAAAACAGGAGTGCTGCGAAAGGGGCATCCTTCACTTGGGACATGTGGTCTTCACTAGGTTGGACAATGTTCCTGAGAAAGTGTTGAGCTTGAAATTGCTACTCAATTCTGGACTTTCTTGATTTGGCCATATTATTTGGAAAAAAAGTGAAGTGTATCTCCATGTTGCTAATAGGACAAAATATACTATATTTTGTATAATGCAATGATGTTTGGTAATACTTGATTACTCTTTTTCCCTTTTTTTCCTTTCATAGTAAGAATAAACAACACATTGTTTCTTTTTGTGATTTGTTCTGGCTGATTTAATTTTATTTTTAACAGCATAGAGAATTTTAGTGTAAAACAAATTGTAGCAAAGGTGTCTGTTTAGCACCAAACTATCATGCAGAATTATATAAATGTAGTAAAAGCAACTGTATAGGGCTGCAAAATGACACATGTAATAAGTGTTTCTGTTGAGAAATTAGAATTTTACCTCTTTTCAAAATTTTAGTAAGTTAAAATTGAGCATAAATATGGAGCTTTTGACTGCTATAAAAATGTGTGTTTTAATATGCAAGCTACTTTTGTGTGGTGTTGAATTGAAAATGATCTCAGGAGCATTACTTTTCATCATAATGTAAATTCTTTGCTGTTTAAAATAATATTATTCTCTTAAATCAGGTTTTTGCTTATATTAACGTGATGTTAAAAGTCTGGTCCATGCTGATATATGGAACGTTACATCAAAACTAAATTTCAATGTACATTAATTTTGGGAGAGCTGATCTGCAACATGCTGTACTTTATGCAGAATTATTAGAGATCCTACCTCTTTATTTGGACCATAAATTAGCATTAAAGCAGTGCTTTCAACTAATTTTTTAGTAGGTGATTTTATGGTAACCTACGTCTCTGTGGTTTTAAAATTGAATTCTGTTTTTTAAACTATGCATATTATTATCCTCTTAGAAATTTATGATAAGAGTTATACTTGCAGATTTCTTTACTGTAGGCCGTTAAAATTAACTGGAACATTAAGCCAAGCTTCCACATCACACTTCATATTAAATTTTAACTGTCACTGCACTAAATAATAGTGGCACACTTCATCTTGATATGGTGTTTATTTTGGCTGAGGGTGTCTGACTATTGTATGACCTCTGCCAGTGTTACCATTGTTGTTAAAGAACCAGGAATTGCAGTGTGTGAAGATTTTGTGGCAACTTATATTAATTATTTACAGAAGTCTGGAGAAATTAAATGGAGTTAACTAAAAGAAGTCCAGAGAAATACTTCTTCCCACAGTTTAAAAAAGTCAATGAAGGAATTTCTGATCCCTTTGAAATGTGGTGTGACATCTATTTTATGTGACAGTGGGCAGTTCCAGAACTTGATAGTCCCACTGCTTCTTGCATGTCCTTTTCCATATGTAAATTTGGTTATCATTTGATTTCTGCAGGAATTATGTAGCCAGATGATAGTTCTTTGCTTCCTCCCTTACAATGTAGGAAAATCTAGGACTTGCACCTAGGGCTTCCTGGAGTGAGGTTCACCAGCAATTTTGTGTGGGCTGCAAGTGTCCAATTTTATGTGGTTACTAGGAGAAAGAGATGATTCTAAAACAAGCAAGAAGTGAATGTCTTCAGGTCATTGTGGTATTTGGACAGCAAAATTAGGTACTGTGATTAGCTACCGTTAGCAAAAAAAGGCTGTTGTCTGTGGAGAACTGTTTGTTCTGTTGAAGGATCATAGCACTGCACAGGCAGCATTGTAGATGAAAAAGGAGGTGCAGCACTTAAATCACTTGGGGAGTCATTCAACTTGTGGGACTTTCACATATGTGGACACGTGAAGATATACACTAAGCTGTATTTTGGTGTTAAAGCTTTGTAGTCAGTGTTTAAACTGGTACTGGGGGAAATCCCGATGGTTTTTGATCTATGCCAGATTTTATTTTTCAACTTCGAAAAAGTCAAGTTTTGCTTTTTATTTCAGGTCAGTGGATAAGGTCAATCTGGTGTGAGTTCTAGCAAAAAGAATGCTGTAGGTCTAGATGTTTGGCATAGCGTTGAGGTTCTGCAAGGTTGTGCAGTAAGGGCCATGGAAAAAAGTTGATTCAGCTCCTTGAACAGGACATCGTGCATAAACAGTGTGAAGTATCCACAAAGAACATTTAAAAAATCCTGCTAATAATTGAAGTGCTTTTGAAAGTATATGTCTAATTTTGTGTATAACTATTTCTGTGTAAATAGGGAGAAGTGCTGTATATGCTTTCACTGGCAGTTCTCACCTTGATTTTGGAGTGTAGGAAGATGAGACAAAAGTGACCTTCAGGCCTGCATGAGTAATAAATCAAATGTTTGCTTCTGAGAGATGAAAATAGTTTCATCATGTTGATCTAAGGTGTGGATGTAACATGGACTGCTAAACTGTGCTAGCTTCAGTCTTTCTGGCCTAGTAATCTATCAAGGGGAAAGTGATAACCAAGGACTGTACCTGCAATAGTGCTGCTGAAGTCTGTGCTGCTGTGCCTTTGCTAGATAGTTCAGATTTAGAACTAGTTACCTAAAATCATGGATGTTTTTCTTTTCAGACATGTTTCAGTGTAAAAGGTGGCTTTGTGATGTTTTCTTTGTGGAAGTTTGTGGTTGATTCTTTTAACTAGAGTCTTCCTGCACTTCAAAACTAATGTAGTAAATACATTCTACATGGGTTTCTCAGTTGGACTGACCAAGGCATTTCATCTTTAATAGACACTGCAGAAAGTGTTTATACTGTTTCAGTTTTGAAATTGGAGTGTCCTGTTTTCTGTTCATTTGGAAAAATAATACGGTGATACAGTGAGTGGCAGTTTTGGAAAGGGAGGGGAAAGAACACAAGAAGTAACCTTTGTTAGTTATAGCTTTCCATTTTTTCTTGGACTTGTATGTAAAATGTCTTCCACCCCTTACTATACATAAAAAATTACTGGTAAAGGCTCACTCTATTGATCATCCCTCATCAAGTGTATCATATCATATACAAAATAAGTATTCTATAACTATAGATGGATGCTGGTCAGAAAATGAGATATTTTACTTAATAAGTTACATCTTAGTAACGCTACAACTATACTTTTTACGTATTGTATGGCACGTTCATTTGTTTGCAGACTCACTGTCATTTCATTTTAATTCTCTAAAACAGGCAATATGAAAATGCTTGCAAAAAACTCAAACCAAACCCAGCTGTTTCTCAGAAAGCAACGATTTCTTCTTGGCCAGTAGTAGTGAAGAAAAGAGCAGAAAACCTTTGGGTCAGTTCTGTGTCCATTGACGTCAGTGGAAAGTGAATGAGGCCTTAAGCCTTAATTCAGCAGTTGATATTTATTTGGCATAGGACATGCTAGTGTAGGTTATACTACAGCTGGTACTATTTTACTGTGTTTAGACACACTTTTCAAATTGAGAAGTACTGTAATACAAATTTGTGTTGTGGGTATGTTTAACAGCTTAGTTGTAGCTGAGCTGTCTGGTACTAAAAGGGTTGTTCCCAGCTGTATTTTAACAGGAGCCATTATAATTTGTTTAGGAGCATTAAACCTGTAACAGTAAAAAGCAGTTTAATACCTAACGTGAGGTCTGAAAAAGGGCAGCTGCAAGTGTCACCATTGCACTTTCTTCTGAATTGGTCGTGGCCCCAGTTCTAGAAACTTGTGATCCTTGTGCAGCATAGACAAATGTTCTTCTGTACAGAAAAGTTTGTGTGATTGCCTGTTCTTTGTCTCCTCATAGACAAAAATGAATTGAGAGCACGTAGAACAGATGCAGTTATTTGGTGCCTTCTGTGGCATTTTGTTTGAAGACTATTTGACTTGTCTATAGATATCTCATCTCCTATGTCTGTTTATTCTACCCCCAGTTAGTACTGCTAAGATCAATAGAAACACGTTTCCTCGGGGAGTAAATGGGATGCTTAAGTCTCTGATGGTGTCAGTCTAGTACCTCCCAGGGTAGTAAATGTGCACTTATAAAAATTATTCATTAGATAGCATTAACTGTCTCACTTTGGGG
This sequence comes from Platyrinchus mystaceus, assembly GCA_035041135.1. Classification (NCBI taxonomy): domain Eukaryota; kingdom Metazoa; phylum Chordata; class Aves; order Passeriformes; family Tyrannidae; genus Platyrinchus; species Platyrinchus mystaceus. The sequence goes on along the minus strand of JAWWLV010000088.1, from coordinate 41,275,539 downwards.
ATGAGGAGATATAAATTATTCTAATACTGTAAACCAGTAGTTATTATCACATAAACATGAGCTGAATAATTTAGTGATCTCTGAACCTTTACCTTGCATTTACAATATGTTTGAGGACACTAAAAGTGCATTTAAGTTACACCTGCCTAAACTACACCTTGTTTTGTGCACTTGATTTTGTATTCAAAGGGTTGAGTCATCCTGGATTCCAGATACCCAGGCAGGGAGAATTAAGGTTGCTATGGGAATCGTAGAGCAAATGTTCCACTAAAATTACACTGTTCGCCCATACAGGTTATGTCAAGAGTGAACCTGGCTCATTATTTCTGAGATTTCTCCCCTGCTGTCCCCCCACCCAAATCTGAAAAGTACGGATAATACCAACATGGCTTCTTTTCATTATTTTTTTTCAGCCCATAGTTTAGTACTAATTGAGCATGTGCAAAGATGATAATTTTCAATCATTTAATAAAGGGCAATTTATAAATTAGGGATAATACAGTGTGTATGATAACTACATTCGGAGATTGCTGCAGCATTCATTTTCTTAAGCAATTACAGAGAAGCTAAGATTACTCTTTACAGTTATTAAAACATTTCATTAAATTTCAAGTAAATGGTAGGTTCCCAAGGGAGCTTGAGAGAAGTCAGATTTGAAGGAAATTCAGTCTCCATCTTTTGTGTGCTTTCAAAACTGCCACTTAATTCTGTTTTACTCTAAAAACTCAACTGTTCTGTCTTATATGCATATATAACCCGGCATAAAGTATCATACATGTACCTGCATTTTTTGAAAACTGCAGGGCTATTTTCTTTCACAATTAAAGCACAAATTTTGCAGTAGTTTCAAGTTAGAGTTCACAGTTTTAAAATGAAGCTTTAAAGAAAACATACTTCAGTAAATGTTGTCTCAGATTAGGGTATCACATCTCATGGCCTTGCTTTCAGTGTGGGTTTCTGGGTGGCTGGCTGCTGCAGCAGTGATTATCACAGCAAACCCTGAATGTGACAAGGGGCACCTTCTGCAGCTCTGTTTGTAATGCAAATTGCTGCTTCCAAGATACATGGGCTATTTTCTTAGCCCACACTTACATGCTATTTTTATTAAATTAAGTAGAAGATATTTTTGAATGTTCTCAAATGGATGACAATGTAATATTAGGTGGCTAGCCAAGTTTCAGATATTAAGTACAGAAAGTACTTACATAAATGCCCTCAAGGAGAAAGTAACCATAGAAATGGCACATATATTTTAAGTGTACCATTAAGTTTACATTATTATATACTTTTATTTAGGGGCTTACTATAATCTTCAGTTCCTTGTGTAACACCTAAAGTGCTGTATGCTGCTGTAAGAAACTCAGGAAACCTTTTGAGTTTACAACAAACATGAATAGTAAGCACTATAGCTTTCAGTTATTTAATAAAGATCTGATCTCTAACAGCTTTTGCTACATGTTCTTACTGTGATCTTGGTAATGCTTGGCTTGCAGACTTTGAAAGCTTTGGAAACTGTGTTACACACATGCTTTTGAGCAGCTGCTTACCTGCTTCTTGGGTACAATTCTGATTTCTGATAATATGCTTTGAAAATAGGCTAAGAAGATAATGGCTAAGAACATCTCATCCAACAAGCAAAGCAGAATTATGTCTGCCTGAATCTGACATATGCTTTAAAGCAGCTTGGAATTATATGTTCTAGACATATATATACCTGTAATTGAGGACTTATTTTTAATTTTTATTATGGTTCATGTATTTTCCCATTTCCCAGGAAGCATAGTCTTATGTTCTTGCACAGGTTTCTTAGCATGTTTTTCTGGTGGTATTGACTGTGTTCTGGGATAACTGCTTGCAGTTTTTCTCAGAGAACCCCAGTTATCCAACTGCAGTCTGCTTGGTGCGTCTAGGTTGGCAGACAAAAAACACATGGATATGTGGGAAAGTTGCTGTATAAAGGTCCTTCAGCCTTATTACAGTATGTCACAAATTGGCTACTCAAAATTAAGTTGTGTATGTTGAATCACTTTGATGCTGTAAAGTTAATGATGTCAAGTTAAACCAGTTGACAGTCAACTTTGGGATGGTATTGGGAAGCCAGAAGGATGGATTTGGAATGCTTTGTCATAAGCTATAGAGTTACACTCTTATTCATGACTCAGGAATGGCAAGATTAGATAGCTTTGATAATGTCAGTTCACTTGCTTTTCAGAAAACTTGAGGTGAATTGACTGTAAGATGGGAAAGTAATATATACTTTGTAAGTCATTCCGGTCTATATGCACACCTGAGAGCTTTTTAAGTGACAGAAACAAAATTTTGTTTTGTGCTTGGACACTACAAGCTAAGTGGCTAATTGGGAGGAGGGGTGAAAGGATATATAAGCAGTCCTGGGAAAGGGAAGAAGCACTGGAACTGTAAATCAGAAATTTGCATAAATACTGTATGGGATTTTGGACTATGCTGAGTATGTGTGTTTATGTATTCCCAGCTGGAATGGAATAATAATAAAAATTTAAAAAGGTTCAGAGTTACATTTTTTAGCACCAAGTGTTCTGAGAGAAATGTCCTCATCTTTGAAGCTACTCGTGTTGAAATGTATAATTTATGTTCAACATGGCCTTATCTCTTCTGAAGACTAATTTCAAAGTCCAAACCCCACCTTAGATCAATAATATCCTATAGTGTGGTAAACTAATAGAATTTTCTTGTGATTGCTGATGTTGACTTAATGGTTAGCAGCAACCTTTTAAGTGCTCTTTGGAATGCTTGAAATTCACAAATGTGCCTTAATTGCTGGTAATCAAAATATGCTTTCCAGCTCTGTGCTGTAGCTGTTAACTTCAACAAAGTGATCCTTCTGAACTGTGTAAGAAAAACTGCTACTCAGAAGAGCCCATAGAATAACATCTGCTTATGAGTAATGTTTAATCACTAAAAATAATGACTTAGCAAGGTAATTTTTATGGTAAAATTGCGTAAGAATAATTTCCCACAAGGTGCTTTTTATAAACTGTGCTCTCAGTGCTGCATTCTGTGGTTTAAAATAGAAGAGTGTACTTCCTGCTTGGCTAGATGGCAGCCAATTGCCATCAAAGATTTACTTGAACTTGCAGATTCCTTCCTTTTTCTTCTCTGATTTTTGGTTCTGGATCACTGAAAGCAACTTGAGGTGGGGGAATGACCTTGGGAGCAACCGTCTGCTTTTTCTCTTCTCTGTGGTTTTACCTCAGGATCCCAAAACTCTGTTGCCTTTGAGTTGTCTTTGATAGTAAATAGTAAATCTCAATAGATGACTATTAGTAGTATGTGGTTAACACAGCAGGTAGATTAGAAAATACTCAAGAAAAAAAGATCACGGTGGGGAACCAAGCACTTAGTAGTTGTGTTTTTGTACAAACTGGTAGCAAATGTCATGTGTTTCCTTACATGTGTGGAATATTTGCAGAGAGCTCTAACACAACAGGCAAAAAAGAAAACCTGTGATGTCTCCTGCAATATGCCCTGATTCCCAGATACCTCCAATGCAAAGTGACCAGTGGTAGCCTGATACTGATCATTTTGCAGAAGAATAGCCCACTCACTCTGATTTCTGGGGAAAATCAGTGCTCATTGATACAATTTGTCTGAATCATGTCCTTTCACTTGCGTATTTATTATGGCAGACAGCTCTTCCTAAAAAAGATTTCACTTCTCACCTAAAGAGAGAGTAGCTCCATGAAACACTCTTAAAAGAGCTGACACTATTAGAGTTGTAGTACTTTGGTTTGTTTGTAAATCTTCCTCTTCCATAGGGAAAAGAACACGAAGTTTATGTTGGTTTGGGAGGGAAAAAGCAGGGATTCTCAGAATAACTAGCAGATTTTGGGAGTACGACAGGAAAAGCGTGTACACCCTCCCCTCTCCCCCCCATTTTTTCCCCCAGCTATAAAATATGAAGGCATTCAAGGGAAGCTGAATATCTCAGAGTATTGATTATGATTAAAAACATTCTCTAGTTTAGAAAATCCAAGATTGTCTATCTGCTGAAATATTCTCTGGCAAAATTTGAACTTTTGGCCTGGTCTGTCTGTGTGGACACAAGGTCTTTTCCTCACCCCTGCCCCCAGTTGTCTCTGTCATTCAGTAGCTCATTTCTCAGGTGAGGAGAAAGACTGAATATAGAAAGCACGCATATAACCTTAAGTCTGGAATTGTGGTCGTAAGGAAGTCTGTTAAGGAGTCATGAAGTAGCAAAGGGAAGCTTCGGAGTTGTTTTGGCCTAAAGCAGGTGAGCTGTTTTGTGGAGATTTCTGGAGGCATTCTCAGGGATCCTGCCAGAACTGGTTAGATCCTCTTTAGTAACTGGCATATGTGTTGCAAGGGCTGTGAAGTTCTTTCTGGTGTCTCTATTTCCTGATGTAAAAAGTGGAGTTCTCTAGAAACCCAGAGAGAACACTCAGGTTGTCCTTGGGAGTGTTTTGCATACAAATAAAGTGTCTGCATAAAGTCCTGGAGAATGCTGACTCTCAGAGATGTCATACACTCTTTGGTATTTAAAGATAGATCTTCTATCTTTAGTGTATCCTGTCTTTCATTCTTCTGAGCAGAGAGATGCTTTTGTAAAACAGGTAGGTTAGGTCAGCTTGTTGGGCTCAGTTCAACGCAGGCTGTGTCTCACCTAAAAAAAAAAAAAAATCCATTGCGCAGGCTTGAAAGGTAAAAAGACCTTTCCCAAATCTTCGTTCGCGAAGACTGGCCATATTATTATTATTATTTCTTGCTGGGCTTCTGCATCTTTTAAAGCTTTGAAGGAAAGGACTCTCATATACCTGAGTTGCAACAAACTAAGAATTTCTTTGAAAGTTAGATAAATTTTCTTCCTCTGCTACTGCAAGGAGTGTTTAAGGCTTCCAGAACCCTCAACAAAAAACAACCTTTTTCCTCCCTCCTTACAAGTCCAGCAACCTTATGGATTAAAGCAATAGTATGCAGACCTAGAAAATACAAATTCTAATTATTGTAGCTGTGCAACTAAGAGCAAGGGAGCTTGGAGTGTGATTAATAAGCTACTGGATAGTAGGCTAGTGAGCAAGAACCTGTAGTTCATCAAATGAATAATGAATGTTGTCTTCACAAAACAGAATGATAGTATGCTGTAAGGAAATGCAGCAAGTGTCTGAGTTACAGAATTTGAAGACATAAAATAGGAATTGAATGTGTAAAGTCTGGAGCATAGGATCATGTTTAGTATATGAATAAATTAACTAGCCCATTTTAAAAGTTTGTGACAGGATTAGGTAAATAACAGCTGCTTCCTGAAGAGTAAATCATGTGGTGAGGTCCTTGGAGGTGCTGATGGTGACCAGTGGAACAGCAGCAGTGCCAGTGGAAGCAGCATATTGCAAAGAGTAGCTAAGAACAGAAAACAATTGAGCTGGTCTGCCTCCTCTGTTCCTTGTTTTCATGGTTATCTTGAACTTGGCTTTTAGACTCGGTCCTAATGACATTTGATCTTTGTAAGGCTTTCCTTGCAAGGAACCACCCTACTGAGCGAGTGGTGAGAAGGCTGAGCACAGAAAGCCAAAATAAAACCCCAAAGGAAATAATGTTTTGTTAGCTGAGACACTAAAGATATGTAGCAACTGGCTTCTCAGTTTTTCCCGTAACAGAGATTATGTGGATTCCTGGTTAGGGAAAAGAGAACAAAATAACGGATGGGGGTGGGGGGAGCTTGTTTTCGTTCTCCTTTGAGGAAAGAAATTGAATTATAAAAGTAGAGGCAAGGACTGAAAAGAAGAAGCATGCCCTGGTGATTAGCTTCCATCCTGATTGTCAGAGGTATAGTTCTGTTTGTTCTGTCATTTTTTGTGTCTCTGTCTGCAAATTACATGCCAAGTGAAAATTAACTTGCTCCTTTGAAGCTTCATTGATAGGATGTATGTGTCTAAGCCTTAATAACTATTATATAACAAGGCATTCCAATTTTACTGTTCATTGTTTGCTTAGTTAAGATAATGGAGGTCAAGCTGACTGCTACCCTGAGGTGACAATAACGGAGAATTTTGTGCTTATTCTCTGTACTGGGAGGGAAAGAGTAATCAAGAAAGGACAGCTGATACGGATGTCATTATCTAGTTCCATCCTTCCAAGATGTTTTCGTATCTCACTCGGATCCTTTCTTAAAATATTTTTTTTCATTAGCATAGTAATGTTCACAAAGGCTACTGCAGGTCTTCATCCAGATCGAAGCTTCATGGGTAGAATTCCCTCCTATGTGCAGCTCACAGAGGCTCTTTTTGGTCCAGAGCTCAGATATTATTTTAAGTGAAGTGTACAGATATGTTGCTTGTGGAAATTAAGCATGTTTATAGTTATCTGGTCTTGTACACTAGACAATTTTAAAACTGAAATGCAAAATTGTCTTGGTAAGAGACTTTTGTTAGATATTGCAGAACTTCCAGCAGCAATCTTTGTATATAGCTCTTTCACTTTAGTTATATATTGTTGTAATTTTGCCCTCCTAGCTTGCATGCTATGGATGGAATTTTGTTAAAAGATCTATTATGTGACTTTACAGAGGAAAAGAGAGAAGTAAATCCTTGTCAGAAGATTTCTTTCATCAAGTAGTAAGATGCACATAGCAAGTGACCTGGAGTATAGTCTGAGAATGCTTTTCAGAAGTTAGGTCAAGGCAAAAGTTCACTTGCTCTGTAGTGGTTGTGCCTAACTAAAAACAAAAATGCATTAAATAGGACCCCACACACACACTTTTACTGCATTTGTAGAAGTTACCTTAATTTGTCAAACTTGTCAGGCAAGATATATCTTTTGAGCTTGTGATTAACAGTATTTACAGTAGTCATTTTGCGTGCATGGTTATGCTCTTTCCTTTTTCAGAATAAATAGTTAAAAGTGGAAAATATTAATGGAAACAGTGTGGAAATTGTGAACTCGAGCTTAATTGGTAGCTAATGTGTCCAGTTAGAGACTGGTGTGATTGCCTTAGTGATACTGGAGTTCCAGGTATTGATATCTTGCATTTTGATATATTCTTGGTAGATGAGTGTGCATATATGTGTGCACATGTATATAGATATATGTGTGTGTGTGTATTTTACTCCTACATATACTGGTTGTCTGTTTTAACTTTTGATATTTACAATATGACAGTTTGTGGTGTTGATGAAATACAGGTCAAAATTGCAGGAGAAGTCCTTGCTCAAGGTCAGAATTGATGACTGTATTAGGTTCACACTGGCAACCCAATGTATCGGGTTTACAATGGCTTAGAAGGTTTTTTATTTTTTGTTTGTGGACTTTCTTCTCTTCCGTCCTTCATCTGCTTTTGCTTTTAAGAAAAGCAGTGTTTTATATTAAATAAAAGAAAAAAACCCGACCCCCTGTGGTATATGCATGTTTAACAATGAGAGCCAAGATCCTCATACATATCACCTGTGACTTACCCTAGGGTAGTTTGAAAAGCTGATCTCACCTCCTGTCCTTTCCCAGTGCTTTGTGAAAGGTTCTTCTTCTGGTACTATTGCCTAAAAAGCAAGAAACTAGTATTTCCAGAAAATGTGTATCTGTGTGCGTGTGTGAGAGAGAGACTGTGTTTTCATATTACACTTCATTAAAAAAAAACAAACAAAGCAACCAACTAACCAAATCCTGCCAAAAAAGCACGAAGCAGCAAATTGGCTCTTTCCCAGCCTTTGAATGCAGTAAACTTCTCACAAGAACAGCTTGATTTAGTTGTAAGGAAGTGATGCACATTGCCTTTCTATTACTATTTACATTTCTAAAAGATTTTTCCACGCAACTGTTTATTTTTATAGATGCTCTATTTTTCATATAAGCATTTTTTATTATGTTGTTTATTTTCCCATGTTTTAAATAATTGTTTTCAACTTGCATGCAGTCAGTAATGAAAAGGATTTAGAAGTAAAAATCACTCCATTAAATCTTCCAGGGGAATTGCCTAGAGATAAGTCATCAGACAGTGTGCTGCTAGTGCGAGTGTGCAGAGATTACCACGGTAGTGAAAAAGAGTTAACTGATGGAGCAGAATACCTCCTTGATAAAGGATTTCTAGCATGTCACAGAGGAGCTTGATGATACAGAATTTCTGTGTGTTTTCAGCGCTAAAAGAACATTTTCCTTTTTCTCTGGAGTGTTTTGGATTTTTTTGTACACATGGTTAGGCATATCTTAATGGCTACTATAAAAGGATTCAATACATGTGATCAATACTAAAATTCAAACTAAATTAAAATAGAAATTGCTCATGTGTGCATCAGGTTGTGGCTGGGGCAGTCTGAAAAATCTTCACATTTTACATTCTAAAAGATGGGTAGGATTATCTGTATTATTTATATCATTATATTAAAAGACAGGATTGGTGACACTACTTAGTTTCTTGGCTGGCTCCACATGGCCTGTATGACAAAGGGAAGAGCGTCTGTTTGTCCTTTGAGTTAATATGGCTGATATCGTTCTTGCTTTGCTTTGGGGAACTTGAAGTCATTGTCTTGGGAGATGCCCCTGAGGCAGCTATGGATTGGGTAGTTTTATAGATGGTTTAAAGTCGGTGTTTGCTTTAGGTTGTGATGCACTGTGTTAATTGGGTGAAATCCTGTAGGATCGATAATTCTAGAAAGATGTTCTGATTATCATAATACACACCTGGCCTGGACAAACAGACTTAGGGCTGTTAGTTCTGGAGTCTGGATAACAAGAGCATTTAAAATAAAATCATGTCAAGAGCAGTTGTGTGCTCTTACATTCAGATGTGGCTATTCAGTATTCTTCCTTTGAAGTTTCTATTTATTTTTGTTGTAAGATGGGAGGAAAAATCTTGAATAGCTTATTATATTTAATAATGGGGAGTCTCAGCAACAAATTGAAGCCTTAAATCAAAAATGACATTCAGGTTTTGTAAGTGGTTTCTCTGCATGGAAAAGATTAATATATCATTTAGTATATTAACATAATATTGAATTACTGTATTTTTTCTCTTAGCACAGAAAACAGCATGTCAAGTTTTCATTATTACTCCCTAAATTATTTTGTAAGAAAAAGTTTTAGTTTATTTACTGTATGAAAGAATGTTCTTTCTTTTTATTATGTCTGAAACAAATTTCTTTGTAAACCTAGAGTATCTCATGACTTTTTCTGCTAATCTTCCACACACTGGGGGCGTGACTCTGAGAGTTAGAGTAGTTTCTACTTACCATTTCACTGGGATCTTGTCTCGCAAGTGTTTGGTCTCTTGCATGGTGGTTGGCTGTGTGTTCACAATAGGAAGATCCAGGATCACAACAGGAAGATCCAGCTGTGAAGGAGTAGTTAGCAGTTGCTGTGGCAAGTAGGGAAGGCAGTCACCTAGGATTTTAAAATAGCTTGGAAGAGGAGGAAGCAGGCAGCAATGGAAGCTGTGAATTGGCTGGTTTGGAGCAAGTGGTAGGGAGAGGGTGACCTACCGAGGAAAACATCAGAGATGTTTCCTGTTGCATTCGATCATTTGTGAAGGTGTCATTGGATGGCAGGTTTCTTTGTGTGTAGTGTCATTGAGCAGAACTGTATTGGGTTTGTATGGAAAGGTTTTGGCAGCAGAAGGGCCAAAGGGGTGGCTTCTGTGACAAGCTGACAGAAGCTTCCGCATGTCTGACAGCGCCAATGCCAGACAGCTCCAAGACCTGCTGCTGGCCGAGGCCGAGCCCATCAGTCATGGTGGTAGTGCCTCTGGGATAACAGACTTAAGAAGGGGGAGAAAACTGCTCGACAGAAGCCGGAGAAGAGAGGAGTGAGAATATGTGAGAGAAGCAACTGCAGACACCAAAGTGCTCGAGGTGGTGGAGCAGAGATTCCCCTGCAGCCCATGGTGAAGACTGTGGTGAGGCAGGCTGTCCCCCTACAGTCCGTGGAAGTCTACAGCAAGCAGATATCCTCCTGCAGCCTGTGGAGGATCCCATGCAGAGCAAATGGGTGCCCGAAGGAGGCACTCATTTGAGCTGTCGGTTCAGTTATTTCAGTAATATATGTTACATCCTTACTCTTTTGGCCACAGAGTTGTTCTATCATTCTCTAGAATAGGGGAGATTCTTCTTCTTTGTTCTGGTCATTCAGCACCTTGAACAGTATGATTTTGATCAGTGCTTGAGCAGTAAATGTTCGGCAAGTTTTAATAATTTGAACGCTACACAGAATTTGCCTTGTCTTCTGCTGTGTCAGGTCTGTAGAACAGCTGCTGGTATCACAACTGTAACATGAAACTAGGTAGCACGGAAAGGATGAATCAAAAGGCTGCTTTAAAGCTGTCTCAGGTCAGCTAGAGAACAGTAAGACTCAGAGCAACGCGTTGTTTTGAATAAATCATTGATTTTATTGAAATTTCTCCTAATCTAGGAAAAATTTGGCTGACAAAAGCCTGTAAAGTTTTGGGCTAGGTGATAATGGCAAACATTCAGTTAATTTTCCAAATGCTTCCCAAGGTCTCTGACCAGTATATCTTATTCTCCTGTCTTATCTGCAGAAGAATATAGTTGTCCTTTATTATGGGGGAGGGGATAATTGAAATATTTGAAGTTTTGTAAGTTTTAGTTTTGACTTAATTCCTGTGGAAGGAAATCTTGGAAATATAGGCTGTTTCTCACAAAAAAAAAAAAAAGGAAAGTAGGGAAACTAGTCCCTTAGAAATGAAAATAGAACATTTCTGTTGCTGTGAAGCATGAGAATGTCAGGTTTTCAATGTCACATTCTTATGCAGGATGGGAAAAGGAGAGAAGCAGTTTCCCATACAATTATATTGTTTAATCTTACAGGGAGATGGTCATCTTTTTTCTCCTAGTTGTTCCTTCAATTCACCTCCTTGTTCTCTTTCCCTGAGGGAGGAATATTTGCATGAGTGTGTGTCTGTGGTGCTTTTGGTTTTGTTTTATCTTTGAAGCAACCTCCTTTCCATGCTGTGGAGCTCAGGTACACTGTGTGTGACTTCTGAAAACAGCACTGCCTGGGATTCTACTGGTTCCCTAAAGCTGCATATCGAGGGCATCTGTGTCACCTTCTGACTGATCTTGTTTTCTGTCAAAGGGAATTGAAATTGTCTGTGGCTTCTACTGAAGCCTTGGCCTCTGTTTTAAATTTTGATTATTAAAATGTCATTGTAACCTTCAAGGCATTTGGCTAATTTCCTTATGAACTGCAACAATAGCTTTTCGTGTAATTCTACTCTTTTTTTGCAAGAATGGTTATTTGCATCTCTGAGTTCAGCTTCCTTTATAGCTTTTCAGTGCACTCAACATATACTTTATTAATCATTCTATTGATGACAGAGTAGGGAGGCTACAGGAAGCACACTATATTTTGAAAATATAAAAATGATAATAAAAAGGGCATGAAGTTCATAATACATTTTTACAGTATAGTAGTGTGGACAAATGGAGCTTGAATCTTTGTTGATTATGATGTCTTCAGCTATATTTTTCTGAAAGCTTTGGATACCTCAAGTATAAACTTGTAAGTTTTTTGCAGTAAGGTTTTCGCAAGGTAAGTGTAAGAGGCTTGTCATGTGCATGTATAGTTTCCTAAAGCTGTAAAAACCGAGAGAGAAGTTTTGAACATCTCCTTTTCCTTTTGGCTTTAGGATTTTGAAACCTTGCCAATTTCCTTAAAGAGCAGCCTGCTCAAATAATGGTTTTGTCTGCTATACAAGCACCAATTTCATCTGGATGGTCCAAATCTAGAAACAAGTTAACTTTCTCCCTCTGGTATTCATATCTGATATTAAATAAGTACTCTAAGTTGCATCCTATGTAATGTCTGTAAACTTACAAATTACCTATTTTGTAAAAACAGTTCCTTACTGATGCTTGAGAAATGAATAATGTCTGTTCTTAAATTGTGATTAGATATTTCATGTAGGAAGGAAGGAGGAGAGACACTGTAACTTCCTTGCGTGTCTCAGATCACATACAAAGGCAAGAAAATCTAAGCCTAAATTAATAATGGAGAAGGAAGTAGAATTTTCACACTTTTCCCTACAAAGACTTTCAGAAAGTATGAGTCACTATTAAACCTACTGTGAATCTGCTATTTTAAGAGACGATTTTCTCTAACATAGTCTTGACATTTTTACAGGCCTTTGGTAGTCTCAAGCCCATCGTTTTTGTGGGTAAGTATATGGTGTGTTTGGATCAGAACATTAACATCCATTTGTGGTAGTTCTTCACATTTAGTCACTATTTCAATCCATAAGAGTTCAGCAGCTACACAGTGATATTTCCTATGACAGCAGGTATTTTTGGACCTTTACAGATAATGAGCCAAGTTGAAGGACAACAGAAGAACCTTGTACAAGCCATTGAAGCTCTCCCAAGTTCTGGGCCCCTTTCTGCCTTGGATCAGGACTTGCTACTTTTAAAAGCTACCTCTGCTGCCACCCTGAGCTGCCTTGGAGAATGCCTGAGTCTATTACAGCAAAGCATGCATCAAGTGGGCCATCATCATAATAGAACACTGTCATCAGGTGAGCACGAGCTCTTTTGGTATTATTTTATATGCCTTGAGGTTTTATATTATGATTCTGAAGCAGGCAAAATTACCCATTCCTCAGGGAGACAGATTGAGGTGAGCAACTTGTGAGCTGCTACAGCATCAAGCATCATAGCTCTTTGCTTAAAAAAAAGAAGCAAAATGTATTAAAATCAGAAGAGAGGAGGAAAAGATCTTGTCCTATGTCTTCTTATAGAAATCAGGTCCTGAAGAGAGCAGCACAAAAAATAAGCTGGCATTGAGAAGAGGTAGATTAACCAGTATTCTTAATGGCAGTGTGGAACTGTCTTGGTTGTTTTGCTTCCCCTAGTTTGCACCCCCAGGTTTTTTTTTTTTTTCCTTGATTGAAATCTCAATACAGATTTGTTCGATAAAAATACATGTAATATTATGCAGTGCTGTAATGAAAATATTTTTTTATGTGGAAAATATATTTTTTATTTTTTTCTATGTGGAAGGATGCTGCTGAGGTGGATTTATTTCAGTCTGTGGTTTTCTTTAAATCAGCAAAGAGTTTTCCATGCTGCTATTTAAAAAACCCAAACCTGTGGCAAATTTTTATGAGCCTGAAATGTCAGTGTGATTCTTCATTGAGCTCTGCAGGCATGAACCTCTCAGTCCCCATGTAGCTCAATTTTTTCAGTCCACCCAGTTCTACATCTGTCTGTAATATTGGAAGTTGGACCTTTAGCTTTCTGAAATGGTGGTTAGCATTTTCCCATGCATAATTTGCACTACCAGGTTCTAAGAATAGGAGCAGGAGTTGATGTAAGAAAAGCAACAGCAGCAGAACTCCGGATATGGGGTGGCTTTTTGTGTTTTTTCAGTTGCTTCCACAACAAACCCTGACCTGTCCTTACTTGCAGTAGGTTTACTACAGGGCAGGATATGTCCTCAGGGCTGCTCAGACTGCTAGGTAAGACACCCTCCTCACAATTCCCATTGTGAGGAGAAGACAAATATGAGAGGGTCAGCTGAGAAGTAGACAAACGCTGTAAAAATGGTTATTGGAAAAAACACTGTTTAAACTTTTGACACCTATGCTATGGTATATTGTGACTTTCCCACATCCAGATTCTGATGCTTCATAAAGGAACATAATTTAAAAAAATGTATTGTTTTCTGTATTTTGGTTTTCTTGTATAAAATGAAAAAACCCTTGCACTTATCTAAATAGTAATTATAAAGTGCATTTAATTAAATTCTTTAATATAGTTTAATTCCAAAAGAGAATGGTATGTAACAAAGATGAAAAGCATCCTTTAAAGAAAAGTCACTTTCTAGTTTCAAAGTCCCTGAAGGTTGTTTTTCATGACCATGTGTTCTAAGTGAACTGTCAAGAGATAGATGACCTGTTGTACATGTCCTTGAATCTGTGTCCAAGTAATCTGTTAAATTAGTGTCTCTGTTTTGACTTAGTAATGATTTTTGAGGATATGTGGACAAGAACAGAGAAAAGGAAGTATAGCATTAGTAATTGCTGAAAGGGAATCCCCAGTCTTTTGCAGGAATAAAAAAAAAAAGGAAAGTCAAGACTCTGAAATACTTAAGAAAATTTAATAAGTGTTTTTGTTTGTTCCTCCTAAGACTACAGACTTGTACAAGAATCCTTTCAGGAATCAAAATTCAGTAGCACTGGTTCACACCAGCATCTTTGGTGTAACTGTGAGAACCTGAATGCAAGCAGTTAGTCCTTTAGTGTGTATGTGGGCTTATTCTTTGGTATAGAAGTTAAAAAAAAAAAAAAACAACCAAAAATTCCAACCAGAAATAAGAAGGGAACTAAAAGCTGCTGAAATATTTAGTCTCTTCTCCCTGACTAAAAGTCTGTGAAACGATTTTTTTTTTTTATTTAGGCCTTGTTATGCAACACAGTTGCCTGAAAGAACCTGGCCTACAAGTCTGGATTACTGATTTTCCTACACACTTAATCTTTTCCAGGCATACTTTGATAGACTTAACGTTTCTGCTGAGTTGGTAGAGGTTCAGTCATCAAAGCTGCGTAAACTCATACCTCTTCAGACTAATGCCTTTAAATAATCCTCTAGCAAACTCTTAAATCTGAGAGATGATATATTTCATTTTGACTGTGTCCTCCAGGTGAATTTTTTTAATTTCATACCCAGAAGGTGCAAACAAAAGATGACCTTTAGTGTCATTGTCAGGTGGAAATGACTCCTGTTAGTTTAAAGCCATATGCTCCTCTGGTAGAAAGTCTCAAACACCTTTCCTGTGAGATCTCATGGCCCTGTGCAATTTATTGCCTAATGTTTCCATCCTAGTGCTGTCTCATTATCTGCTGCAGTGTAAAGATGCTAGTAGACATTGTAGGGCAGTATCCACAGAATTCTGTAGAGAGAGACAAGATAGGAATTTGGTAATTTACTCCATTGCTTCTAGCCTAAAATTCATGGAAGTAGCCAGGCAGCTCATGAGGAGTGTGAGAAATCAATGGCTTAGCTTGGGTGATTTGAACTTACCCTTGAGTTTGCTTTCCTTCAGCATCAAAAGCTCTCACTATTATGCCATAAAGAGAGAGAACTGCTTTAAAACTAGATCTATATCTATTTTCTCTGTGTTCTCTGTACCTTAGCTCTGGTTGTGTCCTTGAGGTCTTTGGCCAGTTATGCAAGTTTTGCTTGCTTCCCTGTGCACTGAAGGCCTTGCACCCTTACTGCTTCTAAAGCAAGGACTTAAAGTAGCCAAGAATTTCTGACCTAGTACTTAGGGAATGCACTTATGAAAATTATAATCAAATAATATCTATTTTAAACAGATTTACAGACCTTTATTGTTTTAAATGGGAAAAAACCCCATCTCTTTTCTTTGATGTAAATATTTTTATTGTTTTGTTTTCCAGTAACCTGAATAGCAAGAAAGCAGCTTGGCATTCACTCATGTGAAATCTTGTCCAGAATCTGCAATTGTGTAGGTTATGACTTAAAATACTTTTTATAGCATCCTTTGTCACGGAATAATTTAAGGATGACACGATTTTTCCACTTCACGTTTCTCACGAGTTGTCAGTCGTAGACCTCAAGCCTACAAGCAGACATGAAGATTAAACTGCAGTCTTCAATCTTGTTTTGAAGGCTAGTCAATACATGTTTTACTTCTACTCTAGAGCTTCACGGAAGAGTTTTTGTGACTGTCTTTTTTATTAAAGCTTGATTTTCAAAGTGCATAAACAAGAACAGTCAGTGAAGCAAAATCCTGTCTGTGTTTCTGCTTTTGAGTCAAAATAATGTCAAATAATGCCAAATTAATTTCTAGCTGTCGTTGTTAAAGGATTGTGCATTGATCACTGGCTAAATTCTTCGTGATTTTTTTTCTTTCATTGAAAAATATGCTGGAGAAGTGTATTATTAGCTGGAAGTGTTTGTTACCCACAGCGTGTGAGTTGAGGATGAGGAATTGCATACAAGTTTCTTCTGGTTTTAGAAATTTGGTCGATCCGTAGGAGGGAGAAAACCATTAAGGATTTACTTTTTTGGCCAAGAATGTCACCACTTCGGTACATGTACATTTGCTGATCATCATTAAGTGCCTTGTGACAAGCTTGAGTTCATTTGGCATGCAGACAGGTAGCAGGTGCCTTCTAAAATAAAAATGTGGAGAAGAAACTTTTGTCTTCAAACTTTAAAAGTTATGGTGTTATTTTTTCCACCTCTGTAGCCTTTGGCAGAAGAGTTATCTCTGGAGCCTGTTGACTGCTGTGTTTAACATTCTTACTTCCAACTGTGAACAGAGCAAACTTGAATGTTTGTTTTAATGTAGCTTTACCACTTACATTAAGTCTGGTTTTTTATTTTAGAGTTTTTGGCAGACAGAATCCTCTCTTGTAGTAGCAGCGTGCACAGATCAATCCATTATTTTAGTCTGTGCTTCACATTAGCCATTTATTTGCTGAATAAATATCTCCCTGATAGGAATTCCCTCCTATATTTTTCTGTTTCTCCCTTGCTCACTTTTCCAAAGTATAGAATAGAATGTTTCATTTTTCTGAAGATTTTTAAAAACAAAAGCCAAACTGATCCTTTCTATGGATTTTCTGAAGTTCGTTTCAATGTGCAAATGCAGCAAATGGATTGAAGATGATTGTGGAGGTGTGTGGGGAGATAGACTTGAACTTTATATTCTCTATTGCTGCCTTTTTTGAGAAAATAAATGGACAGGAAAGACAGTCTAGATGCTTTCAATTTGGTGACAAATGACAACTAGAAATTCTCTTGCAGCTGAGATGACAAGAGAGAAAAATGAGCAGATAAGTCCTTGTTTGTGCTTAACCATTCCCTGCCCTCCAAATGCTGTGAGGAAAGAAGACAGGGAAAAATGTACTCTTTGTTACTGGTGTACTTTACTAAATTTGGCATGGTCAGTCAGTTCTTCCCTAAGTGCATCACCAGACTTGCTTCTGCTAAGAACAACCAGAACAATTTGCTGTTCTATCTAAAGGCAAATACAATTATTCCTTACGTGTTCTTCTTCCATTTGAAAGTAACATTACTTTCTAGCCCCCACACAGCATTAGCAAATATAATGTTGTCTTTCTAACCTGAAAAGCAGATAGGCAGCTGCCACTTGCTGTTGCTGGTTCAGTGTGCTGTAGGGATTCAGCGGGGAGACTAAACTGTCACATCCATCCCCAGCAGGGGAAGAAATCCATATGTAATACTGGTTTCTCTTCAAGGGATACCGTTGCATTGTTAAGGGGATATTTGTTAGAGTATAGTTACAATATACTGTAAGAGTGTAATCAATAGGCATTAGTTTGCTGTTGTGCCAGCAGAAACCATGGGGTTTTTTTGTAGTCTATAAATCAAAATCAGAGGACTTTAAAATTAGAAAAGTTTTTGTTTATAGAATTTAGGTAGGTATTAAGCATATTTCACGCACCAATTATCATGCAAGAGCGAGTTTGAAGGGTACATCAGAGGCCTAGAAAATCGGAACCAACAAAAGGGGATTATCAAGATTGCCTAATGGGAAAAATGTCCTGTAAGCCTTCTCTTTGGAGAGAGTTTCCCTCCCTCCTGCTGTGTGCACCTGTAGAAGGGAAACACATTTTCCTGAGGGCACTTATGCAGGATGCAGTTTGTTTTGCTCTCTGAAATGGGTGTTTGTGAACTAGAGCATTGCTGTTGGGAAAGGATAGTAGGTTGTGTTTGGGAGTTGTACTTTGTTTATGTAGAAGCATTCTTGTGTGCCTTGGATTTGACTGCTGCATGTTCATCACAGTGGAAACTGATGTTGAGGGGAAGAGGGAAAGAATCTAATTTTTGGGTATTTTCTATAAGAGCTTTTGTTTTGTATGTACATATGCACTGAACTTTCAGAGGAATCAGACCTGGGTTTTCACTTCTGGAACTACAGAACCTACACCGTGCAGGTAGAAGAGATCTGGCTGATTTTACTAGTTGTATATTTGGTATGTCCTTTCTAATTTTACATTGTTAACTGCAGAAAGAGATGTTTTGTTTTAGTTAGTGTAGTGCTTTGCATAGTCTTAAAGCAAATAGTAAAGTAGCTATGTAGCTGTGAATGCTTTTGTATCATTTGTGACTGCCTTTTTGGAGAATTCGTTTAGAACTCTGAAATGTATCAAAATAGATTTGAATTTACCTTTCAGTCTTTGGCTATGACTCAGGACAGAGAAAAAAAGTCTGGCTTAACAAAAAAGCGTGACAGCAGTTTCTTTTTATTCTTATCCAACTCTGAAGATAAACTTTCCCATAATATGTTTAGTTTTATATATTTTTTTCTCGAAGTTTTTATAAGAACAGGGATTGAATTTGTGATAGAAATGTTCAAGTCCCATAAACTGGCAAAAACGGCAACTCCGTTAGAGGGAATTTACAGATGGCAGCTTAGTCTGCAGAGAGTAAATTCCAATAAAAGGATTTGATTTGATATGGCACGGACAACAACTACCTGTACTATCTTGTGGTAAGAGTAATTTGTACTAGTGCAGATGAGAACATTTTGGATGTACTGAAAAACTAGAAAAAAAAAAAAGGCTGAGAAATTGTACTGAAAAGATTTGGAAAACTGCTAATGTAAGTGAAGTGGGAACCATGTTGTTGTGGCCTTTCACTTTCTACACAGAGATTGTTTTCTAGTTGATTTTGAGATTATTTCTGATGAGTTCTCTAATCATACATTGCTTTTGCCTGAAAAGTAGGCTGCTATAGTAGGTATATGGCACCTCCCGTGGGATGATACCAGAAAGCTGACATCTCAGAGTAAGATTTGTAGATTAAAGATCATCAAAGGTTTCCTGATGGGCCTCTGAAACTAGACATGAATTTTATCAACTTGTTCAGAGAGATGACTTTTTATTTTTTTAGATTTCTATGGTCTACGACTAATACCTTTTACTACATATTTCTCTTCTGCAAAGTAGTCATGTTCCAGGCAGACAGTTTAACAAAACAATTTTGCTGCTATGCAGAGGTGTTGAGGGAACACATGTGTTTTATTATCCTTTGGACCTTGGCATCCTGTTGGTGTTGGTTAGGTCATAATGTGTTTTTAAGATCTATTTAACAATTGATTAAGCTGACAAGATTTCTTGTTTTATGAGGGCAGCATTGACCTTGGGACAGGAGGAAAAACATGCTTGCCTAATTCTAACAGTTTCTGTTTCTCTAAGATACTCTGAAGTGTGCAGAGAAAGATGAAGGAATTAGTCTCTTTACAATGTTTTTGTACTGAACAGGAAAACTAGGATAGTGTTTTTAAAACCATGTAAGTGATGGTGAAGTAAATGATCACACTTAAAAATTTTGCCCGAAGGAAGGTATTTATTCAAATGAGAGCTTTTTATTGTGCTTATTTACATAAATTAGATTAGAAAAAATTTAAAAGCAACTGTTTACAGTGAAGGCCAAATACATTGTGTATGCAAAGAGAAAATGGATAGCCTAAGGAAATGATCATATTTTCAAAGATTGGCATAAAGAGAAGTCAGCTCAATTGTTTTTAGTGTTTCTCTAATACAAGAACAGCAGCAGTAGTCCAATATTAAGCTGTTTGACAGGGAGAAACAGAAAAATTGATTGAGATCTGTTACTGCAAAGTAATGAAGAGTGAGAAGCATAGGCACACTCCATAAAACTGTGGCTGTTCAAAAATGAAAAAAAATTATTTTAATTTGCCTTTTTTTCCTCTTTGAAATCTGTACTAGTTAACGTGAAACGGAGTAAAAAATTTTTAATGGTTTTCAGATAGGTGAATTTCTTCTAAGAAACCAACATTTTTATTTTAATTTCTCCTGTTGACTTTTACTGTAAATGCCGATGGAAATCTCCCTTCCTCCCGTGCAGTGAGAGCCCATTTTGGATCTGCCAAGACAACCTTCAAATTATCCTCTCAGTCATAGCTTGTGTTGAGGGATCTGGGTTTATCCTTTGTTCCCAGCAGCAAACTACTCAAGACCTGAGAAGCAATGACTCCTGAGGATTCTATGACTACTGTGGTCTTCATTCCTTGATGTGTATACCAACATCAAGTATTGATTTAACTCCTGCCTTTGGAATGGGGGCAGGTGTTAACTTCCTCATGTGTAGACCAATATGTAGAGCCAATTCAAGAAAATGACCTTTTGTTTTGACACTGTCGTTTTCTCTCACATGGCTAACATCTTCTGACAGCAGGGCCACAGAGATGTTCTCCTTTTGGCAAGGAGAAATTTTTGTAATTGTATGAAATACACATTTAAAAAAAAGAAGAAAAGCTGGATTTTTTTCCCTGTTGATTAATTACATCTTCGAAAATCATTTTATACTTAACTATTTGCTTATGCTTTCTTCTTGCTTTCTTCAGCAAAAGATGGTGCCATGCTAAGCGTGCTAAGCAAGCAGATCTGAAGTTTTGTCATGTCATCATAACTTTGTGCCCTTTTAGAGGAATGTTCTGTAACTTTTATCTTTAGAATTTGCTAAGAGTTCAGCTATAGGATTCGTGGCCCATTTTTTAATAATGGAAGTGTTAATGTAATAGTACACGGCATTGCCTCACCAGATCAAACCATTTACTTTAATTAGGAGGCAATCTCTGGTAACCCGGGTGATACGGAGAAGAGAAATTGTGTGTTCTTTAATGTACTTGGCGTTGCTTTGCGTCATCTTGAAAACTTGTCAGTGATGAGAGGAGATCCTCCCCGTGGCACTAATTGTATATTCATATACAAATTATGGTAATGACTGAAGAGCTGCAATTTTTTTTGTCCATATCTCTGCATTTTATAGCAGCGTGTAATTAATAGCTGAAATTTAAGTCCTGCGCTGAGGGCTACTGATTTGACTATTGATCCTATGTTTTCGAGCAGTAAGGCAGGAATAACTGTACAAGTTGCCTTAGCTGATCCTTCTTTCTGTCATGGCATCCTTAAATACAGACCCATCTAGGAAATCAAGTGCCCCCAGAAATAAGGGTTGTTCAGATGTTAAGTTCTGTTTGATTCATATTTAATGTGTATCTTTCTAGTGAGATCTCTTCATCTTGGGACCACTGAAGCACTTTAGTACTTAATCTAGAAAAAGCTTTTAATACTACAGACAGAAATAAAATACAGCTACTAGGCTTAAAACTCTGATTTCAGGCAGAAAAAAGTGGAGGGTTTACTTGGATAACTTCATACCTGTGAAAATAGTGGGCAGAGAATACTTCCTTAATTACCAAGGTTTGCAAGATAGAATTATACATAAGGTTTATACAGTCTGGTAGGAGGAGTAACATTAATTGATTTAAAAAAAATAATCACACATAAGTTGGCCTATGAGACGCTTACTTTGGTTATTTAGGGTGTTTCTTGCTTCCAAATGCAGGGGTATCATTTGAGAAATTCCTTAAGCTGGTTCAGTAAGTACACGATTTTTTGTTGCTAAAGTGAAACTGTGCCTGGAAGCAGAGAAGAGATAACAGTTCATTGAGATTAGCAGAATGATTATGTGAATGGAAGAAATCTGTAATCTGTCTCTTGTAAACAGACACCTATTTTCTGCTTCAGAAGGTATCCTGGGATGGCCTGGGCCCAAGTCACACTCCCAGGAGCAACTGAAAAATGGTGCCCTCAGCTCCTTATCATCTGCCAGTGCCAACATTACATGGGCAATAGTACCATCTGCATCCCAGGACGGACAGGCGCTACAACCAAATACAGAGGTAAGCATGCTCGGTCTCTGTGGGTCATTAGTTAGATGGAAACTCTGTATAATGGTGGATATTTTTATAATTAATTATTGTACTTTTGTCTTTGTAGTGTCCTCTTTGTTTGAAATTAGTTGTGAAAATGTGAAGTGCAATAGTGCACTTGAACTATGTTATTTGATGATGTTGCTCTGTGCTTTTGCTTCTCTGAGGTACTTAGGTCAGTGAACTTTGATGAGTGTACAGTTTCTTTTCTAGTTGTAAAAGCAGTCAACAGACTGTTGGGACACATTTCTTTCTACTGGTGGCAAAAAAAGCTGTTTGCTTTCCATCCTGGTTTGAGATAGCCAGGAGGCATTAGGACCACGACATTTGCTTGCTACTTGTTCTTCCAAGTTGCTCTTGGGCATTTCTTGAGTATAGAGATTCTTTGAGTTGAAAAACTATATTATTTTCTGATACCTTTTCCTATTAAGTTATTATGGGCAGAACTTGCCCACATCATCCTGCACCAGCCAGTTGATTTGTGCTTTTGTGGCATTTACTTGGTAAAGGGCAGTTCTGAAGCTTCGACTCTTTGAGGAGACTCACAGCTGCGTGTCAGACATCTCATGCACTGAAAATCTCTCACCATGACAAATTTCTTCAACTTCGGCTACCAGTGCTGCCCACCAGGAAAACACTTCACTCTGAGGCCCTGCAGATTATAGGGCGCCTGGAGCACATGCATGAGGCCTGGAGGACTGGGAAGAAGTTTTTGAAAGAGCTGAAGAAACCCTTTTGTACTAATGAATGCCCTTGGCAATTGGAATGGCTTAAGTTAAATTATATGGCCTTTAATAAAAGATGTAATGGCTGAGAACATAAATAAAGCTGTTTTTCCAGGTTTTTTGTAGCATTGTGAGTTGAATATATCTCAAAAGAATTCAAGGAAAAACCAGATCTGTCTTTTTTTACTACTACATGTTACTTAGAAAGTAATTTCAAATTCTGTTACTCCTACTGTCTGTTAATCATAATGTGTAAGTTACCTGTAATTGCTTTTTATAAGGAAGTTCTCTAATTTCTTTTTCAGATAAGCCAACTGTAGCTCTTATAGAGTGTTTTTAAAACAAGAGCTATTTAAGAGTATTGTTTTGGGAGTTACTGAACCATTGAAATTTGTTTCATGATTTTTTTTTGTTTTGTTTTGTTCTTGATCACCCAGTAAAACCGAATGGAATGTAGGGGCATGGGCTTTGAAGCAAGAACATAAAGAGGAGCAGCTAATTTAACTGGTGTCAAGTTATCATTTTGCAGTTGCATTTATGACTCATTTTAAATGACTATTGTTTTTTCAAGTCCAATCTCCTCCCTTTCACTTGCTGATAAAAGGCACTGAGTTGTGTGTGTGGCTTGAGTACTGCTTTGCTTGTGGAATTTATAAGCAAGGAAGTGTAGCACCTGTAGTACAGAGTCCTCAGTGCTTTGTGGACAATCTTCCTGCAGTCAGCACCCTGCATTTAGAAGCTTTGGGACACTAGCCCTTAAAAAAGAAGAAAAAGAGAGGGGGGGAAGAAAGAAAGTAAGATTTTTAACTTACAGAAAGCTCAGCTCAAGATGGTGTTTTTGGTAGAAGCAGTAAGTGGAAGTTGGTGGATTGGTGGAGCAACAAGAAGCAGCTGGACTGAGGCATGTAGTTTTTGTTTTACACTACTACAGTTTATTAAGCAGAAATTTGGCTTAGCCTGAAGAAAGTGGCCTAAATTGAGATTCATTCCTGGAAGCTCTTTCCAGATCTGCATCTTCCCTTACACTGAGTCTGTGTGTGTGATGTCTGTGTTTGATACTGCTGGCTCAGAATTTGAAGTGCTTTTTTAAATGTACCTGATATATTTTTCAGTTTTGATCATTTTGATCAAGATACCATTCCTCTGCTGGGCGGCTGAAGCTCAAAACTGGTATTATGGAAGATGTGAACAGTTACATCTAACACAAATTGGAGCTTTTGTGTTTTTATACTCATGTGCAGATCAAGCAAATTGTCATGCCCTCCTAAAGAGGCTACACCTCAGATCCTTTTTTAGGAGAGGACCTGAAGTTTTCCTAGAGTGCTGTAGGTTTTGCCTAGTTGTCAGAGCTGAACAGGAAGCTGGAGCTTCTTGTTGCTGTGACTAGAGAAAAGAGAGTGGGAGAACAGGTTTTCAAGAGGAGAAATTTTTTTGAGAAACTTTATTGTTACCCTGCTAAGGATGCTCTCTGAGCCAGGTAGTCACCCAGGAGATGATGTCTGATACCCCCAAAAGTTGTCAAAGGTGTTTGACTTGACACACTCTAGCAATTCTGTGTGCAGGATTTAATCATGTTTTTAAATACATTGTGGCCTGCTGTGTGTCCTGGCACTGAGTAGCTAGTTCATTTTCAAAGGTATAAAAGCACTGGCTGTGCTTATTTTGTGGTCCCGATACTTTGTTGTAAGTAACAGTGGTGACATCAGCTGAGAATGAGAAAATGCTTCCAGCTGCTATTGGTTGACATTTTTTTGACATTGAAGGCTCCCATTTCTTTTTTATTTATCTGGTAGCTTCTTTTAGATGTAGGAGAAAAGAGGAATACACTCAAATAAAGCTTATTTCTCGTAATGATTTTCTTTAAAAAACCCCAACCAACTAGGCACTAGATAATCTTATTTCTTGTAGAAGCTGGTGATTCATTAGTGGGGCTCAACTTTCAAAATGTACCTGCCAAAACAAATGAGCCTTGCTTTTACAGAAGTCATGTGAAGAGAGTGCTAGTTCCTGTATCAGTGCTATCAAAGTATCTTCTTTGAGTGGGTCTAGGTTTTTTTTTTTAAAATCTGTACTTTTTGTGATATAACCTCTTGGTCAACCAAAGCAATGAGAGAGAGCCTTTTGGCTAACTCTCTGTGCAATATGATAGATGTACAGACCAAGCAAATTGTGAACTGACCTGTAGTCTGAAATAGAAAAAACCATTAAATGGTTACCCTTGAGGAGCAATAGGCTCGGCTGTTCACATTAAGGAATGTTATTTGTAAGTAAAAGGCAGTTTTAGGTATGTGGATCAGCAGTGATTTTAAAAAGAAAACAGAGATGTTATGTTGGGGCAAAGCTGGGGGGTTGTGACTGACTGCTGAGGAATCTCTCCTGCATAGCCAGCTGCCAGTGGCAGTGGTTTCCTGGCAGCATGACCAAGTGGCTGAGTGGGGTTGGTGGAAACTGTGCCAATTCTCAGCACAACATCCAGACACTTTGAGGCTCTGTGTTAAGCGGCATCGTTAACAAACCAGCGACTTGTTTTCTGCCATGGTTTTTATATGTTTATGAAGAAGTGTAGATCTTTGCAATTCTCTCTGAAATAAGAAGGTTCATCTAATGCAGTTTTCTTTGAATACTCAAGCATTCTTGAGAGATGTGATAAAAGCTCTGGAGTTGAGTTTTGATGCTGTAGGTAACTGAAGTAAAACCTTTCCTTTTGGTCTGTCGCACTGTCAGGGTTTCAGGAATGCAGAGTTTCTTCCCTGGTGAGATAAGATAGCAGCTAAAGAACTATTCTCTTTAGATAACATGTTGGTGTTTACTTGCTTTGGTTATTTAGGTTGTTTCTTGCTTCCAAATGCAGGGATATCATTAGAGATATTGTTTAAAGTAGTTCAGAAAAGAAAAGATTTTGTGGCAGAGATTATTTTCTTATGTGCTCCTTGCCTATTTTACCATGTACTTTCTTGATGTTGGTGCTTCATTTTCCCAGATCAGTTTTCTTTTAGGGCTGTGATATAGGACAGCATGAGGTTCAAGGCTGTTATCTTCAGTGAAGGAAATAACCCTTACAGTGAATTGCCAGATCAAGCACTTTTGTCTTTTATTTTCCATAATTTTTAAAAAATTTTTTATAAGCCCTCTGAGTTTTAATTAGTTTTTTTTTTGGTTGTGTGTTTTTATTTTGTTTGGGGTTTTTTTGGGGGGGTGTTTGTTTTTTTTTTTTTGGTCTGTCCACTTGAAAGAGCAGGTGAAAGGAAGCAGGGATAAGGGCTGAGTTGTACAGAACTATTCTCCATCTGATGTGAGTCGATATAAAATGCTTCTCTGCATCCCCTAGTGAACCACTTTGGACTTTTTGGCATAAACTGTAATTATAATTTCAAGGTATTTTTTAGGGTTATCCCTTAAAGCAGAGCAGGACAAATCTGCTGTGGAATATGCCAGAGTACACTCTTCAGAGCTGTGATGTGAACTTGGTCTTTGTCTGGTCTGCCATAAGCGGGACCCTGCTTCCTTCATTTAAGGGTCAATACTTTTGAAATTCCTTTCAAGAAATGCTGAAATTGATTAGTTTGAATCTCATAGTACATTCAGTTGTAATAAACTCAGTGCCAAAGTAGAATGAAGGTGTGAATCACTTCCATGTGTGAACTACTGTTTCAGTTCAACTAATTGTCATTTTAGGTGTCAGAATTCCCACTCTGAGCTGACAAAATATAGCAGCAGGCCAAATGCTTCCTCTGACAGCTAAATATAAATGGGTAACAGGCTGTTCTTATGAGGGGTCTGAAAGGGAAGGAATAATTTTCTTTGTATCTAACAGTTAAGAATTATTTAAAAAAATTGTGCTGTAGCTACATCTGCAATATAGCTATTTTCATGTGATTTTTATGCCTTAAAATGCCATGCCAGCTGATTCTTTCCATCCTGTGGATCTGGTGTCTGTGCAGTCTCTCTGCTTTCCGAACTTTCCCTTGCTTGTGTGCATGAGCAGCTGTACTCGTGCTCTGTATCAAAGTGTCTTTTTAATAGGATTGAAGTTTTAGCTCTGTAGGAGCCTTTAACTCTGATTACCTAACTGCTAAACCAGGTTTTAATTGTAATAGTGATTGCAAGGGCAGTCAAGTCCAGGTTATTAAAGATATTTTGGTGCCCTAGATGATCTGAACCTTGATGTTTTCAACTGTAAGAGGGAACTGTGCTATTTAAAGGAGGTGCCGAACGATTGTTTTTAGTTTTAAAAGTTTGTGGTTTTGTTCCATTTCTTCAGGTGATACTTTCTTTCAAGCTGTTTTTTGTTTTATATCTGTAGGTTAGTATATATCCTAATATGAGTTTAGACTTTTGGACTTCAGGGCTTTTACAGAATGTGTTACAGATGCTAAAAAAAATGATTTAAAAAATGCTCCCATAATTTTAGAAACTAAGCTAGATGAAAGAAATGATTTCTAATTCAGTATTTATTTATTTTATTCTCTATTTACTTGTGTCTTGCCCAGGTCTGTATAATTTGTTCCTAGTGTTTCCTAGTTCCTTTTTGTATTTGCCATAAATCTGCATAATTGATGTTGTGAGATGAGCTTAGCTTTGAACATACAGTGCTAACCACAAGTGCAGTATTGGAAAGAGAACAGATCAGGATGGGAAAGTAACATTTGCAGTATTACAGAGAGTCCCTTTTCCCTGTTTAGTACAGACATTACAGGATTTCTGCATGTGCTCTGCTTTTTGTCCTCTGCATGATTAAGTGTTTTTTTGGGCTGAAGAGCACAGTGAATGGCCTGTAATGACTTAGATACCTAGATTAATCTCTAGGCAGAGATGGTACCAGTTAATCCATTCACTATGCAGAGCATCTAAAAAATGAAATCTGAGGTAATCAATTGAAGGTATATTTAAGGATAATCAAGGGAACGTATATTTAAGGATTAAATATACAATTACACTAAAAGTAGAATTAAATGACCCTAAGCCTGCTACAGCAGCCCTGACAAGGACTAAGACAATCTAGCTAATGTTGATTTTATTTTTTTTTCTAGCTTTCTGGAATAGCTACTGTGTCAGCAATCAATCCTCTAGTAAAACTGTTTATGCAAATTATTAATGAAAATTTGCCTCCAGCCAAAGCCACTGCATATTGTTGAGTCACTCCCACCTCCAAAATGCATGTTTTCCAGCTGCTATCTATATAATTGAGAGTAATGTTTTATGTAAAATGAAAATACGAAGATTTAATATAAAATTGCATCTAATTTGAATAAACATGAGGCTCTGATTCATGTGGCATTCCATAATTACTAGTGAAAGTCAGTGAAAACTAATCATTGGGATATAAAGAACTTGGAACCCTTGCAGTAAGGCTTAAAAATTAAGTAAAATGGAACAGTTGCTTATTCTGTTCATCATAAAACCTGTGCCCTCTGCAAAAGGAGCTCTGAAGCCAAGGTTAATTTTATTTCAGGATTGTGTGCTGATTTGTTATGTGCCAGTTGATTTGTCTTGTGCTCTTAGTTTTATTTCTTAGTGTGTTTTTAAATGTGTGGGTTTGGCAGTACTGCCCATTAGTAAGCTTACCCATCTCATTAAGACTGTTGGTTACTTAACTAGACTTCAATAAGTTGGGCTGAAACTCTTCTGCAGCAAGTGTTTAGCTCAGGTTGGCATTAATTTATCTTGCTTAGTGAAACATCATCCAAACTGGCTTCAGCTGTTCCATCTGGTCTTACTAGGAAAAAAATATGGTTTTCAGCTTGTGGTGATGTATTCTAGGGATTTCCTTATTTGAAAAACTGCAAGTGTGGAGACAGCTGGGACAAAAGTATTTAGTTATAGTACTTTGTTACAGAGGAAGGAGTTGGAAGGAGAAGATAAAAGAGGCAGAACTCTTCTACATGGTAGTGTCGGGAGTCTGTACAGTTGTCTTCACAGTCTGAGATGGACCATGAGACAAAATGATTCTTAGAGGCTTTTCAAGCCAAGTTCCACTGGCCTTGAGGTTAGCTGTATAAAAGATGACAATCTTCTAAGCTCACTTTGTTCCACATACACATGAAATCTCTTGGTATGGTTTGTAATGGTCTGGTTTTCTTTGGGAAGACTCGAGCCTGCTTTTTTTTTTTAATTTTGTTGTGTTGCAGCAATGTGAATGTGTATCATGGATGAGACAAGAAATTGTAGAAAGAAGGTGGTTTAATAAATGTGTTGTCTTGAGGAAAGATTGTTCATACTGCTTGTATTAACATGTCTTTACCATTTCTGTCCTATTATAAATATGCTGACGTGATATTGCATACAAGAAATAGCACTGCGAGAACTGGATTTACATATAGATTAGTATTGCAGGACCAGATGATTGTAAAGGTTGAATTTGTAGTTGTCCATCTTTTTGTGCCCTCTTTGCATACGTGAATGGTATATTATTGACTAATGTGGCAGTAGTTTTCTGCCATAAATTTCCTTAGCTGGCATACAAAGCGACATAAAAGAGAATTACAGCTGGCTGAATGACTTAAGCTATGTTACTTCCTAACTTTTCAGTTACTGGGCTTTGCAAGCAAAATCATAATGGGATCACAGAATACTCTGGGTTGGAAGGGACCTCTGGAGGTCCTGCACCTCGACACCGTGCCCAAAGCAGAGTTAATCAGGTCAGCTTGCTCAGGATCACGTTCAGTCAAATCTTGAACACTTCCAACAGTGGAGGTCCCACAAACTCCCTGCACAAAGTATTACAGTTTCTCTAGGGATTTTGTCAATGGGAGCAAAGGGCAGTTTGAGTAGGATGCCTTTCCTTGTCAGTGTGCTGTACTGTCTGGTGAGTGACTAAAAGAGATCCACCTTCTGGGTCCCTTTCCAAAAAGTGTTTATCTTTCCCTTTGTGGGAATATGAGGCCTGAAGAACCTAGTTCTTCAGGTTCCTCCCCAGGGATCTCATTCTAGAGAGGATGCCTTTTAATACAGGGGGATGCCTAAAGAGTGTAGCCTTCTGCCATCCTTTCCCCCGTGTTAGTCCCCTCACCAACCTACAGCTCAGTGCAGTCTTTTGTCTTTGGCTCCCCAAAAATTATAAGCATTGTGACTTTCAGACCTTTTGTAGTCTCTGAAGTCCTGCCTGGCCTGTGACTGGAACCTGTCCTGCTACGCCATGTGGTCTGTAAGCTTGTACATTCCGAGTAACTTATTTTGGGTAGTTTCAGATGCTGTATTTATAGCCATCTTGCTTCTAAAAA
>JAWWLV010000088.1:41229460-41243690 GCA_035041135.1 Platyrinchus mystaceus | reverse complement strand
GCTGTCTTGCTAATTGGTTCTGTATGTAGATGACAAAAAGAAAGTGATATTTTTGCTTGCCATAGCTTTGTTGTGTGTAAGTTATAGTGTGTTCACTTTTTAATTGTAAAATCCTTCTCATTTGATTTGTCATCTCCTTGTATTGGCTTTGATGTTTTAAAAGTCAACTCTAATTTTGGTTCATCATTTTTGTATCTAAGCTATAACAACTGAATGCTAGGAGAAGGGTCGCTGTGGGTGTGTTTTGGGGTTTGAGGGGCCTGGGTTCCCCCTTGAGGTGGTAGGCTTTTTTCATGTTAATACTATGGCAAAATTTTTCCCAGAAATTAAAGCAAAAGCTACTGACAAAGACAGTAGAGGAAACAGCTCCTATGAAACGTTCAGAGTAAATGGAAAAAATGCAGCTGAGCTGAGCTTGCCTATTTTGTTACCTTTAAGAAACCTTTTTCAGGATGAAATGGAGGCGGACAGGGGTAATAAGCTTTGCTCTTACAGTTTATTCTCCATTTAAGCTCTGCTTTGGTTCTGAGCTCATTAGGTGGCTTTAAAAAAATCAAACCTTGAACACTGGCAACTTTAATTCTCTTTGGAACTTTGGTGTCCAGGTGCCATACCATGGCATATGGTATGTTGTTGGGTTTGAAGTTTTATCTTTGATCTTCTCATTCTTTGCAGTGATCAGTCACAGAGCCACCAGGAGCAAAGCATAAATGAGACTAAGATGGAGGCCAGGGCTCAAGCAATGACCTGAGTTCACTCCACCACTGCTTGTCCTACTCTGTTTGTCTTTCCTCTGCTTACATTGTGTGGTGTTAAATATTGAGAAGACTATTTTCTATTTTGTTTTATTTGAACTTTTCTTGAAGAGTAGAAAACCTTATATAAAGAGATACAGGATCTTGTTGGATATAAGAAAGTGTTACTACCTTACTGTTAAGGTCAATAATCTATAAATGTCAATGCATTTGGACGTTAGAAAAGAAGTGCATGGATGATGATGATGATTTCAGATATCAGTCTTTAAAGTGGGTGGGTTTGAAGTAAATGTGTTTCAGTTTTTGTTTGCTATGTTTCAAAATTTAGCTAGCATGGCCAGATTTTGGTAGTGGGAGGGCTACAGGGGTGGTTTCTATGAGAAGCTTCTGGAAGCTTCCTCTGTGTTCTGCAGAGCCAAAGCCAGCTGGCTCCAGGATGGACCTGCTGCTGGCCATGGCTGAGCCCATCAGCAGTGGTGGTAGTGCCTCTGGGATAATAGATTTAAGAAGGGGAGAAAAAAGCCAAACCTGCAGAATAGCAGCAGAGGGAGGAGTTGAGACTATGTGAGAGAAGCAACTGCAGACACCAAGGTCAGTGAAGAAGGAGGGGAATGAGGTGCTTCAGGCATTGGAGCACAGATTCCCCTGGAACCCATGGTGAGTCAGACTGTCCCCTTGCAGCCCATGGAGGTCCACAGTGAAGCCTGTGGAGAACCCCATGCTGGAGCAGAAGGTTATGAACTTGTGGAAACCCACACTAGAGTAGGTTCCTGGTACCAATGGACCAGTGCAGAGAGGAGCCTCATGCTGGAGCAGGTTTGCTGGCAGGACTTGTGACAGGGAACCTGGGCTGGAGCAGTCTGTTTCTGAAGGACTGCACCCTGTGAGAGGGACTCAGGGAGGAGTGGTTTGTGAAGAACTGCAGCCCAGGGGTAGGACTCACATTGGAGAAGTTTGTGGATGACTGTCCCCTGTGGGACGGACCACATGCTGGAGCAGGGGAAGAGTCTTGAGTCGTTGCTCCCCTAAGGAGGAAGAAGCAACAGAGGCAAGGTGTGAAGTACTGACTGCAACCCATTCCCTGTCCACATGCAGCACTGCGGGCAAGGTGTAGGAGGTAGTAAAATTAAACCTGGGAAGAAAGGATGAGGAGGGGGATGGTATTTTAAGATTTGATTTTATGTTCTTGTTATTCTAGTTTGATTTGATTGGTAATAAACTAATTTCCTCAGGTTGAGTCTGTGTTGGCTGTGAGGTAATGGGTGATCTCTCCCTTAACTTGGCCCATGAGCCTTCCATTATATTTTCTTTCCTCTGTCCAGCTGAGGAGGGGAGTGATAGAGCAACTTCGGTGGGTACCTGCCTCCCAGCCAAGGTCAGCCCACCACAACAGCATGTTAATATGTAAGTCTTTGTATAAAATAGTTTAATAAGTACAACTTATTGGACAAACTACATTTGAGAGTCAAATCACTGCTAAGAGGGATGGGTGCAGTAGGCTTGTGTGCTTTTCTATTAGGTTCATGCTACAGCTGGTAGTAAGTGCAGTTAAATATGTGTGTGTACCTGATGGGAGAAGAGGGGACAAGTGAGGTTCGCAAGTTAGTGCAGTTTTGTCAGTTCTGATACAGTAACAAGCCCTGCAAGAAGCTAACAGCTAATTATATGTTACTACTTTTGGGTATTCTTACTGTATCTGCTTTACAAAAAGAATTCTAACTTTGGTATCGAAACTGCAGAAAATCTTATGGGGCCAATTTCTCACATCACTGTAAATGTGCTAAAGCTCCCTGACCTTACAGAGTTATATTTAATCTTACACCCACGGAAAACCTGTTTGCAAGCTCTCTAGTTACACAAATGCAAGTGTAAATGATGCTTGCAAACCTATATCATTATTGAAGGGAATCTGAAAATCAAAATGAAGCCTTTGACTTTTATGTGCACTAGTAGAGCCAGTGATAATCAGAGGACTCTACAGAAAATATGACAATCCTTGCCTGGTCTGAAAATGCTAATTCTGTTTAATATTGCTTCTAACTTATTCCATCTTCCTCTTGATGCAGAAATGTTTCATTCAGTGGTTTGTTGGCGTTTTTTTTACAATCTTTTGCAATTTTTTGAGTGTAGAAGGACTTAAAGAATATTTTCCTTGGAATATTATAAAATCATGTATTTTTATGTTGATGTTTAAAGTTCCTAAGATTCATCCTCTTGCTCCTGACTATAATCCCTTTTGTAATACATAAAAACTCTTTCATACCTGAATGAAGATTCTTAGAGTATTTTTGTGTAATTATATGAGGAATTGGCTTATGAGTCCTATACAAGTCCTCAGTGTGTCACTGTCAGGATATACATGGTCTCTGCTTACTACTACAGTGGAGAAAAGTTTGAGCTATGCAATGACTTCTTTACCTTGGTCTTACTGCTAACAGCAACCATCAGGAATCCCAGACCTCTGAGATCAGAGGGAAAGTCTGGAGGAGGACTGACCCTTAGTGGAGGAGGAACAGATTAGGCAAGCACTTAAGCTGTGCATATGTAACTTCAGGGGGCTTGATGGGATGCACCTATGAGCGTGGAGGGAGTTAGCCAGTGTCACTGCAAACTGCAAATTGTCTGTAAAGGGTTATGGAGTTTGGGAGAGGTTCGTGAAGGCTAGAGGAAAGTGGATGTCACTCCTATCTTCAAAAAGGGCAAGAAGGAACATCTATGGATACTCTGGTAACATCTGGGCAGCTGCAGGTTTGTCAGCCTTTCCTCTGTCCCTGGGAAGGCGGAGGAGCAACTAACCCTGGAAAGCGTTTCCAAACACATGAAGGACAAGAAAGCAATCAGGAGAAGTCATAATGGATTTACAGGGGAAGTCATGCTTAACCAACATGACAGCCCTCTACAATGAAGTAACTAGCTCAGTGCATGTGGGGAAAGTAGTGGATGTTGTTTGCTTTGACCTTGGTAAGGCTTTTGACCCTGTCTTCCCTAACATCGTAATAGACAAACTGATGGGGTATGGATTAGATCACTGGGCAGTGAGATGGATGACCAGGCCCAGAGGGTTGTGATCAGTGGTGCAAGGTCCAGTGGAGGCCAGTCACTAGTGGTGCACCCCAGGGGTCAACACTGGGGCTGGCTGTTCAACATCTTCATTAATGACCTGGATGATGAGCCAGAGTGCCCCCTTGGCAAATTTGTAGGTGATAAAATACCTGTGAGGAGTGGCTGATGAGCCAGAGGGTTGTGCTGTCATGGAGAGGGACCCTGAAAGTCTGGACAGATAGGAATCTCATCAAGTTCAGCACAGAGAAATGCCAAGTCCTGTATCTGCAAGAGAGGCATAGACTTAGTGGAGTGAATCCAGTGCTGGCTCACAAAGATGATGAAGGTTCTGGAGCTGCATCATATGAGGAGAGCCTGTGAGAGCTTGGACTGTTCAGCCTGGAGAAGGGAATGCTTGTGGGGATCTTATCTCTGTATATAAATACCTCACGGGAATGAAGAACTGGGAGACAGATTTTTCTCAGTAGTGCCCTGTGACAGGACAGGAGGAAGGGGGCACATGAAAATCAATCTGAATATCAGAAAATGTGCTTTTGCTGTGAAAGTAGTTGAACACTGGCATGGGTTGCCCAGATAAGTTGTGGAATCTCCATCCTTGAAGATAATCACACTTAGCTGGACACAGTCCTGGGCAACTGGTTCTACTTGTGCCTGCTTGAGCAGGGTGTGGGACAAGATGATCACAAGAGTTTGTTCCAACCTAAATGAGACTGTGATTCTGTGTGTTTATTTCTCTTCCCTCAGCAAATAAGTGATGAGATCCAGTCATTCTTTACAGTATTATTCCATGATATGGTTTGTGAAGTATGTTGGAAAACCAAGCTCTGACCCATATATCTGTATTAATTACCTAAAAGTTAATATCCACTACAGCAGTTAATTTGAAAATTAACTTGTGGAAGAGGCTTTAGAAAAGCAGAGGCATGTTTGCCCTTTCACAGGCTTTTAAGTCTGTGATTCTATCCCAGGCTTGTCCAAGTGTCATTTTCCTGAAGATATTTTTTTTAAAATACAGAATGTTTCCCTCAGAAGCAATTTCTTTCCCTTACAGGTTTCATCTGTTAAAAAAGAAATCAGCATGTTTTCTGATGGAGACTGCTGACTAGAACATCCGTTTTGTATCCCAGCAGATGACCTCTCTAAATTAATCGATCCCAGTTCTAATGAGGTGACCCGTTTAAAATAGCTCTCTGCCAGTGTCTTTGGCATTTAAACTTGGAAGTGCATCACTTCGTGGCATTTCTAGAAATTATGCTTTGTTTTCTATTCAGATTTTTCTGAAAAAATCCTGGTGCTCCAGCCCAATATTGCAAACTGATTCTGATAAAAATGATTTTAAATATAAGCCCCTTTTTGGTGCTTGTTTGTAACTGGTTCAGTATTGGATTTCTCAGGGTCAGCACCTAAGCAAGGCTGTGCTGTTCATTCCCAGGCTGGGCAGCTCAATGGCTTTTACATTATGCTCTGACCATGCAGGAATGGAGCAGATCGCTGCTTTCCTAGGTCAGTTTTGCAATTATGTTCTACAGCAGGAGGAAAAAAAGAAAAAGTATGTTTGTGTCTGATAATTCAAAAAAGCTGCCATTAAAGGATAATCACTCCACGTAATCTTTTGCGTTCTGTTGAATGCTTACGCACTGGATACTACTAAACTGTGTGCTGTTTTCATGGAAAGAAAAAGAATTAAAGACTTTCATGACACTTTAAAGGTACACTAGCTTTCTATTTTGTGACTGTATATCCCTGCTCACCCCATGTTTTGCTTACATGTTTGGTCTTTTTTTTTAAGAAAATATGTGTTAGTTAAAGAAAGGTATTTTACGTGCTCCTAAAAAGCAATTCAGTAGTTACCTAGAAAAGCTAATGAGGAGAGAGGAAAATGCAGAAAGGATATTGCTTGCTGAAGATGACTCTTCAGTTCCTGTGGCATAAACTGTAAACTGCTTCTTTAAATTCTTTTTCCTGTGAAGTGTTAAAATATGCAGACAACTGCTGTCGTTCACTGAAGGTCACTATTATGTTGAAAACATACTATATAGCAGTAGACTTGTGGTTTTTTTGGTGCCCTTGCACACGTCCTTAAAATAGGGATAGTAAAGGTAATTAAAATTTTAGTCCTGATAGTATGGTCATTATACATGATTAAGTGTAATATTACATTGTACTTAATCCTCCCTGATGAGCAGAAAGTCTTTCATTTACAATAATGCAAATGCTACTTTCCTGAGCACCTAAACTGTTTAAAGTTTAGATGCTCAGGCTTGCCCTGACCATGGACCGTTTGTAGGGTAGCAGTGAGAGGCAGCTGCTGTTTTGTTAGTAGCATTTGAAAGGCCTGGAAAACCTAATACCTATTTTAGCAGGAAAGAAAGATTTTCTGTCCCTGGGTGAATATGCGATCTTGAGGCAAAAAAGAAAATTCTCAGTATATGATTTATTTTGCGGACTGGTAAATGGGTAAATTATGTGTTTTCTGATGCTATTAACAACTAAAGGTTACACAGCCATTATACGTTCACTGAAAATATGTTACCCACTAGCATGTTCTCTTTCACACTTGTGCACACTCGTGAACACTCCTGCGCCTTGCCCTCCCTCCCGGAGAACAGCTGACCAGGATATCCTCTGGGAACAGCAGCACCATTTCCCAGTTGGAGCTGCGTGCAGTTAAGCTCACTGATCTCAATGCCATGTGACTAGAAATTCAAGGAGCAGATTGCTATCCGGTGCACACTCTCCAACCCGTTGGATAGCAAAAAAAGGGAAAAAAAAAAAAAGGAAAAAAAAGAGGGGGTGGAAGTGAGGAGGGGAGGTTCCCTGGCTTTTTTTTTTCCTAGCGCTGTTAATTCCTGCTGGAGCTTGTTTGCCGCAAGCTCGGTTCATGGCAGTAGCAGAAGCAGCAGAGCTTATTCGGTAGCTCAGTGCTCTCAATGAGGTCAAGCTGGATCAAAGGGAAGCCTCCTGTGGAAGCATCTACTGTAAGTTCTGATACTGCTTTTTCCACGCTCCCTCCAAATGAATGTGCGACTGAGCCGGGCTGTGGTGCCTTATGCCTCCCTGACTGATAATTTTGTACGAGGTTGTCAGGTTTTATGCTAATTGAACCTGTCAGTAAGGCGTCAGTTGGATAATAATGCTGTGCATTTTGGGAGAAAAGGGCTTATCGTTCTCTCCTTTTATTTTCTGAGGGAGTGGGAAGAAGAAAGTGGGGTTTTGTCCTTTTGAAAAGCTCCAAGCTGTTGAGGTTACAGCTCACCAGATTCTGTTTTATGTAATCTACATATTCTACTTTCTAAATAAAGCAACTGCAAAGTGTCTTGCAGATGTCCTTGGGTTTCACCAAATAGCTATTCTTTTGAGAATAGCTACCTGAACGTTTATGTAATTAAAAAAAAAAAAGAAAAGAGAGAAAGAGCAAATACTTCATTCAAATCTTGGAAACATCCGTAGTAACTAAATTTAAGAGAAGCTCTGCTTACAAAAGCTGCTGTTCACTTGAGGGGTCTTTAATGTGACCATTCAGAAATATTTCTTTGAAACCTAATTCTGGGTATCAGCTGGTTTTAGTGAAACTTTCCAGTTGCGTGGACTTTCTCAGCAAGATGAAAAATTTGTCATTTTATGTAAGGAACTGGCTGTTTCTGCAGAAATGCTGTTCAGCATGACAGAATGCTAACTTTTGCAGGGAGTGTTGTCTCATTTGCAGCACGGAATCCTTGGGCGATAATGAAATGCTGGGCTGTAATTTTTCAGCTACATAACCCAACTTTTTTTTTTTTCCCCTTGAAGTACAAAAAGCTTTACTTGAATACATATCTGGAAGGCTTGCAGAGTGGTTTCAATGGATTGAACAAAGTAACTACCACCTGTTCGGATTATCGTTAGTAGTACATTGTAAAACCTGAGGAAAATTAAAATATCACAAGTTATTATCCCTTTCTGCTATAAAGCTCCTCTTGAAGCTCCTCTTCATCTTGTATTTCTGGAAACTCGGCAGTATTGGCGTTGTGCTGTGATGTGGCAAAGTGTTGCAAATGTCATAAAGACTCATGGCATTGCCCTACCCCCCAAAATCTAATGTCTTTGGCTTTTTTGCAAAGGCATGTTCTTTGATTATGGTTGTCCTTTTATTTCCTTCTGTTAATAGTCTTGACTTTCTTAGATATCTGACTTGTAAGTTGGATAGAGAAAGTTAAAAAAAGAAAGTGTGAAATCACATCATGCAACATCTATGTATGACATGCAGATATTTGCTGGAGAGATTTATGAAACAAACTTGAAAACTCAATTTTCAGCTGTGTACTTCTGTTTAATAAAAAGACTCATTAGTTTTATATGCTATGGTTTTTATCTGGCATCACTGCAATATAAACATGAGAAGATAATGTGTAAATTAGCATCTGATACTACTCTCATTCTGAAGAAAGGGTCAAAATATTTTATGAAACTATCACTGGATTTTTTTATTTATTTTGAATTTGTATGTTGTCTTGTTTTTAACAGAGACTGTCTTCAGTTCCATTGAGACAGCTCCATTTTTAAACATATATATTGGAGAAAAAACCCTCATCTGTATCACTTTGTGCAGATTGTGATGTTTCTTTTCATTTCAGCATTCAGCTTCTGAGTTGATCCTAGTTGAAGATGAAATGACGGATACTGAAGATAATGAAGAGGAGGATTTAGGAGTCATGGATGATCAACGCAGTGTAATTCTGCATCTCATCTCTCAGCTCAAACTTGGCATGGACCTTACCAGGGTACGAACACTGTATCTCTATTTGTTTATTATTGTTAGTTTTTCTTCTCATCCTTCTGTGTGTGTGTGCATGTCCAATTCCCGTGAGAGTGTTTTACCCCTATGGATGAGGAATTTTACCTTTATAAAGGTGTGGTTTTAGAGAGCTATGGAGTGCTGTCTCTTCCTAGGCAGACTTTCACATGAAGTGACCACATCAGGTGTTTAGAGATGTTTAGAGGGAGAGGGAAAGAAAAAAGAATTAAAAAATCTCTCAAACTCTTGCTTATTATTTGATAAGTCTTTCAGAGCAACCATATGTCGTGTGTATCCCCTGTGTATGTTAAGTCAGGGTACACTGAAGGTTTGAGGAACAATAATGGCAGTTGTATGGATGAAGGAGATATGTGCTCATGTTACTGCTTTGTGGATTGGATTCCATTTAATTACATGTCAACTTCAAAAAAAAAACCATGATGGTAAAGAAATTACAGTCTTCAGTCTGTCACTGTTTTTGTCTGTGCTAAGTAGCTCACTAGTTAACCCTTCTGTACATCCTTCTGGTCCTGGAACCAGTCTTGTCATGAGCTTGTCCATATTGATATGACCAGAGAAGTTACAGTGTCTGAAAAATTTTCCCTGAAGTCCTTAGAGTTTTGGACATGAGGTAGATGTTCTGAAAGCAGGGAATGCTTCTTTTTGAATAGTCCTGCATTCCAGTGAAATCTTTTCATGGGGCTTAATAAATAAGCAAGTGGATTTTTGTACAGATATGGAATACCCTTTCCTTCCACAAGGGTTTTCTATTAAAAAGCCCCAAATAAAGCTCCTATAACCCACTTCCCACAAATAAGAAG
Source organism: Platyrinchus mystaceus (assembly GCA_035041135.1). NCBI lineage: Eukaryota > Metazoa > Chordata > Aves > Passeriformes > Tyrannidae > Platyrinchus > Platyrinchus mystaceus. The sequence goes on along the minus strand of JAWWLV010000088.1, from coordinate 41,234,277 downwards.
AGTTCATTCTGACAAAAATAATATAATATTTGAAATGACCAGAGAACTTCCCTTGCACATGAAGTAGCTTTGCAGGAAGTTGTTCTCCTGGGCATTTTGGTATTCCAAAGAGTTAATCTGCTTTCCTTTTCATCTTCCATATTAATCAAAATCTATTTTTACTATAACTTTCTTACAAAAGAAAATTTTCTCAATATAGTCTTCCTCTGGAACAACTGATGGTGTTTAAAAATACTTAAATTTTTAAGACTGAGCAATCCCTTTTTCTCTTGCTAAGTATAGCTATTGAATAGCTGCACAGAAATTAATATTTTGTCCTAAATAGAACATAAGTTTCATAATTTCACTTGTGAATATACCTGTCACTTCTTAGTATGTCTGGGGTTATATACAATTCATTTTTGGTTTTGTTTTTCTTAGCTGTTCCTCTTTTCTGTGTTGGTTTGCTAAGGCTGTCTGAGTCCATAATGTTCAAACCAGGCCAAGATTTCTTATCTGTAGTTCTTGTGTCTTCAAAACCTTTTGTCTTTGGTAACGAACAAGTTTTTTCTTTCCTGATTTCCACTGTCAGCTTTTTGTCACAGCAGAGGAGGCAAAACCCCAAAGGCACAGGGTTAATGTAAATAACAGAAGTGTAGACACTTGTAAGAAAAGTAGGAAGGTAAATATATATATGGTAACGTATTTCTTATACAGTGTTCTTAGAGCACAGATTTTAAGGATAGTGGTAAATGTTATTAGATGCATAGTGTGGCAGAATATTAGCATGCATAAATATCTATGTATAATATCCACATTCTGAAAAGAGAAACAGGCATATGGCAGAGTTACATCTATCTGTAGTCTGTGTGATGCACGAATACACATATGATAAGTATTAATGAGACATGCCACATGTGCACATCACTTTTCTGCCCATTTTGAGGATTAAAAAAAAAATACAGGACAGCTGGCTGCTTTTTTTTTATCAACTTTGCTTACTGGCATGAGGCCCTTAGGGCCGCAGACATGTGACGATAAAGCTGAGTTTGTTGGCTGCACCTCTCCTCATTTTTTCATTATTCCTCTGAAAGTCAGATTTCGGATCACCTTGATGCTCATCAGCTTCTGCTGGAAGTGGTTGTAGCACAGTACTTGCCTAGTATCAGAGGATGTTTTACATGTTTACATTTTCCTTTGCTTTCTTCCTTAGGGCTCTTTCTTTGGTTCATTTTTTGAGCTGTGGATTGCTACGTGATGCACAAATGAGCAGCTTTTCTGAGCCCTTGGTAGCTTTGAGTTCTGGATGCATGTTCCGTATCAGAGGAAATGGCATCTTTTCCATTTCCTATGGGTTGATGGCTTATGTTAGCCTTGGTCCTGCCTCTGCTGACAGCAGTTTCGCAGTGATGAGAGCCACATTTAGTGTTGTGGAGGTGCTTCACTTCTGGAATGTGTCATGCTGCTGCACCTTTTAATGAGGAGTTAAACAGTAAAAACTACTGTGAAGGAAAACACTTGCAATGAGGTACCAAATCTGTGTGGCCAAATAGACTTCAACAGCTGCTAGAGAGAGTTGGGTGGGGGAACAGTTCACAGCAGCAGAACATAGTACTAAACAGATGCCTCGGACTAGGCTAGGACTTTAAACCTCATTTAAAATTGGAATTGCTGGGGAAAAAATAAGTTTTTAAGTGGTTTGTTCTTCAGACTTTTAAAAAACGGAAAATAGTGCCAAAACCCACTAACAGCCTGATAGATTTGGTGGCAAATGGCATCTAATGGATTGCAGTTAATGCTAACAGTTTGTACAGATGGATGATCACTTCCCTGCATTCTCTCACCTTCCCTACGCAGTTAATATGCGCTAAAAATAAAGGGTTGCCATTCTGTGTAAAAGGGCTGCCAGTAATTCTGCAGGATATCAACTACTGTTAACACTGTAGTATGTTCATGATGTCAGAAGTTTTTACTTTGCTTGCTAATATAATTTTACCTTGTAATTTTAAAATATAAGTAGCATGAAAACAGTACAGTGACACAGATGCCAGTGGAAAGCTTTTATATTTCCAAGAGAATATCTCAGCATGAGGTACCTTGGTCAGATTTCTGAAAAGGGTAGGAGTAGTGCTACACCCATGTTTTGCCTCACAGTAAATGGTAGTGGGGATAAATATCTCTGTTCCTAAGAAGTCATGCTCTTTTTCTCAGTTGTATTCAGACCTAATTAAGTATAGGTGAATTCAAACCTAGGAGGTTATTGTCAAGTTTTGAACCAAAAAAACCTTTTTAACCTCAATGAAAACAGAGGAATGCCTCTTAAACTGCTTCCTTTTCACCTGAAGCCTGAGAAATAATAAGAACAGAGTTTATTCTAACATTTTAAAATGCAGTCAGGAGATTTTTTGCTTCAGAGCTCAGCAACTTGATATTTATTGTAGAGAGTTTCTTTTGCCCCATTGGTTGTCATGCTGGCTTTTCTCAGAGGAAAATATTAAGCACTTCTTACTTTTTATGCAGTTACCAAAAAAAATAATTTTTTTTAGTCCAGTCCAAAGCCTGTATAAAGAATATAGACCCTAAGTGTATTTTTCTGGACAGTGAGTTCTGTCTGGCTGCAGAAGAGTTGAAAACCTCATTCCTTTGGAAGCTGGAGTGCTAGCACAAGTGCATGGGAGTCCAGTGCTGGCAAGAATAATGCTGTATACTTCCAAATTTGTTTAGTTCTATTTTTCTTATTTCTGCAGAGATCAAGATAGGGCCAATTAAAAAAAAAAAAAAAGACTGGTGTGATTTTTTTAGGACTTTTACTGTGTTAGTGAGTGACGGTGTTGCACATGGAAACTTTGAGGCTATGAGTTACTTAGTAAAAGGCAGTGTTTTGTAGGCATATTTTGTAATACTGGAATTGTGTAAGCTTTAAAACTCAAGTATTTTTAATGTGTAGTTCTGCCTCTGTGTGTGGAAACAATTCAGTCCTTTCCTGCTACAATTAAGGATGTAGTTTCCAGCTTCGTTGGGCTTTTAAGACAAGATCATTTGAGCTGGAGTTCAAGCTTTATTCAGATTTTAAATAGATTCTTGAAACTCAATAATAAGAGTCCAGTGATTGGTAATGTCTCATTTAATGACTGTGTTGGTGTAGCTGTGTTAAGCACGTAGCTGCGAAGCACACACCTAGGACTTGAGAGAGTAGATACTAAGACCCTGTGACCAAGTCAACAGGGTGAAACCACAGCAGTCTTGATGCTGTACCATAACATTTGCATAATCTTAAGTATGGTCTGCAGTTTTCTTCTCTTTGTGCTAATAAAGGTCACTGTCTTTAGAGAGAAGCACTTGGACATAACGAGATGCAGAGTGCTGTTTATTCAAATGAGTTTGCCCTTTCAAGTCTCTGCGGTGAACTCGTGATAGGCACTACTGGTATTTCTAGACAGAAGTGATGGGTTTTTTTCTATATGTTTTGCTGTCACTTTCCCCTCTGATAACTTGATCTTTTAGTATACAATTTATATTAAAATGAGATGCTGAACTGAGATCTCAATTGCTGAATTGCATTTTTTAAACATTATAGTTTGTGATGAATATTTGGTCAGAATGAGAATGCGTCAAGTAAAATAGAATTGTTTAAAGTGCTAAAAATAAGAAAATCTGTCTTTCTGCTTTGCCTTTCAGAGTTTTGAATCTCACTTCTAAAAACCAATCTCCTTGGCCCCTTGCTGTCACACACCCTGAGGACTGTAGGCTGTCTTTGGCACTCAGTAATTTGCCACATGTAGTGTAAAATTAAGGTCCTCCATCTTTTGGGGCCTCATTAGGTTGGTAGCAGAAACGATGTAGAGTCCTCAAGGCTTACAGAGTAGAGTCAGAGGAATATTACGGATGGAACATGGCTTGATTCATATCTAAACTTGTAAAAAATTATTAGCCTATAAAAGACTGTCTGTATGTAAATATAATATACAGAAGGAGACAGCGAATGAGAGGGTATGTTACCAAACAGAGCAGTTCTCTCTTTGCACTGGAGGTACAGTGACTTACTGTGTAGCTGTAAAGTCTGTGTTCAAGCTGTTGTGACTGGAATTCTTTTTCAATGTTTATGAGTTCTCTTTGAAAAGAACTGAATGATTAATAAAAGTTTGACAGCTTCTATTTTATCATCCATGGGATCCAAAAGGGCTGATCTGTGCTTTGGTCCTGCTTAGAATAGCAAGCTGGGACAGCAAGGGGAAAAGCAAATGTGTTTGTGATGAAGGGTGGCTCCCTGCCTGCTGTAAAAAACCCTTGCTTTTGGAAAGGGAAAAAGTAAATGCAATGAAGAATTAAAGAGGAAAGCAGAACTGCTTTAATAGAGGACAGCTGTTGGTCTGCATCTGTCATCATTGAGCCACTTTGATTAAAGATAAATTTGTATGTGTGTGGGAATAGATACAATTTTGGAAAAATTTGTAACAGAAAGGTAGAACTCGATTTTCACTGGGAAGGTTTTCTGCCTTAATGGTTACTCTTTCTCAAAGGCACTTCCAATGCCTTCCCCCCGCCCCTGCATAGCAAGAGAAGTTCTCAGCCTTGTTCTCTGCTATGTGAGAAGAGAGAAATAGCCCTAACAGACTTACACTGAGGCCTTGGGAAGGTGGGGGAGAAACAGAAAGGATAAAAAGGGCCCTGAGGGGGTGGGAACTTGCCTTTCGCTCCCCGAGGCCTGGTGTGCAAATCACACTGTAGGTTTTTGTGTTCTGGCCTTCTAAATAAACTTTCTTTGAATTCTATCCACTGCTTTGGCATTTCTGGGGATACCTGTGTATCTTACCATGCAGTGTGCCAGAAGTTCCCTT
>JAWWLV010000088.1:41193795-41229360 GCA_035041135.1 Platyrinchus mystaceus | reverse complement strand
TTTGAATTCTATCCACTGCTTTGGCATTTCTGGGGATACCTGTGTATCTTACCATGCAGTGTGCCAGAAGTTCCCTTTGGTCGTGTGGGAGCAGCCACTCAGCTCCCCTGGGACAGTCCTGCATAAGATGTGGAGCATGGGAGAGAAAGAAGGGAGAGAAATAGATTATGTCCTGTAGCCCTTGTCTGTCTTGCAGTGCCCTCCAGGATGTTTCGCTGGAAACTTCTAACAAAGTGTTATTGTCAAGTGAGTGACTTTGGCAACATCTGCGTTGCCAGAGGAGGCACTCCAGGCTGCATCCAAGTCACTTGGGGCTGGTTTCCTCCAGGGCAGGCTGCCTAGTGCTCAGTCCCTGTTTTTTTTCTGGGCCCTCTGGAGCCTCTCTGGTCCCAGGATATGAATGTAACAGTTTGTGCAGGTTTTGTTTCAACTTGACTGAAATAAGAGGAAGCCGTGCAGGGGCCCACCACAGTAGCATGATACCATCTCAGACTGAGGGGATGTGCAGTGACAGGAGACCTTAGGGATGACAGGAGATTTGACTTGGAGTTGTGAGGGGGCATGAACAGTGTAGGGCTGCCAGAGGAAGTCGAACAGGCAGCATTTTCTTGCCTGTAATAGCCTCTTGGGAAGGTTCCTTGGAATGGTTTTATCCTTGGAAATACAATTGAGATTTGGTTTTGGTTGGATCTCCTTGGCTTGGTTTGTTAGTAAGGCTGGAAGGGACCTAATACATATGTAGTGGGTAGTCAGGGACCCAGGAGTGAAATGTGGAAGCCAAATGTTAGACAGAGTGGATAGATGTACTCCTTACACTCTTCTCCACGTAGATGTTGGTGATGTGCATGTTTATGTAAAATACTCATCTTCCGTTAGTTTGGGAGGGTGTGTCCCTCCTATTTCAGAGGGTTATGATTTGTTTGTTTTGTTGATGTTTGAAGTAAATTAGTTTATATCAAAGTATGTTTTTGTGTTCTGTAAACAAGGAAAACAATGGCTGGTTTGTTCACTGAGAGGAGAGGAAAAGGCAGATTTCCATGTGAGCGGAACAGCCCATCCCTGTTGTGCGAGCTGCTCTTGAGAATCATAATGAAATAGGAAGCAGTCTGCTTGGGTATCAAGGCCACTGCTTTTTCCTTTGCTCATTATTTACACTGCAAAGAAAATTTAAATTGCTGTGGCATGGGAAGAAAATACATTGTCCCAAAACTTGGCAGGGCCAGAATTTGCAGCTGTCCTAACTGTTCTCCCCCTTTCCCCCCTGGTAGTGTGATCATGGGGAAATCATATCTGCCTTTGTCTGCTTTGCATACAGGTAGTGCTTCCAACATTTATTTTGGAGAAAAGATCCCTGCTGGAGATGTATGCAAATTTCATGGCCCATCCAGACCTGTTTTTGTCAATTGCAGCTGGAGCCACTCCCGAGGAAAGAATTATCTGCTTTGTGGAGTATTATCTAACAGCTTTTCATGAAGGCCGAAAGGGAGCAGTTGCCAAGAAGCCCTATAACCCTATAATTGGTGAAACATTTCATTGCTCGTGGGATGTGCCTAAAGATAAAGTGAAAGCATTCAGAACTAATGGTGCCTCCACGGTTTCTAAGGACCCAGCCAAGGAATTTGGCCAGGACCAGTCCACGTGCTACAAGCTGAGGTTTGTAGCTGAACAAGTGTCCCATCATCCACCGGTATCTTGCTTTTATTGTGAATGCAAAGAGAAGAAAATGTGTGTGAACGCTCACGTATGGACCAAAAGCAAGTTTATGGGCATGTCAATAGGTGTTTCCATGGTAGGTGAAGGTAAGAAATGTGCTTTTATTTTTTTTTTCTTTTGAGCTAATATTATGGGTTTCAACACCACAGAAGTCCATATGTTTTCCTGCTTCCTCTTCCTCTCACCTTTCATTTTAATCTTATGACTGTTTGCTTTTGTGACGTTTGGAATTAAAACTGTAGGGTTCGTATAACCTTATTCAATCCAGACAGAATGTGAACTTCACATTATGTGTATAAATGTGTGTTTATATTGATGAGAGTCTGTTAATGGATTTATATATGTACATGGCTGTACTAACTTGCAGTAGCAAATGGTAACTGACAGTGTATTCTATAAGAATGTTTTTATTCGTCTCGCTCCTAAAATAACATGGGATTTGGTATTCCCAACTGGAACAAAACAATGGGAAAACCTCATGTTTTTACATAAGCCTAACATTCATTTTCATAGTTTCAGCAAAGAATCATGATTGCTGTAGTGTTTGGAAGGTTAGGGTATTCTTTCAAGCTTTCTAGGAAGTCATGTAGCAGATGTCCAAATATTGGTTTTCTATATCCCACATATTCATTCTGCTTTGTGACAAGTCATTGTTCAGCTTGAATTCAAAAATACAGGGAATCAGCAAATACTTAATGGATGATCTGAACTGATAACCATACCTGTACTCATGTCCTTACTGACTGTTAATGCATCAGCATTTATGTGTTTCTAGGCAATTTAGTCTCTTTGGCCATTTGAGGGTAAGATCCTTTGTGTGGTTTTTTGGTGTTTTGTCTTAATCAGTTTTTAGACTGTAGTCTCAGAAGTACAAGGACAGCTTACAGTAAATGCTTCTTTGTGCCACCCTTATGTTAAATACTATGATATTAAAGGTAGTAGAAAAATGAAGTGGGAAATGCAGTGATTTGGTTTTGCTTATTCATAACAACAAAACAATTATGGTGAAAACATACAGTTATATTCTGCTGTTTCTACCAGCTAGAACTAATGAACAAACTCAACCAGCAAAAAGAACTACAGTAGTTTCTATCCTGATGGTGATATACTCCCTTTTTTGTAGAAGAGATATGAAACTTCCTTACTACTGGATTTGATATAATTGTGATAAAGTCTGTAATAGCATGGCTGTTTCCTTCTTCCTATGATTTAGGTATTTTGCATTTAATTCAGAGTTAAAGGGAGTGTCAGAAGGGAAATTGGTCTTTCTGTCAGTCTCCTATCTGTACTACTGCCAGCCTGAGTCATTGGCTTAGCTTGCTCCATTTTTCTGGTACACGTTCATTTCTAGTACTCTTTTGCTCAGTGAAGGGAACTATTTAATGGAAATAAAATTAAACATAAAGTCACTTATGATTATGTAGGAGTAGGGAAATTTCTTTCTCTCGCTGCTAGCGCACACAGTTCCCTGGGATTGAGGGTGTCTACTGTGGGGATTATTTAAGACTTCAAAGTCCTGATGTGTCCCAGTTTTGAGAGAAAAAGGGTCTAAGAATTAACCACTTTGCTACACCAAGGATTATTTAATGTGTGCTTGTGAGAATAAGTTCTTCCTTGTCCCACCTTTTTGGTTTTTTGGTTTTTTTTTGTTTTTTTTTCCCTGATCCTGGAGATATCCCAGGGGTGGAGACAGGCTTTGGGGAACATCTACAACAGTGAGCTCTTTTATTGCGAGGTTTGCTGCTGTCTTTATGATGGGCATTCTGGGAGGAAGTTTGGGTTCACCAGTTTATAGTTATCATTCATCTTTTTTGTTCATGTAAGCAGTGCAGTAGCATGCAACTCCACAGTGACAGCATTTCTGGGAAGTGATGGAGAAACTCCAGAGCATTTTTATTGTGTGTTGAGGACTGGCAGTGGGCAACAAGAAGTGATACTGCTGAAGCTCTTCTATGATCTGAAAACAGCCAGTCTAAGTCTGACAGCCTCAGTTTAAAATGCTTCCTTTGCAGTGCAGTTTCTTCACTTGAAACTGCAGTTGCTTTAATATTTTTGTTTGTTTATTTTACTCCCACAGAAGTCTTCCTAATTAAGTTGGTGTGTAGATTTGTCAAGCTGTGCAAAAATTAGGCTCTACTTCAGATGCTTCTTTTTCAAGTGCTGCATAAATATAAATTCTGTAGTAGATTGAGGTCAGTGTAAGTACTAGAGAATAGATTGTTGAACTGAAAAAAAGTAGCTGCTGGACTAAAAATGTGGAAAACCTGTATTTACATGTTGGGTGATGCAAGGCCTAATATTTCTTTAATATGAGATATAATTTGGAGATTTTTCCTTGTATTTAGGGACACTTCAGGCTTGCAGCATTTCATGTAGGGTGAGTTAGTCTATCAAAGTGATTTAGACTGTGGGAAGACACGTTAGTCAGAAGGTATATGACGCTGGTTAATGTATGTAAAAACTAAAGTTAGCCCTTAGGAGAGGCCTTCTCATACCAAGGTAGGCTGGTAAGCTTATAGAATCGTACTTTAAAGTGTTAGAAGCAGATTGAGTTTTTTGGGAATGAAGTATGACTGATTCTGCATTTGATAAGAGACAAAGTAATATCTCATGAATCATAGAAAACCCTGGGTTTTGTTTGTTTCTTTCCCCCCCCACCAGTGTGCATTGGATGGCCAAACTAGTCATATGCTATTGTTGGGTAAATTCCTTCCAAACAGAGCTGCAACTAATGTTTCAGATAATTCAGTGTTAGAGAGTGACCATCTTGTTCTAGTCAGATATGTATCAGAAAAATTTTGTTTGACTAGGTTGCCCAGAGAGGTTGTGGATGCCTCATCCCTGGAAGTGTTCAAGGCCAGGTTGGATGAAGATCTGAGCAACCTGCTCTAGTGGAAGGTGTCCCTGCCCATGGCAGCAGGGTTGGAACTAGATGATCTTTAAGATCCCTTCCAACCCAAACCAGTCTATGACAATTCTGTGATGATGACCTGAAACTTCATTGTGGCCTTAATGTTGAGCACAAGCAACTGTGGTGTATTTTGAAACTTTCCTCCCTACTGAATAATACTGTGTGTGTGTGTCCTTCAAACATTTAAATGAAGCTTTTTCTACTGCAGGTTGTTATTTACAGAAATAAAGTAGTACTGAATTTTTGGACCTATAGCGTGTAAGGAATATGCTGGTAATGTTTCTGTGGTGGTTTTGAATCATATTTTTTTAGAATGTCCTTAGATGTATAGAGCAAGTTGCTTTTTGTGCTTCGTTATTTGAAGCTGACATAGGGAGTCATGGCAGTACAAAGACTTCTAAAGGAATTTAAAGAATTCGGGGATTCAAGGACAGTATGGTCTTGTCACACAAAGGGTATGGCTCAGTATCTTATTCATATGATTTTTCGTGTATATTGCACCTCCAAGTGACTCACATTTTTTTTCTTTCTGTCTTTTTTGTTGTCGATTCAAAATAAGTATCAGTTGCAGAGATGCAGAACGAGTAGGAGAGCACTGCTGGAAATCCATGTGAAAAGCTGTTTTATATGCTAGCCCTTCTTCATCTCTGGTTATGAGGGGTCTAAATCTGGCTTGCTAATGAAATGTCTCAACTTTTTCTTCACTATATAACAAAACCCCCATTCTTCAGAGCAGTCAGCACTGAGTTTCCTCATGAGAAAGCTACCCTGAATAGAAAAGGGGGTATTTTGCATAAAAGACTTCATGTTGCCTGCACAGTCCCTAATTCTGGTTAATGTTAATTATGTACTAATGAGAGTGTGAGGGGGGAGAAGAGGCTGTAACGAATAGGATCACATTAAGATTTAAATTAGCAAGGGATAGGAGAGGCAATGTAAATATTTAATGGGTTTTTTTATGTGTTCCATAGCATCTTCAAACAGATGCTGGTTGTAGGGCAAGGATGCTTTACTGGAAACAATCATGGTGAGCACACCTCAGTGTGGGCTGTGCCTGTTCCTTTTCTGCTCTTGGGTCTTGTTCCAAAGCAGCAAAATCCAACAAAAAGTGTCATCTTTGATTCATGGGTTAATTTTGCAGAGAGCATAAAGTACATTTGAGTGGATTGCTCTGTATTATCAAGTGGCTAGTTATGTCTGGTGTTTTCACTCCTGCTATTTTAAATGTTTTAAAAACTAGTGAGGTATAGGCTTCCAAAAATTATTTTCTAAATTGAAATAACCCTGAAAAGATTTGATGGGTAGGGAAAAGGTTCAGTGCTCTTTACAGGGCAAATCTAAAAGAAAGCAATGTGGGTTTTTATCTCTTTTTTTTTTCCCCCTTCTGTTCAAATATATGGATGTGTATGTATTCATGGATGTATAGCTCTATAATTTCTAGTCCTGAGAAATTAGTGGCTTTTTAATTTGCCAGTCCCAAAGATTGATTGCTCCATGCAACTAGAGCTATTTCCCTAAGTACTAATTTTTGAGTTAATATTTTTTAGGCCAGTGGTTTCAGAACAGTTTCCATATAGCATGGCCCTCATTACTTAATTTAGCAAATGGCCCCAGTCTTTGACAAATGAGCAGTGCAACACAGCTGGCTGGAATGTTTATGAGATGATAAAAGCCCAGTCCTGGCACCTCCTGTTTTCCCGTGTGACTCTGCACGTTTGGTGATGCACTGCTCCCATGTGGGGCTCATCCCAAATGGAACTTACTCCTCTTAGTGCCCTGCTATGAATAGTGCAGAGAGAGTGAAGAGCTTCTTAAATCAGGAAACTGCCCTAGGCCGTTTGTGTCCCACGTACCATTTGTTGTTTGGATTGATCTCCATACAGTCAGTGGGAAGCATTAAATTTCACATGGCTCTTCTGCAGCTTATTGACCCAGAGCCTCCTCTGGGTTTTTTGTCAATATGTGTTACTGGAAAATCAATTCACAAAGCTGCAGCATCACTGAGGGACATGTAAGAGTCAAACTGGGAAAATGATATGCCGGGATCATCACTTCCTTTAACGCAGGCTGAGGAGTCATGGAAAGGAGTGTGACTCTGAATACACTGCCGTGGTCAAAAGGAGAGGAAAATAGTGTTGAGGACCTATCAAGGGGGAAACGCAAAATCTGCACTTGTTTATAAAAAATTCACTCTTCTCTGTGGCATTTATTTCTAATAAACTAGATTATGAAATCCACTGTTCCTCCCAGAGTACTGATCTGGCGCATTCCTTCTATGCATAATAGCTGCCTATAAATACTTCAGATATTTTTTAAAGAATTTGAAGATTTCTGAAGAATTCTGTGATGTGAGAGGAGAAAGCTGAAAACAGGAGAATCTTCTACAACTTTTCCCATGTATTTACTTATAGCCAATTTTAAACTAAAGGTGAATAATCCCTTACAGCAGGGAAGCAAGGGAAAAAAAAGAGCCTGTGTATTTTCCAGCAGGTACTTTTAAAGATCAGTCGCAATGTAGTGATACTTAGAAGCAGGTGTTAAAATTAGACAACATTTTTTAAAGTAACTGTTGGGTTTTAGTTTTTCTGCTTTTAAATTCTAAAGATTAAAATGCAGCAGGGTAGGGTGGGAATTCTTGTGGCACTGGTTACAGGTGTTGCCTCTCAGTGAGATCTTGGCTTCCTCTTCCCTTACAGAGCCCAGGTCTCTGTTCAGACCAGGTGGAGCAGTCACAGTGTTCGTGGTGCTTCAGTTAAACAAGGTTTGGTATGTGAACTCTGCAAATAGTGGAATGCAAAACTAATAGTCAGGTTAATACTAGAAGTATTAGAAAGTTGTAGGTATTTGAGATCTGCCCTTTAATCTCTTTTAGATTAGAATTATTGAGCTGGAGTCATATTTTAAGTGAGATAGCACTCCATTTAAAAATGTATGTATTCAGGTGTTTAAGGAATTAAAAAAATATGCTACCAGGTGCTAAAAATACTGCCAAGAGAGCTGGGTTCAGTTTTTAATATCCAACCTGCTGTGGTGGTTAAATATTTACACTGAAGGTCACTGCTGCTGTTTGCTCTTCACTGTTAACGTGCTTGGCAGTGTGCATTACAGCTCTGCATCCCTCCCACTCAAGAAGGGAGGAAAAAGCTATTGATCCCATCAGAGGGACAAAAGCAAACCTGTACTCACCCGAAAGGAAATTGTGTTTATCATACTAGTGTCCTCTCACGTGGGGACGTGCAGTGGTGGTCAGAGGAGGATGGCAGGGCCCAAGGAAGTAGGAGGCTCTGGAAAAGCTCCCATGAAGGTGTGGTTCATAAATGCAGTGAGGTTCTCCCCCAGAAGTGAGCACCACATTTGCCCACAGCACTGCTATTTGACCTTTTGTCTTTTCAAAAACCCCAAACCCAAACCTCACAACAACAAAACCATCGTGTCGGAAGCCAGTACTTTTGGGCAGACAATGCTTGTTCACTGTGTGAGGACTTGTCTGTGCTCAAACCATTAGCACTGGGGAAACGTGAGCTCATGGGTGGCACCACAGGCTGTTTTCCACACCTGGTTGCTCCACTTGTCTGCCTGTGACTGTAATGAGGAAGGTGGAGAACAAGTGGGAAGAGGAGGAGAAAGGAAAGATGACAGACTTGAGTCTAAACCGTGTTGTAATTCTGTGCAAAATTCTGTAATTCTGTGCCCACCTGCAGATGGTCAGGTTTCTTTTCTGTGTTTGGTCAATATCCATTTGCTTTTTGTTCCTTTTTGAATATCATCATCTAGTTAAAAGCTGCTTCTTCCCTTCCAGTACCTGAAAGGAGCCTGCAAGAAAGATGAGAAGATACTTTTTACAAGGGCATATAGTGACGGGACAAGGGGGAATGCCTTTAAACAGAAAAAAAATGGTTTAGATTAGATATTAGGAAAAAATTCTTTACTTTGAGGGTGGTGAGGCAGTGGAATTCGTTGCCTAGAGAAGTTGTAAATGCCCTGGTCTGGAAGTGTCCAAGGCTAGGCTGGATGTGGCTCTGAGTGACCTGATCCAGTGAAAGGTGTCTCTGGCAGGCTGACTGGAATGACATGATCTCTAAGGTCCCTTCCAACCCAGGCCGTTCTATGGTTCTGTGATTGTTCTTTATTAACTTAGTGTTATTATAGCATCCATTTAATGAGTTTGATAACCAGAGTTGTTTTTTGAGTAAACATTCTTCCTGGCTGCATGTCCAGGTTGAGCTGTGTGGTTCAGCCTTCCTGCATTGTGTTCAGCTTGTATTTGCCTGCAGATATGGAGCCAAGGGAGCTTGAGGCAAAATGTGTGTGTTCCAGCTGTGTCCCCCTGACTGTTCCCTGCTGATGAGGGTTCAGCACACGACACGAGGAACTTGTAACTTGCCAAGGTGAAATGATTCAAGGTCCTTCTAAGACACGACTTTTCTGTGTTTGTGCTTTTGCACTGTCCAGCTCATCTGTGTCAGACTTGCTGGAGTAGGAGCGCTGGCTGTGTCACTGCTGGAAGGCTGAGATTGCAGAAGTTCTGAGAACAACTGCATAAAGCTATTCTGGTTTGCAAATGTTTTCCTGTGGAACCACTTAAGAAGGCAGAAGTGACAAGTTGCAGAGCTTCCTGTGCCTGCATTAAGTTTTGTGAGCAGAAGCCAATATTTAAGATCATGGTTCTGTAAGATCTCTGTGCTTTTACATTTTGAATGTCTTTTTTAGGTTTGTGTTTTCATACAGCATTTTAAAGGCTTATTTTCATGTGGGCAGTAGTAGTGTTGTGTTTCTGTTTAGTGCTTTTTCATCATTAAATGTGAGATCACTTTGAAAAGTAGTACCATTATTCCCTCAAACAGATAGATTAATCAATACCACTACCAATGTGTTTTTCCCCTGTCTGCCCCAGGGTGAAGGCAAATGGGCTCAAACTCATCCTGTTTCTAAAACAGATACTCTGTCAAGCTAACTTTCTTGCTCTTCTTTTTCAAATATTTCTGGGTTCTGAGTGCTTCCTGTGATGGGTTATTTTCAGTCCCTGTTGTGAAAAAATGTTATCAAAGCTGTCATTTTTGCCTTTAAGCACTTAATAAATGGGACACAAAAGACTGTAAAACTCTAATAAAAAATACACTACAGACATTTGGCATGATCTAATTCTGTGTGCAAGGTTTATGGTGCTCTTCACCTGGTCTAATGCCCTGTCCTCATAAAGACCAAACTACAGTTATGGCAGGGATAGAGTTGTATCCTTAACCCCAGGGGAAGCTAAGGTCTGATCAGGCATGCAACTTTCTTTGTGGTTCCAAATAATGTTGAAAAATTATTGCTGTTGCATGTTGTTTTTAGTTACAGTCTCATAGTGCTGAGGTTGGAGGAGCCTTTACAGAATGAGATAGAATTGCCAGTAATTTTCTTTGCCTGGTGTTGGTGGTAGTAGAGCAGTGGCCCTGCTGGGCCCCTCTTTGGTTATGAAAGATTTTTGCAAAGGCTGTGTGGGAGACCAGACATTTGAAAATTAGGGAGCAACCTTAATGGGGAATTGCTAGATGGCATGTTTCCCACACAGTCCTAGAGAGAGAGCGTTTCACTCCCACCTACAAGTGCATCAGTAGGAAATTAATGGAGAGGACGTGGTCGTGTCTAACTGAATGGAGAAGTGAAGAATCCTTTGGGCATGCCCGTATTTTTTCTGGAGAGAGATTATGATGTGACACTGTGTGAGGATCTGAATTTTCAGTATGACTTTTTGCATGAAAATGCTACGTTTTTCCAGCTTTTAACAGTTTACTGCTTGCCCGTAATACAAAGCGAGTGATCCAGTCACATTTTATGATCAGCCGTTTGGTACCACTTGGGACCTCAAGGCACACGTTCAAATTGGATGCTTTTGAAAATGTTTGTTGGGAAAAGTTTGTTCCAGAGGGCAGACTTTCTTTCTTAGCAGGCAGTACCCTCCTCCAAGGAGAGCTGCGTTGTGCTCTCTGTGGATGTGCCTTTTGATGACAGTACTTGGTCAGTGATTGTCAGGTCTTATCAGTTCATCACTTCACTTTTAACCTCTTCCCACACAGGTGTTCTTTACTTGCTGGAACACGAAGAAGAGTATGTTTTCACCCTGCCCAGTGCCTATGCTCGCTCAATACTTACCATTCCATGGGTGGAGCTTGGAGGGAAAGTCAACATCAATTGTGCCAGAACAGGCTATTCTGCCACGGTCACGTTCCACACCAAGCCATTCTATGGAGGGAAGGTCCACAGGTACGGGAATTACTGTCTTACTCTTGTTTACCTGCTACTGGATTTCAGTGGGAAGACTAAGGCATCTGTTCAGTTCCTCTGATGGAATATTTTATAGACAGATACCTGAATTTCTTTTCCTTTTAGTGTTGGAGATGACTCAGAGCTTTAGAGCACAGTTTATTGTAGTTATACATATTATGATGTTCAACTGAATTGGATATATTTCTCTCATTAAAATAAAGTGAATGTATCTCTCCAAGCTTTGTTGCTTGTAAAAGCTGTTGTAAGAACAGGATCAGAAAAATGCATGTGGAAAAGGCAATATTTCTGCTACATCAGCTGCTGCTCTTGTGTGAGTCTTGTTGGTGAACTGACGTTCCAGGTGGAGCTCCTGGAGAGAAGCAAAAGTGTTACTGCCCACAGTGGTAGCTGCCTCCTGGGGACTCCCACTTATGCACTGAAATTCCAGATGATGAAACTGTTACTTATGTGTCTTTTGTTCCCCTTTAGTAAGGGTGTGAAGAGGCACCATGCAAGACAGCTTCCTGTCTTGCTTCCATGCTCAAGTTGATGTGTCCCAGTCGTTAACATACACAGACCCCTTTCTTGTTCTGCTGTGGACTGTTGCAGTGTCCATGAGAAGACTGTGCTTTTTCATGGTTACCTGTTTTATTTCAGTTGGTCTAATTATTCTTCCGTGTGTGTGTCAACCATTTCAATGTTGTGTTCAGCCAAATTTCCACATGGGCTGTTTTGACAGGTTTTTTTTGTTCTAAAAGGTGTAGATTCATGCCATCAGGGTGAGTGAAAAATTGGGAAAGTTGTGCAGTGTTAGTTTGGTAATGCAGTTTACACAGCACTTGACATGGCTTGCCAAAGCACATGTGTCATGTTCGTAGACATATACACAAAACTTCTCCCTGCATTTTGGATTTCCAGTCCTACTTGTCTATTTTGCTGACTCTCAGACCAATTCTTGGACTGCTGAGGCAGCTTTAATCATTGCCTCTTAGCAGCTGCAAAGTAAACTTGCAGAGCTAAGGAAGAAAACAAAGGTACCTGAAGTCTTTGACATTGGTCTCTGACAGCATTCTGGTCAGGTGTGAAAATAACATGTATTGAAAACGTCACACGAATGTCAGGAGCTGTTTTCGGGTCGCTGAGGTAACCAGCTCTGGGTTAGAGCAGAGTATGAGAGTTTTAAGCTGGGTTACTGCTCTACTTTGGGAAAATGTCATCCCAAAGCTATTGCTGTGTTAGAAGAACTTTCCTGGGATGAGTCTTTTGTTTTTGGAGACAGCATCACTACTTTGCTTGAAAAATTGCTTTGTAAATGTAGAAAGCTGCTTGTAACCTTAGCTTTGGTAGTGCTTTCATGTGCTGATAATAAATGGTACCAGTTATTTCTGTGGTCTTTTTTCCTTCCCTCTTGAATTAGGGTCACAGCCGAAGTCAAACACAATCCCACGAACACCATTGTGTGCAAGGCACAGGGAGAATGGAATGGTACACTGGAATTTACTTACAGCAACGGAGACACCAAAGTGATCGACACCAACAAACTGCCTGTTATCAGGAAAAAGATCAGGCCGATCGCCAAGCAAGGCCCGATGGAATCAAGGTAAGGGGAAGGGCGTGACAGTGTTCTGCTTCTGAACCTCGGGTAGGAACAGAGCAGGGAAGCAAACTGCAGTTATAAATGGTGTGGTTCAAAAATGCCTCCCTTCCCACAGCACCTTACTCTGGGCACAGAGAGCTGGAGCTGTGTGTTGATTCCTCGGAGCGTAAATTACATTGCAGTGACGAGCACATCAATTTTGTAGATGGGGGAAATGCATGGATGTGTTAATGAGCATCTGGAAAACGGTAATGCAGTGTTTTCACCGGCTTCTTTGGGTGATTGCAACATGGTAGGCAAATCAGTCAGTTTGTTGCAATTAATGTTGCATCATATAATTTAAACTGGTATTTAATGTTTTATGTATTTTAGAATATGTGTATATATGTGTATAAAAGTATGTAAAATGTGGTGCAATGTGAGCTGTAAATACACATACAAACTCATGGTTTTAAAGCTCTTGGCACCCACATCATGTGCCTTACTCTGACGAGGTACATTAGGAAAAAACATATTCTGTTATTCACTGTCAATAAATGTTAATGTTTATCTTCAGAAAAATCAATACTTTTATTGAATTTAGGAACATTTTATTGGAGGATTTAAAACCATGAGTTACACTTATTATCTGTAAATATTTTCTCTTTATTGTACAAAGGTGTCTTGAGTCATTGTGCAGGGTCAGATCGTTTAAGACTGCCTGCTTATCCGCAAACTCATTTTTCCCCTGTAGTTTGGAACGCAGGGATTGTAGTAGATAAAGAACCCAGTAGCTCTTCAGTCTATTTATTGTATTTTTTAGATACTAGTAAGCAAATTGCAACCATCCAGTGCTTCTTCAGGATTTGCAGTTTATCAAACTGTAAAACAGAAACTCATTTAAACACTCCTGGAAATTTGTGAAAGCTGTGGTCTGTTTCAGAAAGAGAGCAGGTTTAGATGTGATATTAGGAAAAAATTCTTTACTGTGAGGGTGGTGAGGCACTGAAACAGGTTGCCCAGAAAAGCTGTGGATGCCCCATCCCTGAAAGTGTTCAAGACCAGGTTGGATGGGGCTCTGAGCAGCCTGGTCCAGTGAAAGGAGTTCTTGTCCAAGGTAAAGTGGTTAGAACTGGATGATCTTTAAGGCCTCTTCCAACCCAGGTCATTCTATGATTCTGCGATTCTTTTCAGTGTTTTTCTGGGCAAAGTTTCTGCTAGGCTGATAAAAGGCATTGCATTCAAATGTGGTCAGTCGTGTGAGAAACACGTTTGGCTGTGTACTGATAATTATTGTAACTGGGAATGTAGAGCAAGACCTAGAAGGGCTCCCTGGAATCAGTGCATCAGTTCCTCCATTAGTGGCCTGGTGGGAACAGTCAGTGTCCCAATTGAATGCATCCTTGGCCTTTGGCTGACACTCCCTTAAATTGAAAAATTTAACCACAAATAAACACAGGATAAATGCCTGTCATTTGGGGGTGGATCATCAGTAAAGAATGTGAACTGGAAATGATAAAATAAATCCACCTTCTTTGAGGAAAAAAAAGCTCAGGTGATCAAGAGTCAGGAACACAAACAGAAGCTGGTAAAAAAGTTAGGTTGCATGGCAAAATACCAGGAGTTGAGCAAATCTGAAAATCTGGTCCACAAACTGTCCCAGGACAGTGATGGTTCCCAGGCTGCGTGATCTGAAAGAACAGCATGGAGAGCACGGCAGCAGCTCACCAGGCTGCTGTCCAGCAGCACTGGGCTGTGGCAGAGGTGTTCTCACTCTGTGGCTTGTGCTCCTCCATCACCAGGCGCCTGTGGCAGAACGTCACCAACTCTCTGAAGGAAGGGAACATCGATGCAGCCACGGAACACAAGCACTGCCTGGAAGAGAGACAGCGGGCAGAGGAGAGGCAGCGTGCCGCTCTCACCACGCCCTGGAAACCCAAGTATTTTGTCAAAGAGGTACTTTGAGTCTCCTGTTTTAGGGACCCTTTAGTGTGTTTCTGCACAGGGGAGGATGCTGGTACAAGTGAACCAATGTGGCTTTTACCATGAGCTACTGTTGTGTACCACTCAGCACTTTAAATTCTCTTTTTGAGAATTTTTGAGAGTCTGGCTCTTGAAGGAGAGCAATGGATTTTTCCATGTCTATACTGTAAACTTGTTCACTTTCCTTCAGTTACATTTATTTTGATGTGGATTTTTGGTACCTAATGTTAGGCACTTAAAGCAATGTGTTTTTCTGTAAAATCCAGCCCATACTTTATAAATGCTGCATACTCACATTACCTACTAATCCTGATCTCAGCACACTAAAGCGAGCACAATCTAGGGATATTTATCCAGTGTAACTCAGCATGGACATCCTAAACACAGTCTTGGGTTTCATCTGTGTGAAAGGAAACAGATTTTAGTAAGTTCATCTTTGCCCTTTCTTCAGGAAAGGCAGAAGGGAAATAACACTGACTGGGGGAATTGTTGTTACCATAACCAGTATATGCAGCTATTTAAACCAGCAGTTCATCTATTATACCTTCACATTGCTTCTCTTTCCCCCTGGTAGTTTTTTTCCTCCCACCCAGATTACTTGTCAATTCATTAAACACAGAATTTTCAGATGACAGAGGTGGCTTCCTGTTGTTTAGTCTTATTTCAGCTTTTATGTGCACATACATAGATCCAGTATTTATAAATCTTGTTTGTAAACGCTCCTTAATTTTCTTGCAGGGCGATGGCTGGCTGTACTTGAATCCTCTCTGGAAGACCCATTGATGGCAGAGAGCAGTTGCTCTTAAGTTTACCTGAAAGGCATTAAAATGATACAGTATGTAGCTTCAGGATGTCATTGGATAGGTCCTGTTATCAGAAGATCCCCGCAGGAAGCTATGTACTGTGAATGATGCATCTCAAAATAACCACGAGCTCGAGTGTATTCAGGAGCCATTTTGTGTGTACGGATACACAGACACACATGCACACATCCACGAATACACACGTATGTACACACAGTGTGTATGTGTTTGTGTGTGTGTTATTTACACTACATGTAAACAGGTATAAACACTAACAGCAATTCAAAGACCTTTTCCTCTAAGTGTTAGGGCACAGAACTCCAGCTGGACTCAGCTGGGGTTCCCCGAGTTGTGTGCTTGCAGGATCAGGCCCTATGCTAGTATTTAAGAAAATACTTTTTTAGTACTGGTTAAGGTTTTTCTATTTTTCACTTTTGCCAAAAATGTTTTGCACTTAAAATGTGACGTGTCTCTTACTGGCAGTTGTTCTGTCTACAGTCACCGAGTAACTCACTTTGACATAAGAATGATACCCTGACCGTGCGCTCGCTCCCCGGGATGCCGATTTAAGGGCATGTTTCCTGTCACCAGTGTGAATTTTCTGCCACCCTGTAAGAAGTAGCAATACCTTCTCAAGAACGTTGTTCGCACTAACCTGTTGTGTCCTCACTCTTCTGTCTGTTCATATTTCAGCTGTTTAATTGATCTCTGGTCACCCGTGACCAGCTGCTCTGGTAACTTTGATCTTGCTATGTAATGTTTTCTGGCCACTGTCATGCCAGCACTTCTGGCTTACATGTTCCGCTAAATCCCTTCTGGCAGACGTAGCTGCAGTGTTCCAGCTCACTCTTGCCTCAGCTCTCCACCCCCTGTAAGAGAGGCTTGGCACATCACTGGGCTCTGCTGGGGACACCCTGGTCACAGCCTTTGCCTTTCCAGTGAAACCACTGCTGGTGTTTGGGCTGTGCAGGCCGGAGCCCTGTCCTGGTGTGTCGCTGTGATGGGTGTGAGCTTTCCTCACTGGCCCCAAGGTGGGTTCTGTTCACTGCTCTGGAAAGAAAGAGCTGGTCTGCTCAGAGCCTTTAAACCATTTTAGGGCTCCAAGCAGCCCTGTATTTCAGTTTCTTTGGCTCTTGACCCAGGGGATTGCTTCTGGATGAAACATTCGGATGAGTAGAGATGATATAACTAGCCTTCTCAGAGAAATGCTTTTCTGATGTAAAACTAACAATTTAGTACGTTATTACACTGAGATAACTTTATTAATTAGACAAATGGGATACAATTTGTTTTGTAGATCAAAAAAGTAAAAAAATCCTGTAGCTTGATCTTGCTTTGTAAGGTAACCACTGTGACACTGAGAAAGTGGATTCTAAAAGTTTGTTAAGGCTTTGTTGATTTTTAGTTCGTATTTGTTGAAAGTGAAGACGTTTGAGAGAGGTGGCAGCAAAAGGCACATGTAAAATGTGCTGACTTCTGCTCAGTGCTTCTTTCCACAGTGCCCCTAAAGAAACCACTGTATTTCTAACACACAGTAGCATGGATGCCTACCTGTCTGTAGTACTGATTGATTTTGTGCCTTTTGTCTGCTTTCTTAATACACTAACTTATGCTTTATAGGTGTTACACAAAGATACTTAGGTCAAAGCACTGCTCACGTCTGTCCTTGTGCATCCTGCATTTTGGTTTTTTTGGTAGATGTCAAAATCTCTTGAGCAACTCAAAAGGCTGAGCGGAGGTGTGTACACAAGGAAACATGCCATTAATTGTTCCTTTGGACGTAATATGTAATAGATCTTTACACTTGAGCTTCAGATCCCTGTTTAATGGTGTGGCTCCTTTTTCCTCCTAAATCCTATTTTGTCTGCTTGTCTGTCCTTTATTTTTTTGCACATTAAAAAGATTCATGTTCTAAATTATTTAAATCCTGTTTTTTAAAAGAAGTGGACTGTATGAGCTTGGTTTTGTAACTGACACTTTTTTTTTAAAGGAAAAAAATTATTTTTTAGGAATAGTTGATGTGATAGTTTTCTGTAACAAAACCAAAATGATGCTGTCATAGTATTTACTGAACCAAGTATCATCAGGAAAACGTGTACTTTATCACCTGCTGGAATTCACTTTATAACGGATCCACTCATTTTCTAGAGGTTAGTCTGATAAGTACCTAGAAGTATTCCTACAGTTTGTAATATCATCACAAAGAACAATCGAAAAAGCAGAATTAAACACATGGAACATCCTCCCACAACTCTTTCACACACCAAAGAACAAGACACATACTCACTAAAATAGCCATTGCAAACCTCTGTGTGTCAGGCATGCACGCCTGTGCCACTGAAGGAGTAAGCTCTTTCAGCTTTGATGGTGTGATTGTCAGGGCTACAGAGATGCTGTAGCCTTTCTTTTAAGGGGAAATCTGAATAATTTTCTGCTTGTAATTTATTGAAGATTTTTTCTGTCTGCATGGTTGGTTGTTTCTGCATGCCAAGAACATTCCACTTGTGCTCTGATCAATGTTTTGTTTCGTTCCGATGCTGTGAAGAGTCCCCTGATGCCATTACCACTCTTTCTTTCCCAAAGTAACTTGGGAGACACAAACATAAAAACAGTCCTTTCTGAAAAGATCCCATCAGCGAGAGATTCCAGAATAGGATTCACAAGTGTCATTTTATTTTTCTGATAGTTACGTGTTTGGTATGTTTTACAGGACTGAAAAGTGAATATTCATAAGCCTTATTCTGTAGGTCGTTCCAATAGCTGTCTTGGAATTGCAAGTAAATACTTTCCTTTTCAAGTAGCCAATGTACACTGCATTGTAATGTAAAAACCTCCATGTACTTCAATTTTTTTGTGTGCACACCTGTAGAAAGCCTATGCAACCTTTTTCTTTCTTAAATTAGAAATGTTCAGAAGGAAAATTTATACCTTTATCATTTAAAAGATGCTCTGGCAGTCTCTTCTGATTTGCCTTCCTTTCATAATTTGTGAATTTAAAATGAGAATGCTCATGAATAAAAGACTTGTTTCATTTAGTAGTGGGATGCCCTTTCTCTTTCCATGGAAGCATTAGTTAACCAGGACCACTGAGCTGTCCCAGAGCGGTGTACAGCGCTCAGGCCCCTGTGAGCTGGGTGCAGGGTTCTGAGAGAAGCAGTTTGCCAGCTGAATCCTGGTGTGTTCTGGGGGTTTTCTGCCCTGTTCATTCTGCCAGACACTCTGTAGGTAAGTGTTTGTTTAAACTGAACAGCTCTACCCAGGGAAAACGGGGCTGGGCAGCATCACAGCTCTAGGAAAGGCTGGGGAACATATGCCTTATTTTGACAAGTAAAAAGTAAAAACATTAAGGTGTCCCCTTGTTTCTGAAAATCCTATTTCATTTAATCTTTGTCACTAAGAGAGATTCTTGACTAGATACCTCTTAAACCACAACTCTACATTATTGCAGCATTGGACACTTGCAAGGGGAGGAAAAATTGTGCTTAGAGGCTTCATGTGGGTCCTGGTCAGCATTTTTCAAGTGTTAGATAACGCCCTCCTGGTTTTCTTTAAACATTCATCCGATGTTGGAAACTCTTGTGCTGGAACACTGTGTTTTTATGCAAAATGGAAAACAACACTGGCTGTAAATAGGGCAGGAAACACTACCCAGTCGTGTTCCTTTGCCTTCCCGTGGCATTGCTTCAAGGCCACATCTTGTAGCAGTTTATACACTTGGGTTAAGTCACAGCCAAATATGATTTGTTTTCAGTGGGATTGATATGTACAGAAGGCTCAGTCAAAGCATTCAACTGTGTTTTCAAGAGTAAATCTATCAAGATGTTTAATTAATGACTCTTCTCCCCCTCTGTTACAAAATTACTTCTACAAGTCAAAATATTTCTTCTGGGATTACCAACAGCACTGTCTGCCTCACTGCTCTCAACAGTAATGATTAAGAGATACAGAACTTACGCAACACTGGCTTCTAGACACTTGTAGTTTTAGTTCCTTTGCAACTCAAGCCTGGCTTAAGTTTTTTTTTTCTTTTCTTTTGTTGTTCTGCTAGGTCAAATTTTAAAGCATAATTGCCATAAACCAGTAAAATCTCAATTAAAAAAAAAGAATGACTGTAGCTAAGGAAACTACGGAGGAGTGGATGATGATGATGATGATGCAAGATGGTGGTAGTCTTTGCTGGTAAAAGTGCTGTTCAGTTCTCCCACAGAAAAGGTAGGAGTTAAATGCTGTAGTTCTCAGATTCAGGTGTAAACCTACATGGTGTGCAAATTCCTGAGAACCAAGGAAGGTGAGACAATGCCTGCCCATTCTCCTTTGTAATGCTGCTTTTTCCAAGTGACTACCTCAGTGACTCCAACCTTTAATTTCATTTTAACTGCTGAACATTGGCAGAAGCCTTGAAGTCAGGTTACATTTAAGAAAGCTTGGCTAAGTGGTAGGCAGCTTTAGGCCCAGGCTGGCTGGGATTCTGCAGTTGTCTTATTTTTATTTCACATAACTTGGATTCACATATTTGTGCTGTTAAAGAGAATGCTGTCAGCTAAGGTGGAAAAAAATCTGATGAACTGTAAAGATCCCTAAAGATGAGAAGGCAGTCTTGTATTTTCTTTTTTAAAACAAGGCTGAGTTACTGCCAAGCCAGAGCCTGACTGGTAGAATCTGTTCTGCTGCCTTTCAGGTGTTTTTCCAAATGTTAGATCCCTTTATTTCTTGACCAGTGGTGACAGGGCAGGATCCAGATTTGCTTGGAAGCAGCAAGATACTAAAATCATGCATCACATAATCACCTCTTCTGCTGGTGGGTAAGCAGCTGTAACAGCTGGAGCTTCTCCAGATGCTGGAAGGATTTGCTGCAACATGTGTGGTTGGGAAAGATGGCTGCTGTTCCCTGAAAATACAACAGCCACCTTAAATTCATCACAGGAGAGGCCCTACATTTGTCTTAGTAAGTTTAAGCTGGAGGGATATTAAGGAGCTCTTGTGGCTTCATTCAGCAGCTTCATGAGGTCACGAGATTTTTGCATTATGGAGTTCCAATGACTTAATTTATGACTAGGACTATAAGCAAAAAAAAAGTTAATCACAACAAAACTGACACAACAGCCTTAACACAAAACTTGAATTAACTTTATTTTCCCCTACAGTCAACAACTGGTCTGCATTGAGCTTTAAAGCAACAAAATAAAATGAAATCTCCAAACGACAGGGGGCCAGAACTCCAGATTTAATTACCTTTGTGAAAATGTTGCAGCTGTGGTATTGGTCTGTATAAACCATCAGAGTCAAAAATGAGTTCATAAATCAAAAAAATATTCTACACCTTGAGAAAGAAGTCAGCAGTAACATTCTCACAGAACACTTTAAATTTACATTTTCTTCATGAAAGGTACATACTATTCTGCATTTTACATCAAGTTATTGATGCAAGTTTTGTTTCTATAAAAAGTTACAACTTGTGGCAGGAAAACAAACTGCAAAACCCTTTTATTTTAATTAAAGAAAATTTTCAAGTCTGTATAAAGTTCTCCGAGAGCTGGAAAGTGAACATGTTCAGTCTCCATTTATATTTTAGTGCATTTAATCTGACAGTTTTCACCACTTAAAAAAGAAACAAAACAAAAACAAACAAAAAAAAAAACAGTATAAAAGACAGACAAAGCAAATAGCACTATAGCAGGAATTTCTTCAGTTGATGTAAGCACTCTAAATAAAAATGCAGAGAAACAGATTTCCAGAAAAACTTCTACCCTCACAAGAAAGGCAGTGAGGGGGGGGAAGAGGTTTGCAAATCTTCTACCTCCAATAGCCACAGAAAAGGGGGTTTGTATACCTGTCAACCTTCTTTTCCCCAATAAACAGGCTATACTTCTTTTACCAATGTAAACATTCACCTAAAATAGTTGAATTTCTGTTCTGAAGCACCAGCTGCTACACGGTGCTCAGTTGTATGTTACTATAGCATTCATTACTGTCGTTTCGGATCGTTCAGGAGGTTACAAATTTAGCCCTTGTATCTATGGTGTGCAAGATTTGCCTTGTCTACCTTGTGAAATGACAGTGTAAGGCAGCAATACTGCAATCCCGTGTTGAACAAAAGCAGCTTGTCCAATTAATCTGTCCTGTCTCCTCTTGTGAAAACTGCAGCTTTGCTTCTTACACTCCTGCTCAAAACCAGCCTGCAGCAAGAGTAAAAGGACATTGAAAGAAACCATTGAAAAATAATCATGGGAGTAACTTGTTTGGAAAGTTGAATTTGAGAGAGTTCTGCCACCTCTTTTTTGTTGAAAAAAAGAGTCATTGTCAGATGTCACCATTCCAGTTTACATACTGCTGCTATTCAGCTGAACAGTGTTGTCCAAAAAAGATTGACAAGAATGCATGTGCCAAGGACCAAATTACAGGGTTCTTTGGTAAAGTCAGTCCAAATTCTCAACAGATTTGAAGGATAATATGTACCAATAAAAAAAAATGCTGCTAGACTTGGATAGCAGCTCTGTCTTGCTTCACATTACAAATCTAAAACAGCTGTTCTCAATAAGCCAATATTTTTAATCAGACATTGCCTGAAAATTTTGTACAATAATCTGGACCAATGATGGTTCTGTACCCTCATGTTGCTGTGAAACATGATTTGAGCTAAAGGCAAAGACTGGTTATCTCAAGGACAACTGCTTCGTATTAGCAATCAGAACAGTGTATTTAAACTGTCTTCCTGTTGGGTCTCTTGCCTTTCTTTAAAATTAGTTTATTCTTAATGTAGCCACGCTTCCTTTTGGAGGTCTAAAAAGAAAAACAGAATAACATGTATTAGTTAATGATTTAGTCTTGACCGCGGTTTAATGATGTGCATTTCAGTGCCTGATCTTTGGATTGATTTTAAAGAGCTTAAATGCTAGAAGTCCTCAACTAGGCCTTATCCAGTTATTATTTTTGATGTTGGGATTGTTAATTCCTGCCCAACAGTTGCTTTTGCACAAGATGTGCTTTTGCAAGCCCCGTCTACAGATCTGTAGAATTGTTTTCAAAGCTTGTGCTGAGGCAGAATTAATAATTAACCAACATCATAAAACTCTAATATGCCCAAAGAGCACAATTGGTGTAGAGTGTTAGTTTTGTTTGGAAATACCGTTGTGCAACTTTTGCACTACTTGATTCTCTTGGAAGTTAGGTAGAAATATTTACACAAAGCAGCATTTTTAAAAAGAAAAAACCCTGAATAATCTCATTTTAGTCTTCAGTGCTCTGCTGCTGGTTTGTAGGCTATTTAGCAAATTTTAGATAATTTTCAAGGTAATAATGGGGGGAAGCATTAATGTTGTTCATAGGTAAAATTAACTTCAAAGTTGTATACATGGTTAGGTTTGTGACAGGTGGAATTGTACACTGAATGTGCCTGCCAGGAGGCAGCTCCCACACCTGCTGCACTTTGCTGTGCTTACCAGCAGGCTCTACTGTGTCAATTAAATACAATTTTTAAAAATAACATCAACATTATTATAATAAGGTGAGACAGGTATGTGTCTGAGAATTGTATATTAGTTTGTATCTCTGAGCTTGAGCAATGTCATTCCTAATGTGACAGGAGATGGATTGAATTTCCAGTAAGGAAGAAACTGCTGAAAAACTGTGGCTACTAAGGAGCCCTCAGAATGCATTTAAGAAATCCTAGTTTAGACATTTGCTCCATGCTCTCCCCCCTGGTTCTCTGATTTCTTAGTGGGAAGTAGACCCTATCTGTACTGCAAGAGTTGGTGATAGATCAGAAATTGCATCAGCTTTTATCATCATCTTTAGACAGAGAATTGACCCATCCATGGCTTAAGTGGGGTCAGTGCATCTATCATGGATAAATATAGCCTTGCTTGTCACTTAAGATCAAAAGTTAGTGTTAAGTGTATGATAGGCACAATAAAGCTTATAATTTCCTTTCAACATGTCTAGCTTCAGTGGCAACTCCCAAATGCCTTATTTTATGTACTTCCATCAAATCAGAAAAATAAACATCTTGACATTTAACATCCTCTGCTTGTAGAGAATATTCTTTACTTGTATCTCCATGAAACAGTGTAAGTTTACTGCCTATACTAATTTAGTTTTTTAGACCGACTTCTGGCATTCCTTTTGCAACATCTATTTGAACATGTAGAAAACAGATGTTGTGAAGGAGAGGGGCTGTAAGTCTCCCCAACTCCACTGGTATCAGACCTTTCTTAATGGGCTGAAGTAGCACAACAAAGACTTTTAAAACCATAAAGATGACTTCAAACAGTAAGCAGACAGACACTAAAGTTCCATCAACAAAAGTTTCATATTTAATTTATTTCATAAAAAATCGCCATTTTTAAACTTCTAGGCATCACTACTTTCAAACAAAGTCAGAAAGCAACTTCCACATTATTTACTTAGTGAGCCAGTTACTGAAACATGAATTGATGTACTTTAGAGATTATACTTCCAATTACATGAAGACTTAAGAGTTGTAACAGCCAGTGACACACTCTATTTCCAGTTTTAGCATTCTGCCTAAAAATAATCTAGCCTTGTGTCTTCACATGCTTTTAAGTTAAGCAGACAGTAAATAAACAATTATTACCAGCAGGCAGGTCTGATATTGGACACTAACATGAACAGTATCCATAACATTCTGGCTAGTGGAAATACATAATTCACCAGCTATGTGATTGACTTTTAAAAATAAACTCCAACCCCCTTTCAGTTACTTCACTGGGAACCCACCTTCTTTGACAAATACTTCTGTTTCGGTACAATGTTGGTTACTCTAAGTTTATGATCCAATGTCTCTCTGTTGTCTAGTTGTTTGACCTTGTATATTCTAACAAGCCAGTGCTCTGAGGTAAAGGCTTCCTCCAGATGTTTAAATTTAATGTCTTTGTTGCCTATCTCCGCATTGCGTGTACGATCGAATCCTGGGGGCGTCCGAAAATCCAGCTATAAAAATTAAAGCTGCATGTTAGTTCAAGACAAAACCCAAAACACTGGTCACTGCAAACTGTGGAACTTCGTACTGCAAGGCCACTCCTTCAGCTGGCCCCAGTCAAAGGACAACACTTCTCTTGCATTGGTTATTGCTACACAGAAAAACCTCTCAGATCCTTTTTACAGCTGTGAAAGGGAAAAGTTCATTCTGACTCCTACAGATGTCACGGGTGACAGCACTTAATGTCTCAATAAAAATACCACGTCTGCATTCAGAGATGAAACAACTCAAGTGACAGTCAGAGGTGTGGCAGCCTACAGTGGCTTTTCAGCATATTGCTCTCTCCTATAGTGCAATAATTTGCACTTTCATGGTTTTCCATACAATTTGGAAATCGTTGACTATTATCAGTTAAATTTGGGCCCCTGTGTTAAAAATAAGATTTGCTGAATAAAGGATTCTTGTGCTAACATATCAGAAGGAAGTGCCTTGTGGGGGGCAGGGAGGGAAGAAAGGGAAGCTAAAAAAACAAACAGGTTTAGCTACATCCATGTGTTTGATGCTCCCAAAGCAGAGTGACAACTGCTGCCCTTACTATATAGTGTTGCTTAATATACTGATGTGACTTGGATAGAAATCATGTAGTTTCTGATTAAATAGTCAACAGTTCCACTTGAGTGTTGCTATTACAAGAAACAAATCTAAAGCTCTCCACAACGTGACAGTTAATGCTTTAGTGAGTGCACAGCACAGTGGAATCAAGATACTCATCTGGGGCAATGTGAAGGACAGCAAAAAAACTAAGTACAGGTGTAGGATGGCAGCAAAGTACAAATGTAGGTGAGCAGCAGAAATGCTTTCTGCTAACAGTTATATATGGTTGACCATGCCTGAATGTGTTTTAATTTGTAAAGCTGACTTTCTGCTGATTCTGCCACTACAAGCAACGCTTAATCTAAAAGATAGAAAATACATTGAAATAACATTTGCTTTTTCACATTTCAATTACGATTCAGTAGAAGTTGTAGCACTAACCTGCATCTCTCCAAATCTGTAATAGGACATTTTATACATGAGGCAGTTCAGCAAAGTTGGAGAACCTGCCTTGTCTACTCGGAATTCTCCCTGAGGGGTGAAGTAATCACTTTCCTTGAAAAAGAAAAGAAGATACAAAGAGTCAATATAAACTAAAATCTCAAGGTAACTTCTCATTCTCCACAAAAAAACCCCCTAAGAATCTCATCTGACTTTTACAGTTTAAAAGCTGATTTAAGGCAACCGTAAAATGAAAATGATGGTGCTCATTAAAGGTAAAATAGCTAAAAACTACCTGCTTGTAACCCAGACCTTAAAGGATCAGTCTCCTTAAATCCTATTATAGTGCTGCTACGAATTTTTTCACTTCACAACGTTCTGGAAAACAGATCTCAAACTGTAAAAGTTATTTGGGCACCAATCAAAATTATTCTTCAGAAAGATAAAAAGCCCTGTATTGATAATATACGAGGTCTGCGGGGTTACCATAAACTTCATCTGTGCACAGTGTTTGAACAAAACATTTCTGCCATTTTCATCTCCAGTACAAGATGAAACTATGCACATGGACCACTCCCTTAAGCCTGCGCTCAATATCTGAAAGTTTTTGTTAGGCTTAAGAAAATATTACTACAGACTTCTGCAATCTCGGAGGTGTTTGAACAGCTTAAACTCTACATGAGTCAATATTAACACTTTCACTTGTCTCCTACTATTACAGAGTTTGAAGAAATTTGTAAAGCTGACTATTTAAACAGGCTGAGCACTCATTTTTTTAAAGTATGTGATGGTGCACAGTGAGACAAGACACACAAGAACTATGAAAGAGATCCTGTACTTTCAGCATCATGCAAAAAAAATTAAAAGCTTTTAAGGTTACTGACCTTTCAAAATCATAAATATTGAAAGAAACCAGGCTACAGGCCTCTGCACTCCTACTGTTTTAAGAAAACAACCCTAGCACATTTTTCAAATAAATCTGCAATAAGCAGTAGAGATTTCTCTCCACTGCACTGAGCAATACCAGAAAAGTAGTAACAAATAAAAGGTTAAAAAAAAAAAATAGCAGTTCCACTTACCCGAATATCTTTAGGATGTTCCCCCTCTGCTATTCTCACCATCCACAAGAACTTATTAATATCATCACCAGAGTAGCCAATCACACCACCAAAAATAATCAAAACATAATCCACATCCAGGCTTCTCATGATCTCATATGCTGCTGACTCATTTGATGACATTGCTTTTCCCACCTGTATCATAGCAAAAATATCTTAAATATCTGCACATCTGCCTATCAAACACCTCCACAGATCAATATTGACAGACCAAAGCCCAAGACTTCTGTGCAATGTGCTCTAGAATGACCCTGCCCGAGCAAGGAGTTTGGACCAGATGACCCATTCTGTGATTCTGTAATACATTACTTGCCAACCAAAGCTGACATTTTCATTCTAGATAAATAAAACCCATTGTGAATATTTAGAACCTCAAAAGCACAACCTAAACTGTACTATTTTTTCCTCTATAAGAGGAGTGCTGCCCGTTGAAATGAGTATTTTGAGTATAAAATGTAGCGATAAGGGTTTTTCTTTTGTGGCACCTACAGATTTTTCCAGTCATAGCTGTATTGCCAAAAACTTAGTGTTGCAGAAAATACCTCCTTACAAATAATTTTCAGAGCTTTAGACACAAGCCAAAGTGTATAAATTATTTGAAATGTTAGTGATTTCTTTTTTTTCCCTTGAGCTCTGTCCTTCATTAATGAAGCAGCCATGCTGCATCACACTCAGTAGCACACAGGCACCCTCAGCATTCAAGTCAAGGTAAATTTACAGAGAAAATGTCAGAATAAAACTTTTTAAAGCTGTATCCAGCACCTCTTCCATCCTGGTCACTTCTCACACTTTGGTCAGCAAGTGGCATTCAGTTTAGCAGCTTTGTTTGCTGCTGAAGCTCCTGTACTTCGGACATAATAACATACTGTTGTAGTAAAAGGGAATAACTACAATATAAATAATATTGCATCCAAACTGGTAACATTCAGCTAAGAATGTAATTAGAGAATGCTAAGCTTTGGCTGCAAGCTGTCAAAAAGATCAAGAACCTCAGCTTCTTGGCCATTATCCTAATTAATGTGAAGATATTTGGCAGATTTCCATATCAGTGCAGGAGGAAATCATCTGGACACGTCTCCAGGGCATGCCTCACTTACAGCACAAGATCAGGTATTCGCCACAATGCACATTTATTGCTTGGGTCCCCCTTTATGGAGCATTCATTCCGAAATGGAACTTGACATCACCAGCAGTTGTACTGGAGAGAATTCTTCATTGAAAACCATAATTTCTAATTGCTGCAATGTGGATGGTTACTGTGCTTAGGCAATAGAAATGACTTCCACAGTCTCTCTATTCACATGATGCACCTTGTCCTGCAAGGAGCTGTAGGTTTAGATACAGTATCTTCACCTCTACCTCTTGTAGAAGAGGGAGGCACATAGAGCTAACAGAGCTGAATATCCATCAAAATACACTAATGCTGTCAGGTCAACAACCAAATTAAAAGTGCCTCAGAGTACCTGCAACTTCCCTGTCCCTGTCAAAAGCACATACATGTGATTCTCCCCTTCCCCAATACACGCTTTTTCAGGGTTCTGTAAGCTCAGAGCACAACTTCATTAATTTGTTGCCTTTGTATACTGCTTATTGGCAGATCTGGTCCAACTGCTGTACTCACTACTGACACAAGACAAGAAACTATCCTAATACATTCCTCAAGCCCTACCTCCACTGTGTCCCTGTAGGATGACATCCTAGGAAGAAACAGGCACTGAGTGATGACTGATGTCATCACAGAGTGATGAAGAGTCATTACACAGCACCTAGTAAGGCTGCAACCCCATTACAATGTGGAGCTTTTCTTTGGTTTCTGAAAACAGTGTAAGCTGCCCAAGGTGGTGCCCCTGCTACCACAAGCAGTGCTAACACCCTGCTTAAGCCCACGTATGTACAAAGCTTAAGCTTACTCTTCAGAAGTGAAAGAAATTTAAATGTGCAGATATTTTTGTCTAACTGCAAATTTGAGAAGATGGAATTGCATCAAATCTGCTACGCTTCCATTGCTTGTCAAAACTTTCTCTAATTTCCCAAAAGCCTGAAAATTTTTTAATCCTTGTGGTCAGTTTTCCCATGCCATTCAAAAATCCACTCAGCAATACACTGCTGAACTGAAAAGACCCCCTTCTTGGACAGGCCAGTAAAGCAGCAGTACCAGGTAAGCTGTTGTAGCACTAACCCCAAGGAGAATGGTTACATTAGGTTTTGCCTATCTTCCCATGAAATAAAAAAGAAAAACTGAGAAGGAATTTTTGGAAGCACCAAATAAACAAAACAAACTCCAAAGCCAAAATTGATCCCCAGACTTGAGTTCTAATAAATGGAAAAGAAATATGTTTCCCACTCTATGGAACTTCTCCTTAATATCACACTGCCTATCAAGAGACATTTACAATTTCACACTGGACTGCAATGGAAACATTTTTGGTGTTTCTACTCCACAGAAAACTGCCACCCTTACCAGGGCGATGTGGCTGTTGTTCCAAGTATTGTTGTCAACCAAGGTTGTTCGGTTGGCCATTCCTGCTATCTGATAACCATAATCCCACCACGACATCACTCTGGCATGCTCGTCTGTGTTTTGTCTGAGCCAGTAATAGGCTTCTCTGAAGTCATCTAGGATATTTCGGGTGCTGCAAAACAGTTCATTTTATTCTCATTGGAACAAATACTACCAACAAACCAACTGCACCATGATAAATCTCAGCTCACAAATAAGAGGTTTCTTGTGAGTTCAACTCCCTTTGAGGGATGTGGTTTTCCCAGTTGACTTGAAAGGGTTTTTTTATTGTTGTTTGTTTTCTTTTTTGCCATCATCTTTATTGACTTTGGGTAGGATTATTTTTATATATTGACATTAAATATTTCAAATATTTAATTGAAAATTAGAGTATTACGAAGTGATTAAAGAAAGTAAAGCAAATCGTTAATGCAAAGGTAGTAGAAAGGCTTTTGTCCTTTAATCACTTTCAGACCCACAGATCTTACTTACCCATCATGGTTATAGGAAGCAAGAACCACGCTGGGGCTGGAGTATGCATTGCTGGTTACCCAGGTACAGTGAACAGCAAACATCATCAACAACATCAGCATCAGCATAGTCACAATGTTTTTGATATTGGGACCCAGTCCTTCTTCTGTTTTTTCCTGTTCAGATACATGTTTCCTCACTTTGCCTGCCTAAACAAACAAATTTATCTGTTATGGCAACTTCTATCTCTTCACAATGGAACCCATGTTTTCTGACTTCTAACTCTTGCTTCCTCCCCTCACCTTATCATACAGGTTGCCAGGGTTCCTTTTATCATCCTCATCACTGCTGTCCTCTATTGGTGGGTTTTCCCTCTTCATATCATCACCCAAATAACGCTCAAAGACGTTGGAGAAAGCGATTGCTGACAGCATACAGACCACTGGAGTCAAAGTGAGCATCAGTCGAACCATCACTCCAGCAAAGTAAACGGCGCTGATTGCATACAGAGCAACTGCAAAGAAACAAACCTACTGATGACATTTAGAAAATAATACTCACTGACTGCACATGTACATGCTCTCCATAAAACTACTGCTGGAAGTGAGTTGAGCATCTGTGTATATAAATACTCTCAAGTGTGCATCTTGCATTCACTGCTTTTTAATTTACAACACATGGTTGAATTAACACTCATCTCTGTTAAGCCTCAAACATTTCCTGAGGTTCACCTTGATAACTGTTAACAATAACACAACCCCATTTTCATATTCATTAATAATGTGTCAGAATATACATTAGTAGTGAAATTTAATATTACACACCAAAAATACTACTAGAGTAATAGGTAGCTTCATTTGATTAAAAAGGTCACACAGCCCTAGACCAAAGAAGTTACTGGAACTGAAAAAGCAAAAGGAAGTGTTACAATTTAATGCAAATATTAAATTCTAATTTAAGCTAGATATATCTGTGGACAAATTGGGGGCTTGTCTACATTATAATTCCATACAGATGAATAATATGATATTGTGAGCCCTATTCTGAAGGAAGTTTTTCTGAACAGTTCCTATCACCACTTTGTCTCCCACAAAACACAAACCAACGTTTTCAGAAGAGTAAGGAATATTCAGAACACTTTCCTTGTAAGCCACAGAGCACAGAATACCCCAGAGTCACTGGATTTAACCCAGTAAACATTGCCAATGCCCACACACCTCTTAGGTTATCTTAAGAGACAGCTATATTAGTCTGGAGTCTCCTGTCCCTGTAAAGCTCCAAGACCTGAGTGATCTTCACTCCTCCATATGGGTTAAAACTCCAAACCACATTTACAAGCCTCATTCATAATCTTAGAAGTTTGCTTTCATAGTACAGCTTCATACAAATAAGCAATTTATTGTCACTGACACAGGGACACTGAGCTGTTCCCATGGCTGATCCACACTGCGGAACCGCACCCTGACGCACAGCGTGAAACATCAGCCTGGAGAACAGCGTGAAACTCCTGGTGCAGAACTGAACTGTAGCGACAAATAATTCAATCTCACCTCTTGGAACTACATTCCATCACCATTTCAGCAACCTCTGCAATTTTATAAACTGTTTTAAATATTGCTGGATACAGGCAACTTTTAATAATCACCTTTAAACACGTCACTTTTAAACCTTTTTTTTAGAACAAGCCATATATCAGCTTTGAGCAAACAAAATCAAAACAGAATCAAGTTGAAGGCAAGATTTTTCAAAATAATTTTTAAATATTTTCTCTTACCAAAGACTCTTTCATCATTGATGTTTTTGATACAGAACCACAGCCCTGCTGGGAAAGTACACACGAGAATATGCAGATCAAAAAAGAAGGAAACCCATGTTGTAGGCTGATGCTCAGACACAGAGGCAATGATCGGGATGTGAATTTTCGCATACCTTTTTTAAAAAAAATTCAGTTCAAATTATTGTGAAAAGATAAAATTATTAAAACTTGTAAACATTAGGAATTCTGAACTTCATTTCAAAGGAAGCATTTCAATTTAAAACGGCAAGTGCTTTAATCAGCAGAAATCTGATTAAACCTTTATACCAAAAAAAAAGTCACAAGGTCTTACTGCATCTAGGAAGCATTTGGAATATAGAGTAATTTAAAACAACAGTATAAGGGATTATTTCCATACTATTTAAGGCAATGAAAATTAATGATGTTTTGTTTGTTTATGGCTACATATGAAGCCAAATTCACCAAAACGAAAACAACACAGCTATGGAAGCTCCATCGTTACATTTTTGAAGAGTTTGTCATCACTGCCAGTAAGTCTCCTAAATTTTCAACACTGTATTTCAAAAACTGTCCTCTACACAGAATACCTTCATTTTCTTAGTAAAGAAAGTTACAGTATTAAATGCCAGATCAGTTACTGATGCACCCAGATTCTTTCAGATGCTGAAAAAAAGAAATCAGGCCTTGTCTACACTTGGAAATACATGTCATCTAAGCAACATGTCAAACACTCAGTGCAGACAAGGACAAAACCATGCTCTGTATTACAGTTAGCTCTACATATGGACCTAATCTAGGCTGCTATATGATTGAATGGTGAGGTATCAAACACATGTCCTTTTCTTCACTGAGATCTAGTTCTCACTCAAAACTGCACTGTGTGTTTTAACACAGTATGTTTTTCTAATGTAGACAAGCCCTCAAAAGTTTAATGCTTTGTATATACAGATCACTTCATTATAGGCAAAGAACAACATCTAGATATTCCTCAAATAAATCTGAAGGTTCTTTACTGACATCTGTCCTACTTTTATTACAGAGTTGGTGCAGAACCCTGTAAGAGCTGGACTTTAGAGCCTGAAAAAAACCTGAACTGCACAAAGTTTGAAGTTCTCCTATCCCTGCTTTTAAACTTCAAAAAAATCTCCCAGTTGAATTTCACCTTAAAATATTTACCTGAGAAAAATACTTTGCATTTTATTCCTATTACCCTGGCTGGCTAGAATCTAACATTGCATTTTTAAAGGTTAACTAAAACAAAAGACTAACAAGGTTTTTAACCTGTGAAAACACATTAATAAACCAGAATTGTTCAGAGTAGACATCTGTACACACAAAACAGATGTATGAACATAATATAGAGGCAACATGCAAGATCATATGTGCAACATCTTTGTGATTCACGCAATGTTGCACAATGAAAATAGTCTAAGGCTCTTAGTAATTTTTAAATGTGCACTCAAGTGTTGGTACAGCTTCAGTTATTTTATGCTGACATACACACTACAGTTTCAAGTAGAAAAAACCATAACATTACATATTCAAAGACTTCCAAAGAAGCAAGAAATTTAATAGACAAATTAGTGAAATGGTTGTAAAGCTCATGAGGCGGTTACTACAAATGCTCTCTTTAGATAACTGATTTAAGCCCACTATATTCTCCTTGACTAAAATACTAAATGGATTTGGGAATGAGGAGAGCAAATGATTATTAGTTTTCAGTAGAATGTTACTGATATCTAAATCTTGTATCCTTACTTACCCAGTGTCCCACAATGAATAAAATCTGCCACTCCAAGGAGCAATATAACCTGAAAAAGAGAAGAGGGGGGGGGGGAAAAAAAAAGCCCTTTTGCTGCCTGAGTATTTAAATGCAATAATTTTTCTACTCCCTCAAGTTATAGCACAAAACCAAATGAATTTCACTGAACTTGTGATATATGTGAACCAGACCTACTGCATTAGGCAGGCTATAAAATCTACCAACCATGAAGC
Organism: Platyrinchus mystaceus; assembly: GCA_035041135.1. NCBI lineage: Eukaryota > Metazoa > Chordata > Aves > Passeriformes > Tyrannidae > Platyrinchus > Platyrinchus mystaceus. The sequence continues at coordinate 41,196,291 of JAWWLV010000088.1, read as the reverse complement.
AAGCTAGTTTCATAACACATTTACAGCATTATATTGTACTTGTTGAGTACAATGTGAGTATCAAGACACGCACACCTCCAAAAGTCAAAGCAATGAAATAATAAATATTTCTCAAAGAATATGACAGATAGCAACCTATACTCTGTAAAAGTATATAAGAAAAAACATAACTGTATTTAATTTTTCTGAAATGCCAGAGGAAATGGGAACAATCTACAGCCAAAACACTAACACTCAAGGAAACGCTGGTTTCCTATTATTTCTCTGCCGATGGATCTACACAGGGCATGGAATATAAAAGCTGGTACTAGACATGCTGATAAACTTTACATAGTGTTTTTTAAAACAAGGCCTTTAGATACTTGAATATCATAAGATGAAAAGAGACAGTATAATTAGGAGATGTAAGATAAAAATTATTATTAGGAATTATGAGAAAGATTCTTCCTAAATTTTATTTCCACTTTCCTTGCAACTGTTTCAGCTCCTTCTGAAGACAGATACAGACAAAGTAAAAAAGAAAAAGAAATACAGAACATGCTGAGTTGGAAGGGACCCATCAGGATCATCGAAATCCAACGCCTGGTCCTGCACAGGACACCACAGGAATCCCATCATGTGCCTGAGAACACTGTCTCAACACTTCTTTAACTCTGTCAGGGTTGGTGCTGTGATCACTTCCCTGGGGAGCCTGTTCCAGTGCCTCGGGTGCTGTCACTGCTTACAAGAGTGAAGAGATTGGTACCTTCCACTTCCCCTCGTGAGGATGTTGCAGACCCCAGTGAAGTCTGCCCTCAGTCTCCTCCAGGCTGAACAAACCAAGTGACCTCAGCCACTCCTCATACAGCTTCCCCTCCAGACTCTGCAACATCTTTCTTGTCCTCCTCTGGACACTCTCTAATAGCTTAGTATGTTTTTCACATTGTGTACCCCAAACTGCGCACAGGACTCAATGTGAGGCCACCACAGTGCAGAGCAGAGCAGGACAATCACCTCCCTTGACCGGCTGGAGATGCTTCGTCTGATGCCCCCCAGGACATTGTTGGCCCTCCTGGCTGCCAGGGCACTGCTGACTCATGCTCAACTTAGCCTTTTATTTATTACCTAAGTCTTTGTGCATGACTCAGTAAGTCTTCCTTCTATCTGATATGTAAAACTAGTATAATAATCTGACTGAAATGTTTAGTTTAGTATTTAGTTTAGACATTTAAATACTGCAGTTAACATTCTATGACAAGACATATTTTTCCCTTTAGTCTTCAAATGAAAAGCTTTTTCGCAATCCACTGCATGCACATGAAAGAGCTACCAGCAGATAGGGAATTACTCATTGTGACCTTCTCTGTATGTATGCAAGAAATGGGATTAGACAGCATTCACCTGAGGGTGCTGAAAGAGTTGGCCCACATGATAGCTACCCCCCATTTTCATCTGGGGGATAAAGGTGCCTGGTGCCTGGGAAATGGCTAATGCTACACCTCTGGGCAAGGCAAGAAGTTCTGTGCAGGAAGCTACAGGCCAGTAACCTGAGTTGCTGAAAGGATCGAGGAGCACAGCCTCCTGAAATACATTATTCCACGTTTTCTGAACCATTTTCCTCATTTCTTATTCACAGCTGAAGAATGGGCTGGACAAATGGACCATTTGATGAATTGAAAATTGGCTGTTGTGACAAGCTCCAAGTAGTACTCAATGGGTCAGGATCCAGCTGGTGGCTAATAAAATAAATATATCCCAGAGGCCAAAATGAGCCGCGCTAAATTGAGAAGAGCAGATGACATGCCTTATGGCAGGCAGGACTTCAAAACCTGAAACCCCTTCTTCCAGTTGCTGCACCTGGGATATGGGGTCCATATGCAGGCACCCTTCTGCAAGAGGATAGTTAAGAAAATAGAGAGGGATTAGAGTGCTGTGAGGAGGTCAGAAGCCCGGATCACACAGCATATCAGAGGCTGAGGGAATGGGGTTTGTTCCAACTGATGAAGCAGTGATACTAATCAGTGAATTTCAGAAGTTAAAATCAACACTTCCTAAGAATTGCAACAGAAAACATATTTTGCTGCACATTGAGATTAGAAGCCAAATTTTGTTTTGATGTGCCAGTCAGAAAACTTTTGCTAAGGACATGCTCATATGCATTGAAAAGCAAATCAAACCATCAAGTTTTACAAGACCTTCAAGCAAACAGAGATGTTAAGAATTCTTTTGGAATAACGGTATCATAATTAAAAAAAAATAACACTTCTATTAAATAGTCCAAAACGTTAAGCAATTATACAAAAAAAATGATGCCAAAAACCTTGCTAAAGAGAAGTTCAAGAAAGAAGTCAGTTAAAACAAAAACAAGTTATCTCAAGACAGTGTGGGGTTTCTGTTTTGGTTTTTGCTTTAGAAATAAAACAAAAAAAATAACTGTATTTGAGGTGTAATATTAAGATCACAGAATTTAAACCAAGCAGAAGTCAATTTTTGCCTGGGTAACATAATTAGCAGGAA
>JAWWLV010000088.1:41172168-41184916 GCA_035041135.1 Platyrinchus mystaceus | reverse complement strand
AGTAGAATTATGCTTTGTCCTAAAAATTTACCTAGGCAAAATGTCCAGAAGGGCATCTTAAAATTCTTTCCAAAAGGGAAATACAATACATGGAAAGCCACCACCTACTTGGGATGAAACGTGCACTCTGTAAGCAATAAAATTCTATTACCTAATCACTGAGATTTGAAGCTAAGCTATGGACAAATCTTAACCTTTCACGAGCTGATAGCCCTTTAAAGGAAAATAAAAAATCCCATTTTTACATTGTAGGACTGAATGTCATGATGACATTGATTCCATAAGCTCTGTCACCATGAACACCCTGGATGACATCCCCTCCCCTCTCACACAGTCCCACAGACCAAGATAGTAGAAGTGGGGTTATTGTGTGATTTTTCAGCAGTAGAATTGTGAAAGTATTGTATTTGTTACCTGTATGTTTAGGAAGAGCATTTTTAGAGAATCTTGCCAATACATTGGCACAACATAAAAAAGGCTACGGTGTATAAATATAACAGCTCAAGAACTTACTTGCCTGCTTTTGTACTGCACTAGAGCATGTACCAAACCTGCAGGATCTCTCCACTGTAATGCCATATAAACAGCAATGCTGTGCATAAAGAAGCGGCTGTTTATTTAATGACGTGGCCAAAAGGAGCATAAAAAGGGGATGAAATAAATGTGCTCTTAACAAGAATTAGCTATCCTACCCTCTTTGGTGACAAACCCAGGGCTATTATTTCCTATATTAACAGCAAAAATCTCCCAGGAAACCAAATGCACATTAAAGCTAGAGGAAAACTAGGCAGCATGCAGACAACCTTTGAATTAACCTTGTACTTTAAGGCACATAAACCAGTCCATAAGTTCCTTTTTCTTGCAAATCTAGTTACCTGACGGTAGAAAAGCAGTTTTTGAGACCTCAATCTTAACTGTCACCAAGCAATTAGCCTGGCAGTCCCACCACTGCCTATTTTGAGGATAATTTATTTTCATACAGCCACAAAGAAAAAGGGAAAAAAGGACCTTTGACTGATTCATACAGGAAAATTCTTCAAGTCTAAGGCTTCAGAAGATGGGAGAAGGGTGAAAACCAATTTCCTCAATTATTCTATGACTTTTATCTCCTCAGTTTTACTACTGTTTTTCCCCGCTGTTAGCCCTTAGGAACATCTCTGCAATCTCTCCATCTTCACAGATCAAGAATGAAAAGAGTATTTATGATCATTTATTATGACATTGAAATCATTCATCAACTCTGGTGGTAAGTTTTATGGCATAATTATATCCAAAGAAATAGTTTTCAAAGTTATAAAAATGTAACTTTATCCTTACAGTGTAAATATTCTGATTATTTCATTTTCATAATAATGACAGATATGTGAATATAAAAATTACACCTTAATTTACCCGTACCCAAACAAAAATCTGACTGAATCAGACTACCTACTCACAGCATAGGAAAAACTTATAAGTTATTATACTTCAATACTTAGAAAATTTTTTTTTGTGTTTATTTAAATACTTTCAATTTCAATTTATTTATTATGTCTTTTAGTCATATATTTAAGGTTTTAATAGAAATATGAAGCAACAACTTCATATTATGGCTTCAACAAAGATTAAAATATCTTTCAGTTCTTTACTAACATATGGATTATGCAATCCCTACTCAAATAATTTAGCTATGATATAGATAAAAGCCTTACCATGTAAAAGTAGGATAGACAGCAGCAGATTGTCCAAAAAACTGACCCAGTTTTCACAGACTTCACCTGGAAAAATAACCAAGTATCTATGAATGACAAATACAAGACAGTATTCCAAGATTTCATTCCAACACAATTGTCAAGAGAAGTTCTTTAGCCCACATCAAGTTATATTTGCATGTTTCTGAATTGATGTCCATAGAATCGTACCACAAACGCACTGCTTTCACACACAAAAGGAGCAAAAGCAGAGGCAGTGCATGACCGAACTCTCTGCTTCCTGATCTGAACTAGAATGGTAGTAGCAACACCTCTGGGCTACTTTCTCCAAGATATTAGACCACTTTAGAACTCTAAGTGTTGACTATCCATGCCTTACTTTGGCTGGCATCTGACCCAACTCTGCAATTACAGACATAAGAGCTATTCCGTAATTTTGAAGAACTCAATGTTAATGAGAGCATCCAGATACTACCAAAGGTTTAGCTGGATCCATAAACCGCCCAGGAGCATGAGTTTCTCTAAAATTGATGGTGGTGACTGTGGTGTGGGAAAATAGGAATGAGGAACAGAGATTAAATAAAGCTAGAAAGTTTTCAATAAAATATATTTGATTCACACATAATTCTACAGGAGGTCATGCAAATATTACTGCATATGCAGTTTAGTTAAATATGAATTTCCTAAGAACAGAACTGCTATTATGTCTCAGTTACTCTAAAATAACAATGTAGGTTGATTCTATTATTATCAAACACAGTACACCTTTACAGCTGCAGCTTATTCTAAGACCAGATTTAAAAAAAACCTGCATTTAGAGTAACACCAGTCACTCAGTCATGAAAAAAATTCAATTCCCCTCCATTATATTCCTACCAACTACATCCCAAGTTTAAAATATTCTAAAGCTAAAAATATCTGTGAATACAAAATTATGAGAAAAGGTGTAATGACCTCGTACTTATGTGCAGACACTCAAAATGAGAAGCGTATGCACTCCAGGAACACACAAGGGACAGTACGCTACAGTGTCTGTGCTGAATTAACAATATAGTTATGCTGTTTGTGTTATTTCCAAACTAGATTCAATGATCCAGAAAAGATACAGCTTGCCCAAACTCCTTCATGCAAAACTGCATTACAGAGGAAATTCTACATACAGATTAAGGAGTGACTGACAAGCAGCTTTAGCAAGCACGCTAATTAAAAGACATAAGACTATTTTTTAAGCATGCAAGTAACATTAATATCTTGCTCTAGACAACTTTGAGTATTTAATTTGGATACTTAAGTCAAAGCCCAGACAGTCCATACAGTCAAAAGCTTCTCCAGAAGACAATTCAAAGCACTCTATATTCAGTCTACTGCTTTTCACCAAGTATGTAAGGAGGCTAAAAGTTTGATGCACACATAGTGTTAATATCTCCAAACTGAAAAACAATCCCTCTGTTTGTTTAAATTTACAGACTCATCATCGTTTTTATTATTACTATAGGATACACACACTTCAGCAGAACAGTACTGCTACATAGTGAACTAAAGAGAATGATTATGGAGTGGTTCAGATCATGTGACTTCTCAGTACTTGCCTGATCAAGAGCCAAGGGGAAGAGGGATGAGAGGGAGGAAAATAAGAATTCAATGGATTCTAAGAAAAATCAGTCACTGGGTTGGAGGAGGAACCAAAAAACCTTTCCAAAGCAAAAGACTCAGCAATTACTTACCCATAAATAGTATGTGAACTGCAGTGCAAAAATAGCTATGCCTTCATTGTCAAATGATCCTGCTACTGATCGGGATATGTAACCTGGAACTATGGCGATGAAACAGGCAGCTAAAAGCCCTGCTCCCTGGTTCCACAGTTCTCTGGTGAGCAGGAAGGTAGAAATAGCTGTAAGGCCGCTGAAGACTGGTGCTAGAAACACACATACATCTCTTATATGGACTGTCACGTTAAGCATATTTAAAATCCAATGTATAAGGCCTGCTGTCACCATCAGTCCTGGGTATACCTACAAGGAGAGAAAAACAGAACAAACCAAAACATTAGGTTATTGCAGAAAACTATCATGGTAGGTTTGTTTAATTTGCAATGAAATAGTAATTTCTTAAGCTGATATAAAGCAGCTTAAGATAACAGAATTATTTTAATACTACTTTAATCAAGTTTTGACAACATCACTGAATATAAGAGGTTTTTAAATTTTATCCAAATGCAAACAATAACATATAATCTATTTCATAAATGAATAAGCAGCATACAGGTAATATCCTACCTTGTTTGACATTTAACATACAATGAGAAGAATTTGCCATTAAGGTATGGAAGCAGAAGCTAAAGTTTGCAACAAAATTTCAAGCCAGCTAACAGCTTTAAGAAAAAAAAGCCCAAGACAACAAGAAGAAACCCAAAATTTCCCAGCCCTATCCATTTTCCTTCAAAATACACCATGACATTCTTTCACTTCTTGATACCAATGGGGAAAGAAAATGCGCATCAACAAAAACTAATTTTTTTAAAGTTGAAAAGTTGATGGTCAGTCAGTTGAGTGTTATATATTTGCAAGACATCAGTAGAGATCTTTAGATATGAAAGATTAAAATAAAGTCCTGTAAAATTCAATTAAGATGTCCTCCAGGAAAAGTACGAAATCTATTGAACCCATCACAAAATATTGGAGAACTTTAAAATATTCTTAATAGGAATTCTACCCTCCCACATTTATCAACATTAGAAAAATCAATACATACTAGAAAAGTTAATAAGAACTTCACATGCCTTCGTTTCTTTCAAAAATGAAGAAGGGCATTGTAGGAAATTAAATTAACAAATGACAAAATGTTCCCCTGCATATATTTCAATTCTCTTACCCAAGGGGTTTTAATTCATATAACATAGGTATGAAAAACATGCATTTATGTTACATAAAAAGTCTCAAGACTTTATCTTCTTTACTTTGGTATCTCCAAGATACCAAAACAAATGGTGATCTCTTACAAAAAAACCTCGTTAATGCCTTTAAATGGTATGTACTGTAATTAAAAAGCTTTCATGAACTTTCACACATTAAGAAACTGGCTGTGGCTGTGTTAGTAACGTGTTACTAAAGGTATTCCAATGAACAACATTTGTCTTCTGATTTGATAATATTGTTTTGTACATCTTTCCTGTCCTGTAACTAGCATCAACACCAATCTTAACTAGTCCTGATGCTTCATACATTCATTCATTAAATCAATGATTTAATTTCACAATGTCTTTTCCCACTGAAATCCTAACTTTTTTCCATACATACATAAAGTCTACTCAACATATACCACTGGAGTAAACTTGTACCTTAAGAGATTTAATTAACCGTTTTGAAAAAGAAAATTAAAAAAAAAAATCGTTTTTCCTTTTTTGATTTCATGTACAAGAATTACAGGAGTAAAACCCTTTTTTATTACCATAAGAAGTTCATACATAAGGAAGTTCTTTATTTCTTGTTCACAGTATGGTGTTGGATAAAAACTAAAGCATGTTGACTCACTCTCAGTTTCTGCAGCTAAAAATTAAAAACATCTTGATATTCCCTCTGCAGCAATTTGACAATTAAAAGCATATTTTATTAAGAGTCTCCTTTTACTGATGTCATACTTGTAATGAAAGTTCAAAAAACTTACTGCAAAGTCACCTTTAAGTTATTATTACAATACTTACAGTTCCACCTACTATTCTTCCTAGTGGATACCATGCTCTTTCATCAAACCAATTTAAAAATTCATAAAACCCATGAGATGCAAGATGATGTGTTGATCTATAGTTAAACCTAGAAAGAAACAGAAGAAAAGATGAGGGGGTAAGATAAAAATCAAAAACCTGTCAAGATAAAAATGAAGAACTTCAGCATCTCATTTAGTATAAAAGTACAATGGTCCTCTCTAAATCTATAGCATTCTAAGGTAAATTTAAGTTCCCAGTTACTAACAACTATATTTTCTTCATTTCTACAGCCAGTGTATTTAGACATGATATATTATGGTCTTTGGTGGAGGTTTTTTTGTGTGTAAACATTAAAAGGTTTTCTATCACTCTGAAGAACACTCTGGCCATTTTGTATTCCTTTTTAAAGCTACTAGTTTTCCAATATAGCCTCTCAAATCCAGAACATCACTTAGGTAGAATTAAAATCATGGAAGAATCAACGCAACACTCCCATTCTGAGACAGGACAGCTTTGGGGTACATTTGCTGCTGCTCTACCTCCTGTAAAATTGAGAGGTGACTAATGTAATAGACAATGGGAATCAGTCTGTTAATTCACACTTTCAAACTAATGGCCTTCACATATTCCCTTATTTCAATCCCCTTCCCTTCAAGCAAGTAAAAATGTATACAATACAGTATCTCTATAGATGAAGTTTCACCTTCAAAGTTCGTACATTTTCTGCTGCAGAAAATGTCTTGTAGAACAAAAGCTCTCCCATGAATACCTTCAGTTCAGTCTACAAACCATTAAAAAACATCCATGGACTGCCATTAAGGCACTAATCTTTCACTTTCCCAGCACAATATATTCCAAACTTCTGATAACAAAACTTCTCAACTATTAAGAAGTCCATTAATTCTAGAAATTAGGTATCAGGCTGTGAAAAGAACTACAACGCATGTTGCCCCAAAACGGCAACTCTTTTATGATCATTCGTTGAAAAGCCAAACTAAAAAGGCTACAAGTATCGATAAGGGCAAGTTTTCCAAAGTTTAGGCTTAGCGATGCCTGGGTTAACACAAGGTCTGAAACAAGCAACATCCACAAAGCCAACCCTTCTAATAGATACTCTAATTGGAATTCAGTTAACAGTGTGAAATTCACTAGTTAAAGAAGTATTAAAAATTATATTCATTACTTAAGTAGAAGTTCAGGTGACTAAATGGAATACCACAACAGGTTAGATGAGCAAACCACCATGAAAGACTTCCATAGACACTGCTAGTATTCACGACTAGAAAAGCTTGGGTGTGTTTTTCATTTGTCTATTTTATGAAAGTATCCACTTGTATCAGTTTCATTTCTAACACAGATTGTACAGCTACAGCAAATTCTCTTGCATATTTAGGATTCCCAAAACATTACAGGTTTACCTTGAAGTAAATCAACGGAATCAAGCTACTGTCATTCAAGACTGCAAAACGCACCAAGTTCCTAACTGTTTAATCAGTAAAAGTCTAATATCTGAAATAAATCCACACTGAGGTCATGAGCAGCTTTATTCATCTACACAGTGACAGAACAAAAAGAACTGAAATTCAAGTTCAGATGTCGGCAAATTTGCATATTTCAACTGACTGAACTATAACAGCAGTGGTCAAATGACATTAAAAATAAGTAAATGAAAAATACAGTGAAGTATTTTCAGGAGCACTCTCTTACATGTTCACTAAGCAATTATATAGGATACATTACCTGATAAAGCTGTGGACTTTGAAGAGTTATTAGTCATGTTTATATAAGAAAATTTATACGAACATCAATCATTCTGACCTAGAAATCTTTGATTCAAACAGCAATGTGACACTGGTTTCTAATAAGCCTACAACTATTCCCATTTGACTAGATTTCTAAATATTAATTAATTCTCCATTTCTGAACTGTCAACTATAGTGTGATTTATGAAATGCTGTACCTGTGAAATGAGCCTCTTATCTTAGTATAGCGAGGTCTATTGTTAATTTCTGTAGTGCCAAGTGCCTGCAGTAGAGTGTGAAACAAATCAGGAGTTTCACATTGCAGAAGATGCACACGATCCAGCCGGCTACGGACCAGACATAAACCACACTGAAAACCCAGCCAATATTGTCATCCTAGAACTTTAAAAAGGAAACATGAAAGATGTTTACTAACATGGATTACTTTTGAATTTTTAGATCATGACTCAAACTCAGAGGCTACAGAAGTATGACTAATGTTTACTTTTAGAGCATTAAAAGATTAGTCAAACAAATGAAATAGCAAAGAACACATACTGGCATTCTGCTCATGTTTTGAACCAGTAAAGCTTCGTAACTGACTTCAGAAGGACGTGAACAACTGTTCTGTGCTTTGGCAGCATCGCATTAGGTCTTTAATAAGAATAATTCAGAACTGAAATGCAACATAACAGCACTTTAATTCTACCACTTCAGAGGTAAGAATTTAATCTTGCCTCCTAATGTACTTTTAGACAGATACAAATCTATTAACCCTTCTTTCAAAAAGCAATTGATTCTTTTGCCACAAATGAAAGCATGTAGAGACAACTGGGAATGTCTTTACAGCACAAATTATTGGCAATATTACAGGTACATTAATTTTTCACTGTGAGAAGACCTATAAGTGACAAAAAGAAATAACCTTCTGGACACAAAACCCTAAAAATTATTTAGAAGCTTAATTCAGCACCTCACTTTGACATAAAAAAAAAAATAATGCCCACTTCACCTCCCACTAGGTAACCTGCAACCAAAATTTAGTTAAAATGTCAATATAAACATATAGACCCATCAGAAAAAGCTTAATGAGTGATGCTGCATATCAAAGCCAGCTTCAGGCACTGAAAAAGTGGCAGCAATGGGCAGTGCATCAGACAACAGCATGGTCTGGCAACCATATGATGATGCCATATTATGCTCTGATATCACCCACTTTATAGCACTCTTGGTTAGGGACAAGCCTGAACCTTGTGAAACTGTTTCCTTTTTGGCCAGAATGGAGATAGCTGCTGACAAACGGTATCACATCACAAACCACAAACCTTCTTACTACCTTGGTACTTTTCAAACTGTGCTTGAAATGCAGCACAGTGGTATTGTATTTCTACAGTACCTGAAACTATCTATAGGTTTCACAGGGGTGCAAAATAGCCCTCGAAAATATTAGAAAAACTGTCACCTTTGCCTACACCTGCAACTGGGAGATTTAGGGGCTGCAACTGAGGGAGAATCAGAACAGAGGCAAGAACAACCAGTGCTGGGTAGGGGTTGCATTTCAGGCTTGGGTGTCACTGCCTGCCCTAGTTCTTCCACCACCACCACCAGCAAGAATAGGTGATATTTAGGGGTTTTATCTACTCGCTTTTTTGACGTGCTACACCTTATCCAAGGAGACACTGGAGTACACTGCTGGTTACACTGACTGAATAGTATGCAGTACTATGTGACAGAACCAGAGTGAAGAAAAGGATCCTTTTTCTCCCACCCTCAACCCTCACAGCCATCTGATCTTGAGGTATGGGAACAGTTTACCCATCTCCCAAGATTCCCTTTTTATCCTCCCTCATCCCTTTGAGGCAAGTAAATTTGAGACAGACCTGAGAATAAAGAACAAAATTATGTGAAGCACATGCCTAATTAAATACTTAACTAGAAAGACCGAGACAAATACTCAAGTTCTCAGCCCATGTTGTGAAGAACATACACTTGCCAATATTCAACTAAGGGCCAGACTAACATTAGTAAGTGTTGATGTTTCTTATTTTAGCTGACATTCTATGAGGAAAAGTGATGCTCTGCTGCTCTCCTTGCCTCTTTCTGTCAGGTCTGTAGTTTGAACTGTCTCCTCCTCCAAGCTAAGCTTTAGAGGAATAATCAAACATTCCTAAGTCTTTTTCCTAAGTCAGAATTTTAAGTCCCAGCTGCCAAACTAGGCTGGTATTGTAGTTTGAACCCTTGGGGGGATGCTCTAGTGTCATAAATGCACTCTATGCATGGTACCATTAATTTTGTGGCACTACTGGAAATACCTACATTATAGTCAGTTCAGTAGACAACTGGAGATAAGTTAATAAAAGATATAGTTCTCATTTTTAAAGCTTATTTTACCAGAGAACAGAGTACAAGCAGCAACAACAAAGTAACTCAACAGGGGCATTATTTTTTTTTTAGTAGCAACATTAATTTAGAAAGCTTAACTAGGAAACTTATAAAGTAAAGCCTGTAAAGTTTTCACTTATATATTATGTACTCTTAATACATAATCTTAACTATCTGTTCATGCTTAGGTTTGATTTTTATTCCATCCTATGAACTGCCTTTTTGATGACACAAGGTAATACTGTAAGATGATTACTTAACGCTAGTCACAGCAATCACTCTTTATCCAGGAGCTACAGAATTCTCCAGCACTTCACAGCAATAATTACTGCTGTATTTATAAAGAGACATCTTTGGTTTTGACGTTCCAAGTATTTCCTTGACAAAATACTATTTAAGATAAACGTTAAAATAAAATTTATCCTACTGAGAAAAGAAAATAAGAGCACACGTAGAGCAACGCAGTTACTTCATCCAGACCGTAACAACACTTAAGGTAAATTATACTGACAGCGATGGAATTCATTCAACCCCTCCATTCCAACAGAGCACAAGATCAGTGTGTTGCTTCTTGTGGGAATGGTGACTGTTTAAACCCCAATCAATTTCATGCTATTATTGCCCCATCATCTAGACTTTTTATCCAGCATTTCATAGCCATCTGAGAATATGTAATCTCCTTACAGGCAGAATCTGTTGAAAAATTTCTAAGCCTGCAATTATAAAGGCTTCTGTGCTCTAAGTCTTCATCTGCAGATGCACAAAATTTTCACATCTGCAAACTCAGTAAAATGACGTGATACAAGCTGTGAATGTTACAAGCTATCTGAGCAATTCTAGGAGTCAGTTTTTAATGCAAATGTAGATTACAGAATCAATTCTGCCATACAGCATCTAATTAGAGATGGCAAGTCTACATTCTTGAAAAAGATAGTTGTGGATTGACTCCATATCCGACATATTCTTTGCAACCAAAGGAAGAATTTATTCAGCGCAACACTATGGAAAATCTAATGAGAAACTTCAGTAGCTTCCACTGAAACCAAGAAACATATATACAGTATTCCGTATCAAACTTTAAAACACCTGCTTGCCTACATATTATACTACAGGTACAACATCCTGCAAGTCTTATTCTGAACTCTATATCTATGAACAAGCAATTACCACAATGAGTTCTGGTTTTCAAAATGGAAATATAGTACCCCATCAATCACATAATGAATTCAACGCACTGCAGCAGTATTTCTCATCAGGGAAATCCTTACTTGTGTTGTGTTTATAACCTTGGTAAGTATGTATGGACATTTAAGCCATTTTCAAATAATCAAGATCAGAATTTTGGAGCAGCAATACCTACAGGCAAAAGTACTCATGACAGGTAAAGAGCCTTTCCTAGTGCCCCCAACCCAAACCCAAGGTGTTAGACCTCCCAGTAAGAATGGACAAAACATACACTGAGATCTAACTGTGTAAGAACCCATGAGATGAAGGGTGGTCCTCTGTTTATCTGAGCCAAAACTGACATAAATCTGCAAAATGGAAGAGCAACCAGGCAATTTCATTTCAGAGTAATCTCCTTTCTTTTTGACTTAACCTCATATCAGTGGAATGGTTTTATTAGGTCATAAATCTAATACAAACACATACTGCATGATTTTTGTCCCTAATTAGCACATTTATATATAATTTAAGTCCTTATATGTCCACAAATCTTTTTTCTGGAATCTCTCTAGGTACACATCTAGCATGGTTTTATGTGGAAGCTGTTATCACTTTGCACTCTCAACTCCTGCACCTCACTGGACAACAAACAGCCAGGAGTCATGAGCACAGGAGCTCTACCCAGTCTTCCACAAGGGACATGGAACATGTTTGCACAGTTCTTACTAAAGTTGATTGAAAGACAACTATTAAGTAAAGTCCATCAGAAAGAAAAAAATAAAAACTTTGATAGATGTGGAGTTTAATATTGTCCTAATTATAATGTTTTTAGGGGGTTAAATATGGAATTTTGATTGTGTATATCAATGTGTGGATATGTAATTACCCTGTGCATTCTGAGATAAGCCTCAACTAATATCAAGTATTTTCTGCAATACTATTAGAATGATCCCTGATGGGTAAAACAGTAGAAAGCCAAGGCAGAAAAAAAAAGTTGGATGCAGAAAAAAAAAAATCAGCAGGGCACCTATTTTTTCAGGTCCAACATTCAACTATGCTCAATGGAAATCCTGGAGAATGGTAATAGAAGAACCATTAAGAATTACCATTAAGAACATTAGAATGTCCCCAATGTGTTTAAGAAGGATTACAGCATTCCTACTGCCACTACTTGGCATGGTATTTTCACCGCCTGCAATAAGATGTCACGCTTAGCAAATGCTGAAATCAGGAACCGCATGCTGCCAGTGGCTTAATGGTATGAAATTCTACAGGCAGCATACAGCCACTAACTTCTTCAGAGAACCCAGGGCATCTCCAATATTTTTGCTAAAGAACTGCAAGCTTTTTAAAGCATTCCATGACCACAACTTATATTTTTCACACAATATACCAGCATTTGAAGCCACGATATGCTTCCCATCATCACTGTAGTGGGTGTATATCTGTCTGTAATTTCAGACACTTCCTCTGATGCCTACTGCACTTTTTCATTACTTTTTTTGTCTTGCTTTTGAACTATTCGATGTCTCAAGGCAAATTATTATGAAAAGAGTTAGTTTTATCAATATTAAAAGGCATATTTCGCCCGTGAATTTTGCCATTCATAACATTTAACAACATTTTAGACCTAAAAAGAAAGCGATGATGACATTTTTCTTGGAACAGTCAAAGTTCCCAAGGGATTTCAAAGATAAGATGCAAACAGAACCATCTGAAATTGCTAGAGGGGAAAACTGAATGCTCATTTTCTACCAGACATACACTTTACAACAGATACTACACTACAACCGGCATCAATATGGATGGCAATATTGGGTCTGTATCTTTTGACAGCATCAGCTTCTCAAGAGGCATCAAGTCTCTGCTCAGTACAGTATGAACTACCACAAACTCCAAAGGCCCCACAGTGCTATGTCTGTTTCTCTCTAAGTGCTATTGGGCTACTCTGTGGCAATTAGCCTGGAATGTTGCAACTCTGAAGGTTTTGCACAGAATTCAAAACAATGTTCAAGACGGGTGTTTCTTCCAGATCAAACAGATTTGTGCTGGACTTGTTTTTAACA
>JAWWLV010000088.1:41114564-41167874 GCA_035041135.1 Platyrinchus mystaceus | reverse complement strand
AATATGCTGAGTTGGAAGGGATCCACAAGGATCACTAAGTCTAACCCTCAGCCCTGCACAGGACCATCCCCAAGAGTAGTGCCCAAGAGTATCTTGAGAATGCTTCTTGAACTCTGTCAGGCATGGTGCTGTGACCACTTCCCTGAGGAGCCTGTTCCAATGCCCAGACACTCTCTGGATAAAGAACCTTCTTCTAATATCCAACCTAAACCTTCCGTGACACAACTTCAGACCATTCCCTTGGGTCCTGTCACTGTTCCCCTCAGAGAAGAGATCAGTGTCTGCTCCTCCACTTCCTCCATAAGAAAGTTGTAGACTGCAATGAGTTCTCCTCTCAGTTTCCACACATATGCTTTGAAGCTATCACAAGTGTTATTATAGAAATATTCACAGACTACACCCACCATTGCCTCAATCACACATCCAAGAACACGCCCTTTCAAAACCAAATCACCTCTTTGACCAGCCTGCTACAGTGGTATACACAGTTTGGAAGCTACAGCTCCTCTGTCTTCTAACAGTGAAAGGATGAGTTTCATTTCTAATGCCATTTTACTAAATCATAAGTTATGACTTGAGGTACCATGCCTTTCCCTGCTCCCCCATTGCTACATAAGGCAAAGGAATTGCATAAGGCAAAAGGAATGCCTGGATGCCCATGAAAATGGGGGAAGGAGAATACTAAAGCAAGAGGTTCGGTTGCAATTCAGGTGGGGTTGGAAAATGGTGTAACGCACAAGGTATGTGAGAGCTGTTGGGAAGGGCCTAGCAGAAATTCTCAAGGGACAGTTATTAGGTCACATAATCCTAAATCTTCTCTCTCCTTGCTCTCCAGACATGAATTAAATTGGCCTGTTCCAGGACCTTTCACGCTTCAATCCCCACCAGACTGTATGCCCTCTCAACTCTTTCCACAAATGCGCATTTAAATTAGAAAACTAGAGTTAGCCTTCATGTTGAGAAAAGGGATTCAGCTCTAGATCCCAAACATCCCAAATAACTATTTAAGTCTTATTTCTGGCAAAACTTTTGAATCCTTACAACACAGTAAAGAGCTTTAGCAGAAACTATTGATATGTTCACCCCTCAATAGTCCATGACCTGCTGGTCAGAGAACTCATGGGTACTTGAGATAGGATCAAGGTACAAGATGTGCCAATACAATACCTTGCTACCTCTGGAAAAGGGGAGTTTCTCCTCTCCCTGCTTGCAGTTGCAGACCCGACACTTGCGCTTACCAGAATTCTGCAAGTTGCCTTAACTTGTTAATGCAGCAGAAAACTATCCCAGGAAATATTCAGTAGATGATGGGAAATTCATGAGAACTGCTTCACTTGATTAGATGCAAATATGGCAAATTTATACTGGTGAAGACAAGCTCAGCAGCACTTTGTTGTACTGTGGATATTCACAATTAGTCTTGACTCAAAACACTCTGAACCCCCATCTTATCAGCCACAGCAGCTTTCTGGAGGTTCTCAAAGGAACCTGTGGAATTATCTTCCATGTGTTTTCCAACGCACAAACGATACCCATGGGTACTCCAGCACAGGGCATTAGGCAATGAGACAGAGGACAACCCTGCTTAACTTCCCAGGTGAAAGCACCATTCAGCTAACATTTAAAGCTGCTCTGAGGCTTGAAGGTAGCCCCGAAAGAAGACAGCAGGTGGCACCGTATGGAACATACTCTCACAAAGCAAAACCACGATGAGTACAGCCAAATATATTGTGTTGAAACCAGAGTGCAATGGAAGCATAAAGAAAAAAGGACCCTGATGTTGACTTACAAAAGCAAAAGGCAGAAAATAAAACAGTGATGAAACAATTACAAGCGCGACATATTTCACGCAAAACATATCACCCAGTCTTCTGCCAAGCAAAAATTGGGCTTTACTGTGGGAGGGTGGGGCGAGAGTTGGCGAAGTAGCAATAGAATACAAAACTAAAGCACTAAAAATTCCTTGGCTCCTAAACATGTTTAGCCATAGGAGAATAATTACATTTGTTATCACTAGATGACCTGAGATATCACAAATTAAGACACCGTTGCAAATATTTAAGGTAGTCTCTCTAGTGTCATAATCCATTTTCTATTTGGCAAGTGAAAGATTAAAACTGTTACAGAGTAAAATGAATTGTGAGACACATGCAATAGTTTTTCAAATGTTACTTCAGACATTTGACATCAGACAAATCGTTCTCGTAACTTGAGTAAGAATAAAAAAGTCAAAACACAGTAGCATTACACAACTTCTTGGAAAACTCAAACATTGCGTTGGCTGTCATGACTCTCATTCTACAGTAAAGTGAGCCAAAGAGACGCCCATTTACTTACATTGTTAACATCGATATAATGCCAAAGCTCCAATTTCGTTTCACTGACCTTCTAAATTAGAAGAATTGCAACTTTAAGGCATTTTATCTATTGCCAGAGAATGAATTAAAGGCATTTTAAAGACCTTTAATACTCAAATGATCAACCTCAAATATTTCAACCACAAAGATGAAGCTGCCTTTTACAAAATAAATATTTCAAACAATATTTATGAAATTCTAAGTTCCTTAACTGAGTTTCCGAATGCTGCTTGGGATAAGTTTAGAATACGAAGGAAACACATTCAACATATGCAATAGATTATTAAAAAAAAAAATAAATAAAAAACTGGATAAATATAGAAAAGTATTCCAGACAAGAAGGCTTGTTTTGTTGTTTTGCTTCTGCATCAAGAAAATGCACTGCTGTATTTTCAAATCCTCTGGCTATAGCACACACATATTGTATTCCACATGTATTCCTCCCAGTCAGCTGCATCCGCAGAGAGGTAGTTTCCATACCCAGATTTTTTTAATATATCCATCTATTGGGAAAATAGGAATAAAAATTAATAGTTACACTTCTTGGATTTAAAGAAGTTGGCTACCATTTATGTATAATAGTCACAAAAAGAGAATGCAGAACTCACAAATAGAACTCACACAAAAATGTAGGCTGCCCAGCTACGTGTGCTAAAACAGTTTAAAATTACATAATTACATCCTATTTTTCCCTTCTACTAAATCCATATTAAAACAAAAGGACAGACAGTGCCCATGTATACAGTGAGCCATTATTTTAAATAAATGTAAATAATACTGTATTAAACAGTCTAGAAGATAATAGCAGTCTCACTAAGAACACCACCAAAAATCAATAATCAAGTCAAACTCACATCCTCCACTGCAATGTAGCTTCCCCAATGATTTTGCCTGTTTGTCTTAAGTGAGAGAAGTTTTGAAAAGGTGTTTTGCAATTCTTCGTGGATTACCAGCTGAAGAGAACTTGAATGTGCTCTTTACCTAACAAACTAACATAACCCATATAAACTGACTGCCATAGAAAATTATATGATGAGCACTGTAACACCTGGTAGTAATTATCATTACAGTCCACATACCCCAGTTATTTATGTTAGATGGGCTCTTAAAAAAGTAGCATATGATACTGGACTTTGGTGTCCTATAGCAAACAGACATTTTAAATACCATTTCCTGCTCTTGGAAGTGCTGATGTAAAAACACTCAGTTATTCCTTGTTTAAAACAGACTGTTTCTTTTTCTAAAGCACAGGAATACTGCTGCACATAACAGCAAGAACTTTTGAAGTATAGGAAGCATTTAATTCTCTGTATGCCAAAGGAGCTCTTACCCTGGGAAAGCAGCACTAAGTTGCAAAATACAGAAGCTGATCTATTTTGTTTGTATTTATGTCCTTAAATTCATTCCTCGGGCTGCTTCAACTTATGTAAAGTGTGGTGGAGCATTAGGGTCAATTTTACAGTACCTCTCAAGCCCAGACCTAGCAGCACCCACATTAAAAACACCTCAGTCACCCTGTATCAGCTCAGATGAAGACCACAAACTCTGCTCAGCTCTGGGGCCAAAGTAAAGTCTATGTGCTGGACATAGTATAAAAAGACTAATAGCAAGACTTGTCCTAAGTCCACTTTGTTCTCCAAGCAAGTAGTAAGACTGATGGCTAGAAGAAGTTCTGCTAAAAGAGTTAATAATAATAAAAACATCAGCACACATCCCGCTACAGGGTCCAGGCTCCACAGGCTCCAAAAGCAGCCGCTTTAATGGCTTTGCTAAGTAGAAGGAAGCCCTCAGGATCAGCCCTAAATGTCACTACAAATATACCTCAAAGGGCTTGCAAGAGTGGAATTTTCAAAAATTAAGGAGGAAAGTCTGCAACACACATAGAGATAGACATTAAATGGAAAATAACCTGACTAAATCAGAAGAGATTCTTGTGGAACAGCAAAGACACCTCCCTAACCTCAGTCTAGCCCCAACCCACTCAAAACCTATTAGTTCCTACAGGATTTTGAATTTTCCTGATAACTGTACTGGTCAAAATTTTTATTCTCCCCTCCTCCACCAGTTCAACATGTGACAGATTTAAAAACATGAGTATTAGGATTACAAGCTGCCAAAAACAGAGACTATTAGAGAGAGAGTCATGATGGGAAGCAAAAGGTAACATTTATAAACCACCCCTAACCCTATGTAATCAAATCAAATTTCTGTTTTAAAACCAGAACATATTAAGCTGTTCAAATAAAAGGATATCTGCCAAAAAAAGTCCATTCAAGGATTTTCATTGTAGCATTTGCTCTAGTTAGTCAAGTGTGTTTGCTGAAGACGATTTAAAAAAAAAAAAATCGTGGCATTAAAAGCTAAACTTGATGGTTCAGTCAACCCAACCTACATAAAGCATTCTGATATCTTTTCCTTTTCATGTTTCACACTGCTATCCATAAATCAATAAAGGGGTCAACACTTTGCAAGCATTCTGTCTTACCTCTTATGTTTTCCAAAAGAAGACTGTACGGAGACTAGCGATAGTCTCTGTACTCAACCATACTCTGCATGTGTTTTATGAGCACTGCCTCTCCCACCTGTCCTGCATAACCCCATTACTGCACCCACATGAAATCTGATGAGGTTTTCACCCCAATTACAAGTTGTGCAAGTGAGGAGAGAAACAACACCTGCTAAATAAAGATGACAGAAGACAATTGTAGATATAGAGCAGAGGTTTGATTCTTACATGACTGCTATTTTATGAGGCCACACAGTGAACTGCTTTTCAGCTGCATCGCTCTAACTGAACAAATCTAGCCTGAGGTCTCCCCACTCACAAAGCAGTCTCAGCTGTGCCTTCAACTCTGCCCAATGTTCTTTTTCCAGATTATCCTCTTTCCATTAAATTTCTAATATTTACCAATTTCACAAGCAGTAGAGAAGTTCGGTACAGTCAACTGCACATCATCTTGACTGTTAATGCCATATCAACCTTATAGAAAAATTTACTTGGCTGCAAAACAGCTCCCTCCAAGTAGCTAAACAATATCTTACAATCTAGAAACCCCAAAAGCTAGACTACCCTGTGCTAACAGAGTTTCTCAATCCATGTCATACTGCAAAAAGTGATCAAAAAAGATGCCTGATCTGGATCTTCCTCATTAAAGGGTGGGTGGTGGGGGGGAGGTGGTGAAACCTGGCAGACTATTTTCACATAAAAATCTGTAACCTTTCCTTCCATGAACACACAGGCTCTGCTGAATCAGATTTGGAGACTATGCTAGAATATTTTTCCTACTATAATAAAATGGCAGAAAATAGTCTGAGCCACCTGAAATTCTGCTAAAATTATTAGTATTACTACAGTATGAAAAACTTCCATCATTCAAATGTTAATAGTAAGAATGTACTCTGTTAAAAAACATAGTCCAATAAAATACTAATAGAGTACTTATTTCATAGAATCAAAAAAGTTGTAAATAAAGACAGTATAGTAAATTTTTAATATTAATCTCATGACATTTGCAACATCTCAAAATCAATTCAAAGGGATTATATTCAAACTGGATTGGAATCAAATGCTCTCCTGAGGTCTGGAAGTTGTCTAAGATTATAAACAAAAGGAATTGTTTTGGAAAAGAATCTTAAAATCTGAGGGAAATATTTCCTAAACAGATCCACATTCACGTACTCCCCTTCAACAAGACTGTGGAATGGGTTGAAAGCTCCAGAAAGACAGCAGGTTGGAGACAAAAATGGCTGCCACCCCTCAAGAACACATTTACTATACAATCTGCTGCCTGTTTGCCCAGCAAGAAGAGTCATTTGCAGGTAACCAATGGCCAGATGAATAACATGGGTGAGCACTGTTAATTGAGATTATATCATCCTCTTTACATGATTGTTCCCCCTCTCCTTATGAATACCAGTTTAACTACTCTCATTCACCTCTTCTTTCATCACTCCTGTTGCTCCAGTGTCTTAACACACTCTGGTTTTATATGTATACATTCCTTCACTCTATCATTGAATCACAGTTTGCCCTCTAAAGTCAGTCATTATTTACATTCCTTCCCAATGTTCATATGCTTCCTCAAAAATAAAGAGGCTAAACTGTAATATGAAAAACTGGTGGTGAACAGCTCAGGGAACTAAAATGTTACAGTATTTTGACAATTTACCTCATTGAATCAACTTACTATGACTTCCTTATAGAAAGCACAAAGAAAAAAGCAGGACTGCCCAGTGGGTGACAGAGGAAGACTACTACAGAAGCAACCATCAGATAGCTAACTATAACATAAACCCACAACCTTACTGTCTCAACTAAAACAGTACATTTACACAACCTCCAGTGATCGATCAATTCCATATACCACTTCTAATGTTCACTCGAGTCACACTTTGTATTTTAATGAAGCTTTCATGTCATATTTATAGGTGTTAAATTATGTTTTCATTAATGAAAGAAGTTCATAACAACTCAAGAATCCATCTGGCAAACATGATTTGAACGCAACAAAACCCGTCTTTTTGACAGTGCCTAAGATAAAAATCTCAACTTCCTTTAACCTGTCTGCCTCTGAAATGCAAGCAGTGACACTGACCTTATGCTTATTTTCACCAGTTCCTCCCCATTCAGCAAAGCCCACTAACGGTAGATGATAGTATCAGTGATGAGGAGATGCAATGCTATCATATCTAAACCCATACTTGCCACCAGCACAATTACATGACCTCAGTGAGGTACAATAAACAATGGTCACCCTAATGGCAGGTAAATAGCTGGTGGTTTGAGCGATCAATGCTGCTGGTTTGGAAGAGGCAAAGATGTATATGAGATTGTGGTAGTGCTGTTCAGTGCCAGGAACTGGCAGGGCAGTAGGAGACAACATTCCCGGCAGGAATTAGTAGGCAAATGTAAGTGACAAAGGCCGCACTGGTGTGTGCCATCCTGCACATGCAAACTGGTGCAGAGATGGTCCCATGCTCAGGGATACCAGCTTCTGCATTCCAGCTTAAGAAAGCTTTCACTAAAGTATCTGGAATTAATCTGGCTTTTAGCAAGATGTTAAAATTCTCAGGGAAAGACAGAAGTTAGATCTAACATCATGGGATATGATTAATGATTCAGATACAGTTCTCACACGTGTGACTTAATGGTAAGAACTGTGCAAACAGAATGAATGCTGCTATTTTGACAGCACTCCCTGAAGACTACTGATGTACCAAAAGTTGTTACAATTTCAGTCAGTAGCAGTATCAGAATGCAACAGTCCCGCTAGATATATATACCTTCTATGTACACATGTACTACATATATAGATTATTCTATATACATATACATGATACAAGCAGCCAAATGAAATAGCATATGGACATGCTGGAGCTGTACTTTAGAAAACCAGCACATGGAAAGTAGCCCCTGTTGGCATTCCATAATTTTGGTTGCATTGGTTCAGCAGCCACGCTGGCATTTAAGGCAACATCTGACAGAAGGGATGCTCTCACTTGACAACTGAGTTAAATACACTGTTGTACTTTCATGAAAAGCTTTCACTATGAACTTGTGTGTACATAACACAGAAATTAAGCTCTTGGTCCATCCAGCTGCCAAACCAGAAAACAGATGAACCAAATTTCAGACACAAAACCCGTCCATTCCAATGTACCATCACTATCCATGTTTCAAGTTCTTGGCCTATCAACGGCACAGCTTAATGTCAGTGCTGCCCGACTTCACGTATCAGCTCATCTGACCTAGAAGCTGCCAAAAAGTACACACATTTTTAAAAGTCTTTGGACCAGCTCAAGTATGGAAAGTAAACAAGACATGAGAAATAAACCAAAATAAAGTGGCATACTACACGAAAGAGGTATTCGTTGGGAAAAAAACCCAAACAACAAAACAACAGTAATCCTGGTCATGATGAACAATTTCTTGAGTGACAGCATGGTGACCTAAAAACCAGTTTGTTTCTTCCTTGCAGAGGCATTGTATTTTAATAGAGATCAAAACCAAACACTGTCCTCTCTCGACTGCCTTGGCCTATTGTACTACATTTGGGTCATTTCTGGAAGAGATGCCAACCTGAGTGAGTCTCAGTGGCTGATTTGATATAACAAGCAAAGCGCCCCTTCACCCCAAATCAAACCTTAATTTTATTGTCAGAAAGGCAGCTTCAAAGGAATGTTGGCGGGGGGGGGGAGGGGGAAGTCGTATTTGATTCAATTAATATGTGGAAAATCCAAGGCAATTCTGCCCTTCTTTCTACCCCAGACATCCTGTTTCATACCTTAGAGGCAACAATATTTTTTCCTTTCAAAAGAATAAATGATTTGCCCAATGCTCTTCATTTTATCATATATACCTCAGCTTCCCCTTTTGTGATCCTTTTGGATCACAAAACGAATACTAGAGAATAGTTGACTGACTTATCAACACATTGCAAGATATCCTATGCAAGCTTGACAGAAAAAGCCAAAGGAATTGAGAAGAATATGGAACTGTTCTACCAGGAAAGACTACAGCCACTGACCTGGAAAAAAAAAAAATCCAGTTTACCTGGAGAAGCTGCTAAAGAAGCAGCTAAAAAAAATGAAAATAGAGCACTGCTTTTAATCTGTTTTCATAAGCTCCTTTCCCACATTACATTCAGACTTGTAAGATCCTTCCAACTATGAAAAAACATTCCTACCTAGCTACTTGGCACTATTTAAGACAGCAACATCATTTTTTTACTCTTTCCACTAATAATGCTGCTGCAATAGAGAAAGTCCTTTGTTTTCTCTCAGTTTCTACCATTTTAGGTTCGCTTTCCTACTAATTAACTTAAGTGCATTTGCCTCTACCATTTCTGGCATGCAGCAACACAACACTGGCATGATTCTTGACATTTCAACTGCTTCTCACAGACCTGCATTAAAATCAATGAGTTTTGTCAACTTCATCTATTCTCTAATTAACAAAGGTACATAGAGCAGCACGGGCAGCAATGCCTTCTGTTTGTGTACTCAGGAAGATGACTTTGCATCAATTTACACATTGCTTTAAACCAGAGTTTATCTTTACAGCCTTATCATGACTATGAACTTAACTCCCATAGCACCATTTTAGTGTCCTTCAGGGCTTAATAACTAAAGTTACGCAACTCAACACTGTAAAATTTCCATTTATCCAACAAGAATGAGCTTTGACTATAAGAATCTGATAAAGCTGCCCAAAAATGTAGGTTGCATGCTTAAAAGTTTCCTCTGTGATAGAAAGGCAAGTTTTTATGCTTAAATTTAGATAGAAGAGCCTGAGAACCAGTTCACAGGATACAACCTCAGGTTCACAGTCTCACTGTAGATTTGTTTAACTTATGCTCCCCCCGTTGTTAATTTCATTAATTGAAGGTTTGCATTCCTTCTATTCATTTGTGTTTGCAGAAAAGCACTTAAATCATGGGCAATTACTTGACGGTTTGAAGATATTTTGAGATACTTGGCTTTCACATCACAAAGCTTTATTACTTTAGACAGCACTTAAAAACAAAGCAATTCCTTGTTCTCTATGCACTATTCTGAGCCATGATTTGTGAATGGATTACATTTGGGGAGGGGGGAGGAAGAGAAACGAGGGGGGAAAAGCTAGCAAGAAAAGAGGAAGTTGTGCTTTTGAAACTATGAAAGTGGAGTGCGTGCTTTGCAGAGAAGTGCTATTTCAGTAACAATTTCAGATTAAGCTTAACACAGAGTATCTACCGTGCAAAACGAAGCACCTCCTCCCTTCGTGCAATTAACAACCAAGACATAAAATTTTAAATTAAAACCTGAGAATTCATTATTCTAAAGTCATCTGTCGCTTATCCTACTTAAAGTTCTAAAAACCCCACGGATTCCCAGGATGAAGTAGCCACTAGTATAAAAATTCATTGTCACGTTTTTGCACTAAAAAAAAAAAAAAAAAACACAAAAACCTGCCCCACAAGTCTCGTCATCTTTCACTTCGCCTTGCTGCAAGGAACGAGTACAGCATTTCTTGATCTCATACATAAAATGGTTTCAATCCCCTCCAACGGGGAAAAAGAACAGAAGGCTTCTACAGGAGGGAAAGCAATCTTTGGAAAAATCAAGATGTGTAGGAAAGAGCAAAAGTCCTTGGGCTCAGAAACGCAGCTTCGAAACACCTGGCAGTAAATCAATGTCACCCATTTCGCTGTAATCCCTCAAGTCACTTTTATGAAGATTACTTCCTGCAGTGCATTCCTCACCCTCCTCCCTCCCCGGCCGACAAGGACTCTAGGAAAGATCACTCCGGGAAGCCGCACGGCACATCTGGGACCGGCGCCGCGACAGCAGGACCACGACCGGGACGCGGGTCACGTCTGGCACAACTGCTTCGCCACCAACCCCCGGCTCCCGATTCCCTGCTAGCGCCACAACTTTCCCCGCGCCCCTCGGAGAGTCCTGCCGCAACTCCAAGGGATCCGGGGGAACTGCCGCCTCCCCGTTCCCGCGGTCTCCGCCGCGGGGGACACCCGAGCGCCCGGCACCGCTTCCCTTCTCCCGCCCCGCGGCAACGACCCCTCACGCTCCCTCTGACCTGCCACAGCGTGTCCCGTCCGCACCGCCTCCCTTCCTCCCTCTTGCTCTCTCTCTCTCCCTCCCTCCCTCCCTCCCCGGTTCCCAGCGCGGCCGCGGCTCTCGGCTCCCTCCGCAGGGCGCAACTTGGCGGAGCGGGGGGCGTGGGGGCCCCACGGGGGGGGGAAGGTGCGGGTGTCCCCCCGCCCCGCTCATGGCGCGCTGCTTTCCCGCCGCCCCGTCCCGCCCGGCGGCGGCGGTGGGGACTCACCAGGGGTCGAACTCGTGGATGATGCTCTCGAAGCGGATGACGGCGAAGAGCCGGGAGCTGAACCCGGCCAGCCAGGCCAGGAAGAGGATGGTGAAGGAGAGCAGCGACTGCCAGCCCGCCGGCTGCGACAGGCCCCCCGACAGGCCGCCGGCGGCCCCGGCGCGGCTGTGGAGCGGCGCCGCGGAGTTGGCGGCGGGTCTGTGCTTGTGGTCGGGGGCCGAGTGCTCCGCCATGTTGTACCCGGGGCTCCCTCGCAGCCTCTCCCTCCGCCCGGCGCGTGCGGGGAGGAGGAGGCGGAGGAGAGGAGGGGAGGGAGGGGGGAAGGGCTGGGGGAGGGAGGCTCGACGAGGGGCGGGGTCCGCCCGTTCTCTCTCGGCGCTCCTCACGGACTGCCCGCCGCCTCCTGGCGCACCCGGGCTCTGCCTCTTCCCGCTCCTCGCGCCGTCACCGTCC
This sequence comes from Platyrinchus mystaceus, assembly GCA_035041135.1. Taxonomy (NCBI): domain Eukaryota; kingdom Metazoa; phylum Chordata; class Aves; order Passeriformes; family Tyrannidae; genus Platyrinchus; species Platyrinchus mystaceus. Next base: position 41,156,240 of record JAWWLV010000088.1, on the reverse strand, counting down.
CCATCCCCCGCCGCGGGCGGGAACACGGCGCGGCGCGCGCGAGCCCGGGGGGCGGGGCCAGCGGCGGCCTGGGGGGCGGGGCCTGGAGGCGAAGGGGCGGGGCTGAAGGCGGCGGGCGCGCGCGCGGCTCCCAGGGACAGAGCGGCGGGGCGGGGGGGGCTCTGCAGGGGAGGGGCAGCGGCCGGGACCGGGGCGGATCGGGGCCTCCCTCCCTCCCTCCCTCCCGGGAGGTTTGACATTGCCGCCCTACCGGAGCGGGAGGAGTTACAGGGGGAGGGCGGGGCTCCCATGAGAAGGCGAGGGGAAGGACCGGCCCTGCCGGTAGCGCCCCTCTTACAGGAACTCCGGGGCCGGCCTGTCACGGAGCGACAGGTATTTAAAAGGGGCGGAGCCGGCCCCGAGCAGCCAATCGGAGCGGCGCGGCAGCACGCGCTGGGGGACGTTGTGCCCGTTGCCAGACGTTGGCGGGAGTGACTGACGGCTGCTTGCGCCAATCGGAGCGCGGCGTCTGTGTCACGTGGGCGCCCTCAGGCACCACCCACCCCCCCGGCGCCGTGCCAGGGCGCTGCGGTGCTGGTGGGCCGGCGAGGCGCTGCCGCTCCCTCTCCCGCTCCCGGCATGTCCCGCGCCGCCCCAGAGCACGTCGGGAGCTGTAGTCCGCCGGGCGGGGGCGTGGCGGTAGCTCCGCTTGTCGCGGATGGGGAATTGTCCCGGTGGAAACCGCGTTGGCCGCGGCAAGGAACATGGGAAAGCTTCTCCCTCGGGCAGCTGGGCGGAGTAGCTAAGGGCAAGGTCAGGGAGAGCCCTGGGTGCGCCACCTGCTTCTGCTGGGAGCGCTTTCGCAGAGTCAGTCAGCGAATCTGTTAGGTTGGAAAAGACCTCTGAGATCATCGAGTCCAACCTATGACCCAGTGTAAACTAGACCGTGGCACTGAGTGCCGCGTTTCCTTAACCAACTCCAGGGATAGTGACTGCATTGCCTTGGTCAGGCACGGAGACCAGCACATGGAAACCGTGGCTTTTGTGCAAGGGGGCATTTTTTTTTTTTTTTTCCATTTACTTCTCTTTCAGGAGTTTTCACACTGGGATGCTATTTGGAAGCCTTGTAACTTCCTCAAATATTTTGTAAAACCTGCAGTTGTAAGAAGGTGGAGAAAACTGGAGGCTACGGAGGTTGCACAGTCAATGCTGTTTGAGTGGTCATGCTGACCTTCGTTCTACCCTGAAATGTTGGGGGCCAGCCTGCTTTTAGAAAAAGTATGATACGTATCACAGGCAGAATGAAAAAAAGTGCGTGGCTGTTGGTGCTGTTTACACCAACAGCTCATTTTGTGGCTTTTATGTAGGGCTGCATTTTTGAAATTAAATAGCTTGGGTTTTGTTGTCTGAGGTCTGGGCATTCCCTTGGGTAAACAAACCTGGCTCTTCAGAGGTCCTGAAGACATGCAGTCCAATTTCACTTATATGGATTGGGACTACACTGGGCCTTAGTTGACTAATATGTTTCTAATTAGTCCTTGATGTTGTCCTGGCTTTTATTTTGTTTGCCAGAGAAAGAAAACAGTATGTTTCTTAGTAAGCAAAGTGGAAACCTTTCTATTAGAGAACTGTAGAATGGTTTGGGTTGGAAGATACCTTAAAGATATAGTTCCAACCCTCCTGCCATGGGCAGGGATCCTTCAACCAGACCAGGTTGCTCCAAGCCCCATCCAACCTGATCTTGAACACCTTCAGGGATGGGGCATCCACAACTTCCCTAAGCAACCTCTTTCAGTGCCTTACCACCCTCACAGCAAAGAATTTCCTCCTAACAGCCAATGTAACCCTACCTTCTGTTAATTTGAAGGCGTTACTCCTTGTCCTGTCACTCCACACCCATGTAAGAAGTCCCTCTCCAGCTTTTCTGTAGGCCTCCTTTAGGTACAGGAAGGTGCTATAAGGTCTCCCCGGAGCCTTCTCTTCTCCAGGCTGAACAACCCTGACTCTCTCAGCCTGTCTCCATAGGAGAGGTTCTCCAGCCCTCTGATCATTTTCATGGCCTCCTCTGGACTCTCTCCAACATGTCAATGTCCTTCCTGTGCTGGGGACCCCAGAGCTGGATGCAGCACTCCATTAAAATTATTGCTTCAGTGGAAAGCTCTGTTTAACAATTTGTAGAGAACGCAACTATTTTTCCTCAATCCCTGTGTTGGTTGACAGCTGTGACTTGGTCACTTTATTTGAAAGCAGAGCTACTGTATTGTGAGGTGTGTACATGTGTTTTAATATGAACACTTTGATGCATTGTTGCTCCTAAAGGACTCCATTTCACATACTCTTATAGCATAAGGCTTAGGAAATCTTGCAGCAGATTTTGAGATTCAGTTATGCTGAATGTGGCTCTTAAAAGGCTAAATTTTTATTTGGTGGGTGTTTGTTTGTGTTGGTTGTGATTTGTTTGTTTGTTTGTTGTTGTTGCTTTTAATACCGTGTTCTTATTCTTTTTTTAAGTAGGCCAGTAATATATTCAAGATAGACCAAGTTAGACATTTGCCCTTTTTCTAGTATTGTCAGTGAAGCTTTTTTTAATGAGCTGACCAACTGACATTTCAAGTAAAGGATTTTTTTTTTAATTGGCTCATGAACACAGAGCAAACGTGACCAGAAATTTGCAGCTATCACGTGTTTTCTAAGAGCTACTGGCTGATTTTACAGCAGGGTCGGTCTTGGTCTACTTTTCTGAATTTCCATTCTCCCACTTGGAATCTTGTTTTTGGTAACAGCAGTTCAAGCTTAATGATGCAGCATAAGAGCTTCTTTAAATGGCAGTATGGTACACAGAATACCTTTGTGTTTTTCTCCCTCCCTGACCATTTTTTTTAAGGACATATTAAGGAGCCAAAAAGGACTGATGATTCATATTAGCTGGGAAAAAAAAAATCTGTACATCAGAGCTTCTTTTTATGTGAAATTTACTACCAATGTTAACTTTCCTTGATTGGAAATCTGATTTATTTAAAAATTATTGCATGTCATGGTGTGGATGAGGTTATATGGTGTTTACTTTAAATTTGTGTGCTATAACTTTTACTTGCAACAGGGAGGTTATATCATTCTGACTATCCTGTCAGAGTTAGATCAGACAATTTTTTGAGCATAGACAAGCCCAGACAATGTGATTTATTTGAACGCTGACTAATGGTAAAGTGTTTCTTTGTCACTGATAACAAATGATATTGTTGCCTATTCATTTTCAAACCATTCAAAAGTCTGTACTGTTGAATATCTCAAAGCTTGGGCAATGAAATTTAGTGGCAGCAAAAGCACAATTCTAATAAAAGCTTCCATTAATGTTTCTGTAATTATATTGTTTGAATTTTAATATGAAATAAGGTTTAATAGTCTTACTTTAAAATCAATCAAACAAATGCACACGGAAGAAAATGAGAGGCTCCTATAGTTAGATGGAAGAATTCGATGGGTTTGCTACAATACTGCCATGACAGCAAGGGAAAGTACATTTCTGTAGAGGAGATGCAAAATGTGCCTACTGGAAACTGCATTCAACCCATAGTAATAACTTGACAGGGAAAGACGTTTTCCACCTATTTTATTTTATTTCATTTTGTTTTATTTTATTATTTATTTTCCCCTCCCCCTCGTCCTATCCTCTTGTGTTCTTTGATTTGTTTCAAGGTAATTCGGTTTGATTTGTTCCCCTGTGTGTGCTGGTGCATTCTTTGAACACAAAACCCCACAAAAATGTCCACGTTAGTGACTGAGGAGTTGACTTTGCATAGTGATTATGAATCATTTCACATACAAAAAATCGGTTTGCGATTCTGAGCATGTAAAGTAATAGCCAAATGCCTTAAGGAAAAAAAAATATTTCACTTCCAAGATTTCTTAATAATGGAATGACACCAGGGATAATGCCAAGTGCAGAATTCATGTTATGGTTGTACAAACTAGAACATCTTGAAAGTTGCAGAGCTGCATATAGGAAAATGTCAGATGAAAGCCCCTCATTCCTCAACACGGCTACCGTGCGTCACTGATGTTCAGTCTTCTACTGAAATAATGGCAAACAAAGTTGGTGCAGAAAAAGTTGCTTGTGGACACATCCAGGTAATAAATCACTAATCAGAGTACAAAGTCATGGTTGTTGGGAACAATTCATACTTTTCACCAAACTTCATTAGCACCAATTCAGCAGTGTTTATTAGCAGGAGTAGACACCTTGGTTTAGAAAACCATTTGAAGAGAAGTTCAGGTTTGAGCTGAATAAACAAGTCTCTTAAACAATCTTTCCAACTTTGTGGTCCTGCAGCTCAACAAGTTATAAAGGTTGGTATTAAGATTTTTTGAGGATGGCTTTAGAAATTAACCATAAAATACTTCCTGAACTGAAGAATATTAGAGTAGCACAGTCTAGCATAACTTGAAGTAGTGGAGGATGCTTGTTTTCAGCTGTCAGTGCTCAGATGATCATTGTTTAAAAATGTGTGATGGTGTTTAAATGAGAGAAAACATAACACTATTGCCCATAATTATCTTTGGGAATCTGAGGTTTAATACATTTAAAAATTCACTATCTATTAGTCTCCGTATAGACAAAATGACATGAGTTTAAAATATTTTTTTAAAATGGTTTAATTCAGCAGCTGCAACCCTTTGTGGATGTGTTTAAATAACTTAAGCCTGTTGTAAATTGATAAAAGATTGTCTACAAAGAGCTTTGCACCTGTGTAACTGCAGTGAGGTTTGTAATTGATTTGAATAGAAATGGCTCAACTTGAGTGTTTAGACAAGGCCTTCATCTAGCATTTAATTCAATAACAGTAGAACATAAACCTCCCAGTGCTCTACTGGTAATTTCTCCTCTTCCTTTCCACTAGTTTAAACATATGTTGATGTTGCTTCTCTGCTTCTCCTATCTTAATTATCCTGCTTAATTTTCCTTTCCCACGACCTGCACAGTAGTAAAAATCACTCCAGTTTGCATGCATGGCCTGACAGGAATCACAATGCTTTTTTCTCTCCCTAGCCAATCCTTGGCATATTCTTTTGCCACCATAACCTTTTGCATCAGCCTGTCTCTACTTATGAAGAAATGGGGCTTTTTGATCTAGTGGGCTGGTGCCAGCCCTTCGAAGTCTTCACCTCTTGTTAGAAAAGTTGAGGAAGAGGCACACACTGGGCCTTTCTTTAAATAAATAAAAAACTGTCATACCCAACATTCTACATGTGTATTCTCTAGTCCACATACATAAGCACTGTGCAACATTTAAAACCTGTGGACCTCTGAAGTACTTTTCTTGAAGAGTGTTCTGTCATATGTAGTGTTAGAAAGCACCATAACCAGAACTTGGTTGTTCTTGGCAAATGCTGCAGTCAAGTGTTTTTGCAAAACTTTCATTTTATTCCTTTTGGTAATAAGGAAAGTGCTGCCTTGGGGATGATCAGCCAAAAAAAATACTAAGTTTTAAAAAAGGCCGTTTTCTTCAGGGTCACCACTAAATAGTGCATCTGAAGTGTGATGTTTAACATGTAAATACTAGGTACCTAGATGTTGTAGATACTGTGTCTTATTAAAATGTTTTGTGGCAAGAGCAAACCTGCTAAGGGAATCAGCTGGCAGGTAAAGCCGAACTCTGGGGAGTAGAGAGAGAGTTATATCCATTTTAAATATATGAAACCTTGTGCTGCTTAGTTGCAATTAAGATGAATTTTGTCACTAGACTGAAGTGAGAGGAGAGAGCAGAATACAGGAAAGAGGCACTCTGCTGTTAGCTGTAACACCAGCTGCCATTACAGAATCAGGTAAGATATGTGGAAGCAGCAAAGAACAGAGAGGCAGAGAGGAGAGGAAATTATTTTTTGTTGCTGTTTAAAGTTGTTCCACTGTTGAAATCAGTGGAAGTTTTTTCTTGGTGGGATTTTGATTAACTTTGAGTTGTATTTTTCTTCATTGCCTCCTGCACCAGAACATTCCACACAGCTGCTGGTAGCAATTGTAGAGAAGGGGAAGAGGGTTTTCTTTGCACATTATCTATTGCCACAGTTCATCAGAGATTTACTCTTCTGGTTGTAGTTCAGCTGATAAGTTTGAGCATCTTGTTTGAGTTGGGAAGTTCTTCTACAGTATCAAAGAATACTTCAGTGCATTAACTTATTCAGTAGAAAAAAAAAGAAGGCTGTGTGGTACAATATCAGCAAATATCATGCCTGAAAATTTCACTGTAAGTATTGTGCAGTATTTTTCCATAATTGGGTTTGTAGTCTAAATGTGCATAGCCTTGAGGAAAGAAAAGTTTACAATGGATTTTTCTAATACTTTTCTCTTGACAACAATTCAGTCTAATTCTCTCCTTGCTGTTTTCTAGACTACTTGTAGGTATTCTTCTGGTCAGCTGCTGCATTAATAACTGCATCAGAATTACAAAAGAATTTAAGTGAGTTTTTTGTGGAATAAACTGTGCCAAAATGCATGATGCAATACAAAACAGGAGCTTATGGGGTGCTTTAGGACAGTGTAATTTCAACCCATCCCTGCATAAAGATCTGAAGTGAGGACTCCATTGTCAAGAAGAGAATTCAGCAATGACTACTTTCTGACTTTATATGACTTGAATATTTTTGGCTGCTGCAGTGGATCAAATGTTTAGAGGCTTCAGAAGAGAAAAACTGCTGTACTGCAGTAAAGTTACTAAGAGGCTTTTACTGCCTTCTGTCCACATGTGAATTGAGACACTATGTTCTGTGATATCTAATCTGTAGGTCTTCAGTTCTCATCCCAGGAATTTCTCTTTGTACATGACTGTAGTACTTCAATCCCAGATTTATTGTTATCCAGCTGAATTTCTGGTATGTGTGTTTGCTTTTTTTTCTTTATCGTATGTGTTCTGAAACAATGAATCTTAATGTTTAAAATCCTATCCTGAGGAAACTGATCCCACAGTAATTAATCCTTACTGTTAAACTCTCTATGCTTCTCTCCTTTAAATATGTGTTCCACTTTATATGTCTTAGGACATCGTAATCCCAAATGATACTCTATGCCATTTGCTGATACATGCTCCCAGGTAGTTACTGATACATGCCCCCAGACTTAAAAACCCAGTTAGTATTTCAAATTACTTTCTTAAAAGATAATTTATAATTGCTAAAAGAAAGCAGCCACATAAATCTAATGGAAAAATAAAGATCCTTTTCTTATTTGACTACAGCCAAAATGCTACTGCAAAAACAGGACCAGAGGATATGCTTTTCTGCCAAAGCACCCAGGTCATTGTTCAAGGCAGGGCATATTGGGCAGGTTATTTGACCATTACATGCCGTGTTCTCTTTCCTTCATATGCCAATCAGCCAGACTAATATACCCTTAATGTAACAACTCATGTTATAACTTTTTAAAGCTTCTTTTTTGTTTTCTGGTATGAATTCTGTCCTCTAGAACTTGTTCTCATTTTTTCCTCTTACGCTCTCTGTACTTCTGCATTTAAAAACACTTGGGGGGGTGTGTGTGTGTGCATGAAGTTGTCTTTAACACAAAGATACAAAATTGCTTTACAAATGCTGAGTTAATAACTCTGCTCCCCTGACACATTGCGTACAGCTTGCCTGCCCCCTCCCTTCTCCCACCTTGTTTGATATTATGCTTCATTTTTGCATGGAGACAGTGTTGCTTGAGATCATCCAAAATTGCCAAGACCTGCTTGGTAACCCGAATCTCAATATTTCTCTTTTCTGAACTAGAACACTTTGGTTTTGCATGAAGGACTATGGTCAGTATTGCTTTGGCTTCTTTGTGCCATGGATTTTGTGCCAAACTATTGACCTTCAAAATTACAGCAGTGAGAGATTGGACAAATCTTCCAACTGTTCCCTGTACTGATGCCTAAAGTGTGGAGCATTAAGTACAGTATTCAAGATTCATCCTAAGAACCTTTTCAGTCCTGTAGCCTACTGTAACATACATGCACTGTAAAGAGGGAGTGGAGGTGGGAGGATGGATAGGATAGCAGTGGCATCCAAACTGTATGGCAGCTTCCATGCCTGCTGTTGTACTCTGTCATCTAATAAACAGACAATGTCATAAAGAGCTTATCAAGATTAATATGAGAGAGATGTGTTTTGTGAGTGTAGTTTCAATCTTTCAAGAGTATGGTATAAAGTTAGTGTTTCATGGGCTGCAGGAATATCTGTCATGGGTCACTTCTTCCCCTTCTTCCTTCTCAGACCTTGGTGTACCCTGTGTTGTTTCTCTTTTCTAACTCTCCCTCCTCCTCTCTCAAGCTGGTGTTTTCTTATCTTTCTTAGATGTGTTTCAACTTGGTTGTTGGGCTCAGCCTTGACCTGCAGTGGATCCATTGCAAAACGACCAGAAACAATTTGTGACTGGCATAGGGCAGTTCCTGACCTCACAGAGGCTTCCCCTGCAGTCTCCCCACTACCAAAGTCTTCCTACATTTACCCAGTACACGTTTCCAAGTCTGCATGGGCAAGCTGGATAGGGAATGTGACCAAGCTATCTGCATCATGATATCTTTTTGCTGATTACCAGGAATTTTTTACTTTACTCAAAGGTCTTTTTGTTACATGCTGTTCTTATTTATATGTCACACATTGAATATTATGTTTGGAGGCTGTATGTATTTATGGAGTCACAACTTTTGAGAGGATATTATTTCTTAAAATTGAGAATAAATTCAGGAACTTTTAAGATAATGGGCCTTTTCTTTTTTTAGAGAAAATACCCCCTTACCTTGACTTACAATGCTCTTTAATTTGCTGAATTGGTTCTACTTACATCTCCTTCATATGACTTCCACTTGAAGCAGAGATACACTTCATGGGTTTTATTGCAGGCAGATGGTAAGATTTGTGTGGGAATCCTAGACAATTTTTATTGAGGTGTTAATTACTGGCATTTGAATTATTAGTATTGAATTATGCTAATCTTATTTCTGCAACAATTATCCTTCTTCTGGAGAGAAATGTAACTTGTATTTGTGACTTTCTTGTTTTCTTCATTAACTCATTATGTTAGGTAACAACACGGAGAAGACTGTGTTCAAATGCTCTTTTAACAGCATTAGAGTAATTCTGTCAGGCTTGGGAAAAATGCAGTGTCATTTCATTGTAGTCCCGCCACCCTACTGTGGCCTGTATCTTAGTGTGCTCTCTCCTAACTTGTACTGTCAGATAAAAGTTGGATGTGGTTTTATTCTAATGTGATAGGAGAAAATTTTTATTAGTACAGTCAGCATTGGCTCTCATAGCTAGAAACTAGAAAAGCTGTGAATACTAAGTAAGAAGACTGGCCATCTTTTACTTAATTCTCTATTTTAGTTGAGAATGAGATATCCTTCTGAAGATCAGCCAGGTCCTCCAGAGTATTATAAGCCTTGTCTGTCAGCATAATACAATTATATTTTGGAGTACTATAGAGACTCCTAAAAATTCAGAAAAGCAAGGTCAAACTCTGAGTGCTTTTAGGTGTGCAAACCTGACTCATATAAATTTATTTATGATGGCAAAAAGTTTTCTCTGTCTGTTACGTATCAGAACAATTCGAAGAATGACAGATTCCCAGTACGTTGAAAAAACGAAATATAAATATTTTAGTTCCTCTGCCTCCCTATGGTATTATTATCCTTTTGTTCATATACCCAACATTACAGCACCTAGTTTCTTCATAAGCAAGCAGAAGCATTCAGCTGCCTAAGCACTAGTGCAAGGTAGGTCTATAGGAAATGTATATGGTAGAGGATAAGAGATATAATAATAATTTGTTCCACCTAGCCATGCTTGAGAAATGAATACGTCTCAATGCAGGTTTTTAATTTGGTAATCAGACATTCTTGTGCTTGAGCTTTAGTTCATTTTGGAAGTAGTACTCTCATAATTCTGAACCATCACTTTTTATTAACTCTTGGGAAGCCACCCTTTTGTGTATTGGGAGATTAACTGTAATCAGATTTCATCTTACTAAAGCACTATGTAAACCACTTCTCCTCTTGTTTAATTGAGAAACTGAACATGGAGAGGCTTTATGTTAACAAGGAAATAATGAATATTTAAAGTGGCCAGAACGGTATAATGGCTCTTCTGAGCCTCTTAGTATGTACTTATTGGCATTGCCTTCTTTCTTATGCTTATGTAGTCCTTATTTTTAGCCATCTTCAAGGATTGGGAAATGCTCTGGAATTATAAATAATACACTGGTAGCAGAGTTGAGATGGGAAGCGTTCAAAACCAGCTCATCATGTGTGTATGTCATGAACAAACGCTATGTGTTTCTACTTACATATAGTCAACTCTGAAATTTTGGAAAAATACAGTTTCTGAGGCCTAACTTACATGTAGCAGAGCCTTTTCCCACTGGAGGAATATAGTCACAGAGGCCAGTTCTTTGGGTTACAATGCTACTTACAATTTTCAAAATGCGTCAATGGCCCTTCATCATGGCTGTCTACAAAAGTTTGCAGAAGGAAGCCCAGTACCAATGACCTTAGATTGACTGGAGAAACATATCTTCATTGGAAAACAAAAACTGAAAAGAACTGAAAAAAACCTATTCTGTTGCAATATTTATGCTCTTGGTCTAGTGCAAGGTATCCGACTGTGAGCAAGGACCTGCCCCAATCATGTCTGCTGATGAATAGAATTTACACACAGAGTAAAAGAACTACAAGAATGTGATAGCATATTATACTTTTTGGACTCTGTTTTAAATGTCTGTCCCTAAACCTAATAAAATCTGGGACTCTGAAGAAGAGTGCTGCAGATTGACAAATGTGCAAAATATGATGGGAGATGCATTTCTATTCTTAAACCAGTAATACTAAATAGACCTGAATTTCCTGCACTTGAGCTGTGTTGTAAGAGTACTGATTGTACAGAAAGGAAGAAAACTATGATCACAGCTTTGGAAGACTTTACTTCAGTTGTAGAGAAATGTAAGAAAAATTTTTAATCCAAAAGTTTTATCCTGTGCCTATGGTGGAGGGAAAAAAAGAATGCCCGTGCCTTAAGGCGCACATATGAAATCCTAATTAATGAGCATTCTTGATGCTTAGCTACCTGGTTAATCTAAGAACTTGCCTACAGTAATAGAGTTAAGCATTTCTTGCTGTGAGTTTTCAAATTCTTTTGAAGATGGAGTTGCTTGGATTCTGGCCAGGCTGTATCCATGACAGAAGAACTGGGACTGTGAGAGGAGAAAAATCAGTAGATTTCTATCTAGGTGTGGTGAAGTGCTGCCAGAGCACACTTAAGGTGATGTATGTGTCTTGTGTCTGTTTTGTCATGTCATGTCCTTCCTAGAAGCCAGGAAGATGCTGCTGCTACTGACTTATGGTCAGGATCAGAGTGATAACCTCTTGCAGAAACACTTTGGTTTAGTTATTGGATCAAGAAAGCATCTTTCTTGACAATTTTCTAGGTGGTTGTGTTTTGGTTGATTTTTTTTTTGACATTTTTGTTTGTTTGTGTTTGTTTGTTTGTTTGTTTGTTCCCCCTAGGATACTTAACAGATGAACTGTGAAAAAAAATTGCTGTGCTTGCTTTAGAGATTGGGATGTCTTGGACAATTGTATTTTGGTTATCTATCTAAGTAGAACAAAAGAGACAGATGTGAGGGTTCTCTCTAGCAATGGATGAAGTGAGGATAGGTGCAGAGTCTGGATGATGGGAGAAAAGTTGCCTGTGATTTGGGAATATTTTTTTAGGATCTATTTTTAGAAAATCTATTTTGGCATGTTTTATTTAAAGACTGTAACTTTGAAGTCATTAAAATGTGTATTTCTTAAGTTAAGCACTTAAGCTAGTATTTCTCTTTAAGCACATGAATAACCCTGTTAAAGTGCATAAAGCTAATCTTATGCTGAAGTGTTTTGCTGAATCAAGTCCCTAGAGAATTTAGTGCATGCAAAGAGAAACATATCTAAATATATAAGCATTGTTCCCAGGTTTGGTGGAAATATTTTTACTTTCTATATATACTTCTTACATTTCCCTTGAATGCAATTTGAATACAATTTTGCTGTTCAGCAACCCAGATGTAAGAAACATGCCATTAATATCTTACTCTTCCCTCCCTCCTTCCTTCTCTCTCCTGAAATTGCATTTGGCAAGTGTATCATGCTATATATTGATGTTACTATTTTATAAGGAATTGCACTATTCCACACTGTTCCATAAGCGCAGAGAAAGTGCAAGACCACCTACTCTTCTACTCTAATCCAGTATAATATTGATCTTTGTGCTCAAGAAACTATTATCACTCTAAAAAGAGGATTAAACCACTGTTGTCAGTAAGAGTTATTCATAATTTGTTTAGGAGGAATCAGCCCACAGGAGTGGATCTCAGATTTTCATTTTTGGTGGCTGGGGTGTATATGCTCTCAAGCAGGTGCATGGGATGTATCCTGAGGGAGATGAGTGTGTGAGGAACCCAAGGTTGCTCAAGGCTCACCAAACTGTAATAAAGAGTAGCTGATAGGCATAGCCAGTGCACAGCCCAATTACTACTCTTTCTGTCCTATAGGAAACTGTATGGTTCCAGTATACACTCCTTCCATTCCCTGTGGAGAGGAGGAAGAAATAGCTGGGTCTGAGTATCACAGCTCTCTGCTGTAAAAGTTGAGTAGTGGAGGTCATGCCGAGTAGCACCTGCTAACATTTCCATGGAAGGATTTGCCGTTGGGTCCTCAGGAGTCATTCACACTGCCCTCCCTTTTGGGACAGGGGTCAATAACTGAGGTTTCCTGTTCAGTCTCCTTTTCCTTTGGGTTGTAGGTGGCCAGAATTGCATGGTAGAGCAGCTCCCTCATAAGTGGCTGTAGGTGAAGTTCAAGGTGACAGTGTTAATTTTAGGTATTTTGGTAAATATCCCAAGTGAGGCTGGAAAGACTCTGGGCCGCTGTGTCATTTCAGGAATTCTCACTGATGTGATCAATCACTTATTGCTGTAACTTGACTAGTAGATTTACAGCTCAAATTGGTCTCAAAAACCTGTTGTATACCCTTTGTTTACCTGTGTGTCTTTGCTGTTTCACTTTGTCCCAGGCATACACAGAAAGTTGTGTTGGACCACAATAAAATGTAAATGTGTCAGAAGGAGTCATGTTTTAGAAACCTAAGTATACTTATGAAATGCTGCTTAATTCTAAATAATTGATTTGATTTTCTTTCAATTTTAGAACTGTAATGGACTTGTCAGAATTCTCAACCCTAGTATCTCCCAGAATAATTAAGGACATTGTTTTAAAAAGATGCTGTTTTTTTTAGTTAAAAAAAAAAAAAAAAAAAAAAAAAAGAAAAATGTACTATATGAATCACGGAATCTAGAGATAGGAAAGACCTATTACTTTATGTAGCCCATTGCCTTGCCTCTGCAAAACGATTATTTACCATAAACTTTTCTAGTGCTTTTGGCAATTTAGTTTTAAATATCTCTGGAAATAACAGGATTTTCACTGCTTCCCTAGGTAAGTTATTGAACACCTTTTTTTTTTTTTTTCCCCAAACCATTTCATTATACTTTACTTTATATTTATCATACATATATAGATAGGTAGATGGATATAGGTATCTTTCAAAAGACAGCAATTTGTTATCTGATATTTTCTGGTCTAGGTAGGGAAAAAAATTCAAGTATTTTCCAGTCCAATGCTATATATACCCAAATGCCTTAGCAAATGTTGAGAGTTTGCAAATACATTTTTATATATATTTTGTTGCAGTAAGGGTTCCCCAAAGAGTGAGAGAGATATACTATTGAAAAAAATACTTTCAAATACATCCTGACTTCAAAAAAAAGGCGTCCCCTGTTACCATGATCACATATCACAACCATTTAATGTACTGCTAATTGCAATGACAGGTAAGCAAAATGAGATTTGTAAATTATATCTCTTTATTTTAAATTCAACACTACATGTCTTTGCTACTGTCCCTAATAATTCTTCCTGCCAGGCACTGCAGATCCTCATAGGCATTCCTTCTGAACTAACAGTGTTATTGTTGAAACAAATTACACAGGTCTTGTTCTTTTAATCTCTCTAAAAGATTAAAGATCAAGTAAACAAAAACACTATAGAGCCACAAAAAGCTAGTGTTCACTTTCATTTTGCTTCACCCTTTAATGAAACTGTAACTATTTCTGCTAGAAGTGTTTTTGTAGCACGTCTATTTGTCCATAAATATAATGATTTGTTACCTCTTTGGGACAACTTATGTGATAACAATGACTTACAGTGTAAGAGTGTACAACGAGGGGATGATTAATAGGACTTTCAGAACAGAAGACAGATCAGTTCAAGAAAATAAGCCTAAAAATATAGCTTCCTAAAGCAGCTCAGACCAAATGAAATATAACGTTCTTTCTAATGTAACAATTATATTTATCTTTAGTATTTGAAGTTTTTAAATAATATTTTTATTCCTTTTATGAATAAGTAAAATCCAAATAGACAAAGGTCTTCCAATATTTCTAGTCTTGGTAATAGAATCATTCATGGTTACAATTTGGCAAGCTTAAGATCCTTAATGAATTTTATCTTAATGAAATAACAGGATTGCCTACATTGCTGTAGATCAGTTCATGACCAAAAAAGGGATCTGAAACGTTATTGCTTTCATCCCTTAACTGAACACAGCAAGTTTCTGTCGTTTTCCCTCAAAAGTAAGGTCTTAAGAAGCAGGTCTGTTGCCCTCCCTTCCCAAAAAATATTATTGGGACTTATGCCCACGCTAAAATGTTTGAAGTCTTAATGACCTTTAAAATCAGTTTTGTCTTACTTTTGTATGCCTTCTTTCCTAAGGATTTTATCTTTAAACATAGGATGCCTGTGGAGATATTTTGCTTAAAATTAAAACAAGAAATGAGGTAAAAATGAATCCACGAGAAAGTAGTGCTCCCATCTGAGGAGGCTTTTGCTACTTTTGGTTGTTGAAGTTGCTGAGCAAAGTAAGCAAATGAGCAAGCTTGTTGTCCAGGAACCTAAAAATAGAAATCTTCAGAATTTTTGCATTCCTGTGAGGAACCTCTTGGACTATGATCAGTTTCTTGCGAGAAATTTTCCCACCAAAGCTTCAGATAACTGAAGAAACATCAGGTATTTCATTGATTAGGAATTTACTGGATAACCAGTACTGGTGAGAACCAAAACCCCTCTGAGTAAACGGGATTAAATTCTAAAAAAATTACTAAATTTTCAATAATCAGGCTTTATGTCCAAATGCAGTTTCCAGAAAGTAAAATCTTATTTCCTTAAAAAATTTGTCTTTGTCTCTTTCCTACTCTTTTCCTGATAATTTTTTTATTTTTAAAGCTGATGAATATCTGCAGTCATTTCTCATATCGTACATCTACACTGCAGTCTAGCAGTGCAGCTATAGCTCCTCAGGATACTCCTGAGCTGGCTTTAAAACTGCCAGCTGGGCTGCCTAGCATAGTGTAGCCAGACAAGGGCCTGGAATTCCATTTAGGCTGTTTGATGTATTGACGCTCATCTTGCCTTGGGATGGACTTATGTCGCTCACCAAAAAAAGGTCAGTTAAGTGAACTTGCACGTGTACACTCAAACTACCCTGCATAGTGGCAGACCAACATATTCATTATTCTACTCAAAGTTGCATAGGGTAAAGAAAGGACAGTGTGTCCAGACCCCTGCAGAGGGAATAAAGGGATTTGCAACATCTAAGTGGTCTGCAGTAGCTTCAAACTGTAAAAAATATAGTACAGGATTTAGTCATTGCCTTGAGAGCTTACAATATTTGATTTCTCCCCCAACAGATGCATAAATGACCAAATTCTGACAAGAGCAATAGATCTGAACAAACCAACCTTAATAGAAAATCTTCCAATCTAGAGTATTCAACCCAATCCCCAAGTCATTTAGCATAAAAGCAATCAAGCAAACCAGTGCCAAATTCTCGTATCACTCCCACCCTCCTTAGGTTACTTACTGAGGTTTGTTTTTAAAAGTTTCCATTTTTATAGTATATTTTTATTACCAGTATAGAAAAATATCTATTTTACAGCAGAATGTAACAATATTACAGTGTGTTGCCCTTTGTTTAATGCTATATTTTATTGTTTTTTTCTTAGTAGTAGTGATGATAATAATACTTAACACTTATAGTACCTCATGTATTAAGAAGAGCTTTGCTGCCACCAACTCAGTATCTTCTGTAGACTGGTTAGATATCTCCATTTTAGAAATAACCTGAGATGGAAGATCTCTAACTGCTGCCATTTGAAAAGTAACCGTAATTGTTGCACTTTGAATTCTTTTTTTGTATAAGGTTCCTGGTGCACCTGTCTCTTCTGTTACCTTCAGCAGGGGCATCAATAATTACTCTGAGGATAGGAACTGAGGAGGATAATTGGCAGGGTGTCTGCGTTTGACTCAAGCGGTTTTTCCTCGTATGTGCGTTCTTTCCTTCAGTTTCCTGCTGTTTCATACCATACCCAGCATATGCTCCACCCATCTTGCTGTCACCTCCCACCGCTGCGGACCTCAGCAGGCAAACCTCAGCCTCTAGAGAGTCTCTGGTCACTCTGCTTTTTCCTCTCACTTTCCGTCAATCAATCATCTCGACGCTTCTGCACATTATCTTCTGATTTACCCATGCATTCTCTCTAATTGTAGTCCCTTCCCACCACATTCCTTCTGTTCTTACGTTCCTACACTTGCTTGCAAATGGCTGAAGAATCTGAGTGGTATAATTGAGGTGAATTTACCAGTCCAAAAGAATGTTAAAATTAAGAGCATTGTTCCAACATATGTTACACCCCGCACTTTCTACCACCATCTTTTGTATGCAAGGAGTTCACATTTGGTTCTGCTTTCCTTCCCTCCTACACTTACATTTCCTACACACACACACATCTGTTTTCCTTTCTCCAATCAACAGTAAGATTTAGCTGCTTAAATAAAACTACCGTTATAGTTGTGGATCTGCATATGGAAAATTCAAAATGAAAATATCTTCAATTTTATGTGTTTATGTTAAATTTTGTAAAAGAACCTACCATGAGAGTATTTCTAGTCTAGGAAAAGAGCAGAAGACAGCATGAAAGACTGTCATGTGGGACTTTGTGGTCTCTGTACTTGTATTATTTTACACTGTAAGGCGGATGACTTTAGTGTGTGATATTTAATATGCATTAAAAAATTCTTTTATTTTTAGGATTTTTTCACATGCTGCCTATATATCAATGTATTATGTAGGATAACATATGAGGGTTTTTATCACTGAGATTTTATCAAATCTGGGTAGAAAATAAAATTGAATAATCCTCTTTTTCATTTGGGGGGATTTCTTTTTTTAAAATAGTTTATCTCTTCCAATATTGGTTTAAGAGGAAAAAAATCTGATCTGAAATGGGCTTTTGGACAAAGGTCTAATTTAAATATAGATAGAAAAGTGCAACATTTTCTTCTTTTACTGCATTTTGTGCATTCCAGCAGTCTGCTAGTGCATGATGATAATTATATACAGAAAAATCCAAATAAATTTCTATGTCTCTCCCCCAAAATATTTTGCATCTTGAGAATGTAGTCTTCCAGTAACAGTTTTATGGTTAAAGTTGTAAAACATTTTTTTTTTTATGAAAAGCTTTTAATGTTGACTATCATAGAGGAAAATTTTTCTCTTTTAAATTTTGAAGTGTGATGTGTAGTCACAAAAGGTACTTGGAAAAGACTCAAGTTTAACTGCACAAGCTGTTTTTTGAGAGGATAGAAACTGAAAATAAATTGTTTTAAAAATTTACAGAAAAAAAGTTTTGCTTTTGATAAACCATATAGAAATATCTTGTCTGGAGACTCAAAACTTAGGTCCAGACTTGCTCTTGACTAGCATGAGAAAGCATTGCAGTTATTATTAAGTAGATAGGTCTTTCCTGATAAGATTGTGTTCAATGCACTGGAGATACTAGAAATGCTTGAACATCAATTAAAAAAAAAAAAGGGTTTGTTAAATGTTGCAAGACCAAATAGCTCTTTTTGCACACTTAGCAGAACTGTACCCCTGGGAAGCAGGGGAAGTGAAAAAGGCAGAGAGGCTTGCCTATTTTCAGATCTCATACTCAGGTCTGTAAACCTGCAAAGAGCTGAGATCTCTGAGCACATCTAATAGTTTGATACTACCGAAACTAGGATTTCAGGTTCTGTTATCCCCTGCTTCCTCTTCCACCCTCCCTTACTTCTACCCCTTGATCCAACCTCTTTTTTACAGCTACTGTTACTTGTTGAACCACTCGAGGGGATTCAGTTCATTAAGTAAGCAAAAAGCGTTTGTTTTTTTTTTCCCAAACCAGGCAGGTTTTTGCAATTTTACTTGTTATATTTGTAGTGGAAAAGTGTGTACAAACATGTAAAACCAGACAATCACAGTCCTGAAAAACATATGGTATTTCAGAAATCAGAAGAATTTACTTGTGTGCTTAAGCCATTACTAGTTCAAAACACCAAAATGAAACAATTAATTTATCTTTTCTAGTGGAAAATAAAATCAGGCTATTTTTATGGACAATAGCACACCAGAACCATGGAATGATGCTGTCTGAATTTCTGCAGTCCCTGTCACCCCAGAGTAATTGAGAAGTTGAGTAATTGAGTGTTGTTTTTGGCTTCTCCTTCAATTTTAAAACTGGCAAACTTTTCTCCCCTTAATCTCTCTGGTTTTAGCCCCTTGTGTTTTCCAGAAAGTTCAGACAGATTGCATTCTCTGCCTTGTTTGTAAATACAACCTTTTCCCCACTTTCATTGGTTTGTTCAGTGCTCTGTAATAGGCACATTATGTTTCCTTTCTATTGAAGATTATGATGTAGTAGGTAAAACACCAGGAATTATTAATTGAAATGCTGAAGTCTTCAATCCATAACAGAAAAAAATTAAAAGTTCTAAACTCAAACCAGAAAAAATTAAAAGTGCTACTACAGCTTTTCAGGTTTTCTGCTCCTTTAACAGCTGTGTTAGTATGAATGTTTTTTCAGACCATACTTAATAATGAAATGTCTTTGGGTTTTGGTGCAAAGTATCTTTTTCTTTCATTAAGTGAGGAGAAAACACCATATCAATCTTGATTTCTGAAACATGGTTGTTACTGAATCAACATGTAGTGATTTATTCCTGCATCTATCCTGAAACTTCAGTAAAATGTGTTCTGAAAATAGTTAGCCTTCCAAAAGGCCAAAATTAGACATAACATCCTTGTAAGTGCATGTGTTCAAGAGTAGGATATTTTAAGACCTGCGTTTTAATATAAACATGTGTTTGCTATTAGCTACAAAGGTCAGACCTTCACAGATTGTCCTGTGCACAAGGCAAATCAGTGAGTTTGCTTTTTTGAGGCATAATATGGGTGCTTTTACCTTTAGCTACAGACAGTGGTGAAAACAAAAGAAATTGAACCAATGGTTCAGCATATTTTAGCCTGATTCCAGCAATTTTTATCTCTTTAAGCATAGAGATACTCTCTGAACAGCAATAACTACAACCCATCGACAGTGTTAAGATGCTTATTACTTCACATGTCATGAGAGGGACTCAAAGAACTATGTCTTTGTAAGGAAAAACTATTTGTTATGCCTGGTATTAAAATTTAAATGCATATTCTTATATTACCCTTCTTGAGAAAAAGGAAACCTTCTGTGGGGAATGAAGTCTTATGCACACTCTGAATATGAGTATCTGTAATAGCAATTGCTTTACAGACAGAAAAATCACAGGAAGAACTCTAGATGCACAATAGAAGGATGACAATGATAAATTAGCTGAATTTACAACACTGGAATTGTTGCACAATTTGCCTCAAATATCAGTAATATTATAGAACTACACAGCTCCTTCCCCTCTGGAAATGGGATATTGAACAAAAAGCAGAAAGGTCAGTAATGCTATTTGTCCCATTGGCTTTCTAATACCATACAAGAAATAGATTGGTTTGAAGTTGTCAACCATGGATTACATAGATTACAGAAATAGGAAAAAAAAAAAAGAACAGAGTTTTGAAGGGTTTTTTCTTCTTTTTGCCTCCAGCAGTTGAACTTGGAAAAAAATTTAAAAAAATTAAAAAAAAAAAGCTACTCTCTTGACACATCAATAGTTTACAAAAAAAGCTACTCTCTTGACACATCAATAGTTTACAACTCTTTAATTACAAAAATGCTTAGAGTTTCCTAAAATCTAAAATCTTGGTGTAGGACTGGCTAAACAACAATTGCAGAGCAAGCAGTTTTCAATGTGAGAAGCATAGGAGGAGTGTCACTTGGGCATTGTCATAAGAAGACTTATTTGAGAGCCTGTTACTAAATCTTGTCCTTCAGCATGCAGATCCAGAGTCCTTGTGATTACTATTGCCTTTAAAGAGGAACAAGCTGTGTTGCAACTGTTTTTAGAAATGTTATGTTGCCATTAATTTAACAGTCACTTTTCTTTTTATGGGTTTTCCTCATTTCAGAACTTGAGACTTATCTACACGGAGCAATTCATGAAAATTAATGTGAGTCAACTAAAGATGTGACTTAGAAATAGATCAGTTAAACATCATTAAAACCTCTAAGGACCTTCTTATCCAGAATTCAAGTGGTCCTAATTTAATTTAATTTACTTCATCAGTGAAGTTAGATCATTCAAATGAAGTTCTAAAGGAGAACTTCCACATTAGGGTTTAATGCAGTTTTACAGCTTCTCTTTAAAGTAACGTTTTTAGTTAATACACTTTCCGGATTGTCCCCATATAAATAAATCCCTAATCCCACAAGTGTTTTTAGTTCTGGCTAATCCTTGACACTACTTAATAGGGGACTGTGTAATCCAGATAGTGTCTGTACCAATTCCTGTGTTGGAAGGCATCCAATTTCCAGTCTCTGCTGCATCTGGTAAGACTCAATCTCTGACTATTCAGCTTTACCAGCAAACTACAGGACAGTTGCAAGGCAGGCTGAACCTAAGGCAAGATGTTTTTGTTCCCCAAATCAATTAGCTGATACTAATACAATAAGACTTCCATCTATTATCCAAGCTAAAAAGCTTTTAAGCTGATCTACAGGGCATATCTTTAGCATCTTCATCCAGACTTTCCCTGCGGGGTGAACCATTTTCAGTTAAATGTCACATGTGAGAGGACGCAATGTTCAATGCAATGAACATTGCAATTGTCATTACAATGCTGTAATGACAAGGTGCAACTGTAGGACAGAGCTTGAGAAGTCCGTGTAGGAGGAGACTTAAATTCCGTACTGGATTTCAGAGGTGTCAGTCAGCAATAGGAGGATTTATAGAATCAGTATATTTTCAGCAGCCAGCTCAGTACCTCAGGCAGTTAGGTAATTTTGCGTGGTTTGCATAGACTATGCCATTATACATTTCTCCAAAAGGACTTAATGCTGATAAGAAATCATCCATCTGAACTGTTATTAAACCAAATCTGAACCATTAGGCTTCTGGTTTTTTTGCTTGTAAGTGGAACTTTGAAGTAAAGACACGGAGATGAAGTACAAATGCGATGACACTGTGGAAGTAGAGTAGCCTTTATGGTATGTAGAGATGTGATTTTCAGCCTTGTGACCAAACCATATGATAGATCCTACAGTGCATGTGGGCTGGTTTGGGCTGGGGTAGAGTTCATTTTCTTCACAGGAGCTAGTATGGGGCTCTTTTTGGATTTCTGATGAAAAGAGAGTTGATAATATAGAGATGTTCCTGTTATTGCTGAGCAGGGCTTGTACAAAGTCAAGGCCGTTTCTGCTTCTCGTACTGTCCTGCCAGCAAGGAGGCTGGGGGTGCACAAGGAGCGGGGAGGGAACACAGGTGGGACAGCTGCCCCTCGCCATACAGTGTCACACTCAGCATATAAAGCTGAGGGAAGAAGAAGAAGAAAGGTGGTGACATTTAGGGTGATGGAACTTGTCTTCCCAAGTAAATGTTAGATGTGATGGAGCCCTGCTTTCCTGGGGATGGTGGAACACCTGCCTCTCTGTGGGAAGCAGTGAATGAATTCCCTGTTTTGCTTTATCTTATTATCTGTCTTTATCTCAACTCATGGGTTTTCTCACTTTTGCTCCTCTGATTTTCTCTCCCATCCCACAAGGGGGGAATGAACAAGCGGGTAAGTTGCCGACTGAGGTCACACCGCAACAGCATGGGTCCTTGGCCATTTGGGTTGGGTAGCTGAGCATAATGAAATGGGTGGACAGACGCATCATTCATTTGTATAAAATCTGCCACAGAAATCATGCTCTTAACTATGCTGGCCTTGTGAGCTGCCAAATTCAGAACAGACTTTTGAGCTGAATTGCTTTTGGATTTTATCAACTATATTGATCAGTTCTCTACTAGCTACAGTGTGAGTGAGAATATCTAGCTCACATGTATAACCAGATGTTTAGATATCTTAATCTAGAGGTAAGTCCTATCCTCATAACTTTTTATGAACATGTTGATGCACTAAACCCCACATTCCTGGTCTTGGATGGAAACCACCCTGGCCGCAGGATAAAACCCCACTCACATGTCTTGGTTAGACTTCTCTGAAATCTTTTGGTGGACTAGGTTTGCTTCTGCTGACATTATGCCAGTTGGGTATGGATAATCTGTATCACCCCAATTTTAGGGGTGACTGAAATAGGAATACAGACATTTCCTTTTGTGGAAAAAACCCCCAAACCAAAACAGGAAAATGACGAAACCCCTCCACCCCAATAATCTTTTTAAAGTCTTCTGCTAATTACACTTGTATTTTAGATCTTTCTTTGTCAAAAGAAGGCAATTTCAGTGTCTGGTTACCTACTAGTTCTGAGTTTATAATAGTGCAATAGTATCGTTTCTTCCTTCAGCACCAGGTTTTCCAAAAGGGTTTCTTATCCACATATTTAAAAAGGCCCTCAAACCTTAGCTTCTGAGCTCTGATAAATCATAGCCTGAGGTGGTCTGGTTGGAAAATGAGAAGCCACTGAATAAGGAAAATGCTGAAATTTCACTCTCCATAGGGATTACCAGTTTCATTAGCCTCAGTGAAAACCACATTTCACTAAATTTAGAGCTGCAGCAGAGCTCAATACAGATAATGCATTTAATGTATGCTCTGGGCAGTGAAGTTGAAACTATTTTCAAGTAATTTTCTTCAGTGTTGGATGCAGCCATGCTGTAAGTTTCCTGATAACTTAGATTTTTTCTTTTTCAAAACAGCAAGTGATACTGTTCCAAAGCAGCTGACATTCTCTGTGACAAAAGTGTATCATCATTTCACATAGAGTCATGTTTTATCACCACCTGGTAGTATAATGTCACAGTATGGTAATACATGTACTTTAAAGATACATTTTTTTTCCCAGTTTTGTAGTCATGTCAAACACTGTGGAACAGTGTAGAGGCTTTTCTTTTTTTTTTTTTTTTTTTTTCACACATGCATTTTAACTCTACCAAACTGAAGACAGTTCAGACCTGATGGGAAGGCAAAAAAACCCAGATGTATTCTCCTTAGAAAAATTAAGGTGTAGAGATGATGTATTTATACAATGCAACAGAAGTGTGCAAACAAGAAAAGAAAGTGATGATATGGGAGATACAGCATAATTCTATGGAAAATATGGTTTCCTTCCTTCATAGAATCGTTAACTGCAGATGCATGGCACTGACTTATACTATATTATGGGCAGACACCAGATATTTATGTCACTTTTGATGACATCAAGTGTTCAGTTTCCTTCTTTAATGCTTTTAATAATTACCTTTGACAATGTACAAGTAAGCTCAAATATAGAGTAAATATCAATTTTTCAATAGTTAAAGTGATGTGACTTCACAGCCCATGACTGTGGCTCTTGGTGACAACAGTGATTAAATAACACTAAACCAGAAGTTTACTTGAATGTTTATGTCTGTTCTGGAAAGATTGTTTTAAGCAATGAGCTTTATGATTCTTCCAGATTAAATCTGCAATTTGCTGGGGCAAAAATATTTGTCTCTAACTAGGTTTTTGACTATATATTTTAATCAATTTGTCTTTGTGGTACTTACCAATATTTAAGAATTTGGAGATTTTAAATAATTTTTTCATGCAGAGGACCTTATGTTATTGCAAAGAAGATGCTATATGTCCCATCAGCATTGAATGGTCACCTTATGTGCTCTTTATTTCAAATTAGAATAAGTGCAAATACTTAATAAGTGCAGGGAAAAGACATAGGGGAGCCTGGACAGGTAGAGTTAAATATGTGGTGATAGGATTAAGACAAGGTGATAGGATTAATGTCTTGTGAAAAGACGACTGTTTTCAAAGTTATATGCTATGTTCCACGTGGCTAAGTAGTAACTAAACCTTTCAAGCCTGTTGCACACCATTGCTCTAAAGGTCACATTTCTTACAGGAATTTTTACCAGATATTTGCATTTCTTAGGGGGGACTTGTGTTCCTTGGGACTGAAACAACAGGAAATGGTACTCCTTCCTACATTACTAAACAGGCAGGAGCAGTGCACAGAATAGAGACCTACTATAGAAAAGATGAACTGATCTACTGTATTTTGCATTTTCTCTAGTGTGCAATTTATTTTGAAAGGCTCAAGGGTGGCTAGAATTAAAGATCTTAGAAATATATGTTTTTGTCATTGTTCATTTAAACATTTTTCAGGTTTTTCATTTTTTCTTCATGGTATGAAAGAAGTGGTAGCTAAGAAATTAAATTGTATTAAAAGAGTTCCCATGAAACATATCATAGCAACAGTATGAAAGTCTGTGGTCAAACTATGAGTCGGATGACACAGATAAACATTCATGAACAGTTTTATCTCAAACCTGTAATTTAAGGTTCACAGGAATTCTGGTCCAAATAGGCAACAACTGGGGCACTGTTCCATATTTAAAATCTTGTCTAAATTCAGAGGGATGAATTTTAAGTGTGAAGTCTGACTCTAGGGATGGTGAAGGGCTGTCTAAGAGTGGGTAGGTTTTTTGGCGTGACAAATGCAATCACTGTTTCCATGAGGCCTAAACACTGAGGAGTACAGTAGCTTACCGCTGAGAATTATTTGGGGTTTTAAGTTGATTTAGTGTTGAAAAAGTGCTTTTCAGATAACTGCTGGAATTGAGCCAATGCAGTGTCTACCGTGAGTTCCATATGGTAGATGATAGACTCTACTAGCAATAGATACAAAGCAAAGGTATTGCTTAAAGGAGTTTTGGAAGAGGAACTCTGTATTTGCTGCAGTGAATTGCACAGCAAAGAATGTTTCTTGCATTCCTTGACCTCTGTAGAAGAATAATGACATAAGGGAAGGAAATACACTTCTGTATATAAACAGGTGGACCACAACTGTCTTTCACTAACTGGGAGCCTAATAAAGCCTTTTCTTGTTTAGCAGTTGTGGGAAAAGCAAGTCCCAGCCTGTAGGGTAGGGAATTATCCATTGTCTAATAAATTTTCTAGTTGCTTCAGTTAGGTACTTCTTTATTTTGTCCCCTAGGTTGTGGTGAAATGTTACTCCTTGTGCAACATTGTGCCATATTCCCCACCACAACTAACTTTGTAGTGCAATTCAGAGTTGTCATATCTGTGGTCTTCTTCACAAGGTGGCTGACAGGCAATGTAAATGTTAATGAACTATCTCTACCTCTGGGTCCAGGCCCTCCCAACTGTGCAAGCTTTCCACAAGCTGTTCTATCAAACTGTACTTCTTGCATGATTTTCCTTATTTTCCCCTCACTGCTTCCTTCCAGTCAGCTTGCTTGCCTTTACTCTTCTAACGCTGGTATGCAACCTATTCCAGATGTGGACTAAGAAGGATGAGGACACAGGAGATCAGTGTTCTTGGCAGCAAGGGAAACACTTTAGGCATGCTTTTCCCTCCTGTGGTGGTTCCTCAGAGGCATCCCCATTTTGGCAAAAGCTTAGGTTTTGAATTCCCTTGCTGAAAGGGACTATAAGACGCAATTTTCACAAAGTGCTGTGCGATGCAGGTGAGCTGAAGAGCCAAGTGGCATTAGTATTAGAAGAAACAGTTAAATACCATTTTCCTAAACTAGCATTCATCATTCTTCTGTGTAGCAGACTTGTTTCTCTTGAGAAATGGCAGTAAGCTAATAATATACCATCTTAGAAAGCCAGTTTAAGGAGTTGTTTTCAGTATCTCTCCACCAAGTGGAGTTGACTACAAATTAGTGTATTTCCTCTGTGAAATTGATGTATTTTCTATTATTATTTTGTCACACCAGAGCCTGTCTGTTACTTGCTATGATACTGCTAATATTGTGGCACCTTCTTCCCACTGCTCTCTGGAAGCAGTTACCTCTTGCCTACAGTGAAGATGAATATAGGAGAAACCCTTTAGTACAGTGTCTTAGATAACAGTGACCAGAATGCTTCAGAATGCTTTTGCTTCAAACACCTTTTTTTTTTTTGCTAGCTTTGCCAGCATTTTTTATTCAATCCCACTTTTATTTATGAATAAAAAGCATTGGTTTACAAAAATAAAGGCTTCTCAGAGTGATAATTGCTGCATAATGGCAATGTAAAAAGTATTTTTTTACAAAAAAAATAATGAAAGAGAAATGAGATTGATGAGGGTTTGCAGGTAAGATTGCTCTCTCTTGAAATGTTATATTCTTTTCTTTGTCAATAGTGCTGACTGTGTTGGTTGATTCTGAAGTGAAGGTGTAATTAAAGTGGGCAAGAGCTCATTTCTGAGCACTTTCCCAACTCCAAAGAAGAAAACAGGATAAAGGAAAAGAATAGGGGCTAGAGCTACAGACCAGCTAATTCCAAGTAATCTCACTAGTTTAATACATGGAAGTAATCTTCTGTAGACAATGTAACCTTCTACTGGCTTAGTGTTGCTTTATTTTGTGGGTGGGTTTTTTTTTGTTGTTGTTGTTGCTGTTAATTTCAGCAAATTCAAACACCCCCAAACCTTGGACTTTATGCAGACCTGTATCACAAGACAGTCTCTTTTCCAAACAGTTTTCAAAAAAAGGTCTTGAGTATTGACTAGCATCCTCATAATAAGGCCCTAGAATTCATTGCAAAACTGGGCCTAAATAAAGATAAGCAACAAGCTAAGGAAGGACAAATGTATGGGTTACAGTCATTGGAACAAGTAGAGTAGTATTTGGCCACGTGACCTTATTCTATAACCTATGTAACTTAGTAGGCAGATATAAAGATATTACAACTGTTGAAAGCCCCTGGCTGTACCTACACATTTCATGTGAGCCGCGTGGCTCCCAAATGCTTCGAAACCTTGACATTGTATGTCTCTGTTAGAAGCAGTTTTCCTTGAGCTGGGGCTTGAGCCCACACAAACCTTTTGCAGCAGAGCTCAGAGGGCCTCAGAAGGAAGAACCTTCAGCTACCTCATTTTGCTGACCTCCATGGTGCAGTGCATCCTGAGGGCAAATCAGTCACAATATCCTGCAGCACGTTCCTGTGGCAAGTAAACATTAAGCTTATGTGGTTTCAAAAGTACGTGGAATTTCCCTGCCAGGTGTGCCAGCTGGGCTGCTTTAGACCTGACCCTTGAGTAGGCTTTTGCAGAAAAGTGCTGTGAAGAAGTGACAAATTCAGCTTGAGCCTGAGCTTTAGGCTATTTCTACACAGCTAATAAATTCACCTAGTTACTTGTTTAGACGATACCAGTTAGTTGACAACATATTATCAGCACCAAGCTGTAAGTGAAACAATAATTTTCAAGTTCATAGTTTTTTAAACCTTCTGATTCCTCTCACCATAATTCTTTTTGGCATTCCATTTTTTGTCTTCTGTTCAATAACGTCCTCTTCTATGATGTTATTGTTCTGTGCTTTGCTGATCCTCTTTGCTCTAGCTGTGCCCAGCAAACCCCTTGCAAGACAGTTCCCATTAATGTTAGAAACTGACTTCCAAAAACCTGAGCTTTTAAAACTCACTCTTTATTATAAATGATCCTGTCTCGTTTATAATTAAGAAATCAATTTCCCAATAGCATTATGGACATTCCAGAAGACCAAAAAAAGGTCTATCCATAGAGCTGATGGAAGTCAGTATCAGTGAGAGAAAAAAATTACCTATTCAATTGAATATATATGGATGTTGATAACAATGACATGATATGGCCTGCTTATAACTGCTCATACTCCATCATTCTCATGACAAAAGAAAACTACTGTGACCAACATCAGAGATGATGGAGTTCTAATGCAAAACATTTATTTATTTTTGAAGAACAAGTGTTCATTTTTTGATCTAAATTTGTATGAACAGCACACAGTTTAGGATTTTGCTAAACAAACAACCCCAAGTTTTCCCATGAATTTTAATCTTTCCTCTCCTTATTCACAGATTGAATGTTTGCTCTTTCACACGGTCTGGGTGACTAGGAAGCAATTTTTCTTTGTCTTCCATTCACTGCTCAGTGAAGGGCTAAGTGTAGTCAGTATGTGTCATGTCTCTTCAGTGTGGAACATGTATGTCCCTATGAAAAACTTTCATGTTCTGTACAGGGCAGTACCCAGTTCAAACGAGGTATACTGCGAGCTACGGAGCTGCTGAATACAATGCATGATAGATCATTCTTCAAGGAGATGCATTTTGAACTGTGTTCCAAAGCTTTATGCTTTTTATTATGCTTCTAATTGACTCTTGCTATCTCAAAACCCAAATCTCTTAAATTTCCCTGTTACTATTAAACCATTTGGCTGCTTGCTATTAGGTATCTATAATTGGAAGAGTTGACATTTATATGCTTGCTGGAGTTGCACAAATGAAAGGAATTCAACTTTTTAAAGCCATTCAGCAGTGATAAAATTCGATAAATCCACAATAACTCATGATGTGTATAGATTTCACATTTCAGACTTCATGCTGGTGTTCTTTTATTGTTAAGTTGTTTGTACCTATATAGCTATCATTTTAACAAACACCTCTTCAATTGTATAAGCTGTTGGGCAGTAAAGCTAATCTGTCAGAAAACATGGAATCATTTGCATCAATAACCATCTGTATAAAAAAGTTTATCATTGGAGCTGAGAAGCTTTCATATTTACTCATGGCAATGAGTTGTAAAAAGTTTCTCTCTCCTAAGAGAAGGAAATGGCACCAGGTCATTACTGTCTTTCACAGAAACACTGAGGGCAAACAGTTACTCCTAATATTTCTTGACTCAATTTCTAAAAGCAGTTTTATAGAAATAGGTATTCTGGTCACATATCTCCAGTCAATTAAAATCCCAGAAAAATGCTAGAAAATAGAAACTGCAAGTGTGCAGTGTGCAGTGCACACTTCAATGTGTCCTTAGTTATCATTTTTTTATGACCTGAGGTAATCTGAGTGAATTTCAGATCAGGATGTATAAAATGAGATGAATAAAGGTCTGCTCTTGGAAGCTGTTATTCATCAATCAATTAACTCAGAAATTTTTAAAAAATTCTCATCTTCCTGCTTCAGCTATATTGAATTAAAGTGTGACACCCAGGCAGTTAAATTTTCTCCTTGAAATATATACCTGGATACAGTGTTTGAACATCCATATGCTCTCTGAGATGAGCAGATGTGGCCACTTCTACTACAGTGTGAAGTAAGAAAATATGCTATGTCTTTTCTCCTGGAAAATGCAATATGCCTCTACATAGATATTAATTTTTATGTAAGATGGAACATATTTGGATGAATGAAAAATAGCTGGATTTCCTTAAAGGCAGTATAGTCTTTATTTTGTAAATGGTGCCGTATCATGTATTTACAGCAGTTTGTTTAATTTTTAAATGTGAAATTAATCTTTAACAGCTGTCTTACACTAAAGAACACAATGTTTTAAGCACAAGGTCTGAAGTACCATTTATTTCTCAGGTTTGCCTGAATTATTACAGGATGTTCTAGATTAACACAGGAGTTATTGACTAAAGAGCCCTCCACAGTACAGAACACATTTTAATGGTCATGTTTTAATGTCTTATCAAAATATTTTGATATGTTTCGCCATGTTTAGCTACTTGAGTCAAAAACTATAGGAAGAGCTTAGAGTTTATTTTTAGCAGCTCATATGTTTGAGAACATCTCTATATGCACTTCAGTTTAGAGACAGTAATGTTTAAATATTTAACCTAAAGTAATTTAAATGTGCCTTTTATCCTTCTCTTGGCAATACCATCATAGTGTATGATCAAAGAGTAAATTTCAGTATGCTAAAGGTTTTTTTATCTGCATAATATACTGTTTTATTAGGTACAGTCTTTCCAGGTATCCCCTATGGTTGACACAGTTCAAGTGAGATAAGATGTACAAGAACAGTGGTGGATTGAAGTAAAGCTCATCAGTTCTCAAAATCGCTTATTTTATTTGCATATGTCTATATTATATGTGCCATGAGCACAAAGTTTAGAAAATTTGCATTTTCAGTAAATACATAAAGTTATGAGAGCTAATACTTAAAATTTCCTTGTTTGAGTGGAATTCTGTTTAACATAGTTTCGGTCTTGCTTAAGTGAGTACCTAAATATAGAGCCAAGCTGGAAAAGACAGATTTATTGGACTAACAGCTGCCACCACTACTGATCAGTGCTCAGCATCTGACTTCTCTAGCTGCTGTTAAATCACATACAATTCCTCAGGCTGGGAAAGTAAATAAAGATAACTGAGTGCAGCAACATGTGTGAAACCAGGGAGAACAGAGGTTGCAAGGAGAGAAACCACACATAAGCTAATCTGCATGCACGTGACTTTGGTGTTAATTGCAGTCTCAGCATCTTCGTAAATAGTTTGTTAGAAGACCAGGTTAGTGTTATAAACATGGAGTCTTCTTATATTATTGTCTGGTACCTGGTGCAGAGACATGTCAGCAGCAATAATTCCAGAGAGACACACCTTCCCCTTCAAATATTATTAAATGGAAAATAAAGCTATGAGTAAACAGATGGCCCCAAGGGACTTTTAAAAATGTGATGGTGGATTTCCAGACAAAATATCCTACACAAACAAGGAAGCGATTAAAAAAATAATTGAGTGTATTCACAAAGAAATAAAGATGAGAAAATGACAGTAAAGGGTTTCTTTACTATCCTTTTGGGAAAAGATGGAAGGGAAGCAATCAAGATGCTGTGGTGTCTCAATCACAGGGAAGACTGATAAAAGTGCTTATTGAGTAATATGACCCCGCAGAAGGTAGGATCATGGACAGGAGGCTGTTGTGCTGTTTTTTGGTACTTAAAGCCAAGCAGAAGAGGAAATAATTATAGCAAAAGCTGAGAACTCTTGTAGCCCCAGAAACTCTGGAAACACTAAAGATTCCTTGTTGATGACAGAGTTGTACATGGCAGACAAGTTTCTCACAGGAAAGACTGTCAAGAGACATACATCCAGTGCAACAGCATCACTTCCACTAACCATGATTGTTGCATTATCCTGGGAAGGTATCAAAGTAGTAGTGGATACTAGGAAAAAAAGCCCAGACCAATCTACTGGCTCACAGTAAAGAAACTGAGGAATTAGGAGACATTGAAGCTGACACTGTGATCTAGAGCATGCATCAGAAAATAGTATGAAAGGCGGAAAACACAAGAGTCCAGTCTATGGACAGGTATAAGGACCAGAAATACTTCTTATCCAAACCTGAAACTAGCATCGTTGTGGTAAGCAGCATTATGGGTAATAAAAGAAGCCTGTAGAAGAGATGTATGCCTCGTGTCAGTGATCCCCAAACTAGCATAATATATGTATATATATATATTTATATATGCATGTCAAATAATGTTTGAAGCTATGTTATTAGACTGGCAACCAATTATAGTCCAGCTGCATTGTAGTACCAGCAGATAGCTGAGGCTGATAAGTGGTTAGACTTAAGAAGGGTGTCTACCAAGTATGGAAAACAGTAAAGCCTTTCTGAAGTCAGGGAAGTGAGTACATATTGCCCATAAGAACCCATCCTCCTCCAATGATATGTTATTTGTTGGAATTTCTAGTAGTCCAAATGCGGCTGGTACCTCCCACTGTTGAGCAACAATGAAGTCCTTGATGGAAAAGAGAAACAAAAATTGTCTAGCAGCATGCAAATAGGAGACTGATAGCATATTTCAAGGAAAAGGACACCTACAGTGCAGAATTGTTTTAGAAGTATATTCCCCTGTTTATTATATGAGACAATGGAATGTTTTTAAACTCCCCACAGAAAGGAATTGGCAAATCTACCAACTACCACACTGTGCACAGTAATTACTTACGGCAGACTGCAGTGGTCACAAGAAATAAGGGACTCTTCAAGTAATATCAGAACCTATACTGAAGTCACACTAAAAATAAGTCACTAGCCTTATCCAGGGACCGAGGATGTGAGATCTGCTTTAGAATAAAAATACCATTTTAGGTGAAGTCAAGTACATGTTTTGGTATAATAAGGCAAAGCAACTGCCTTTACTGCTACCATTGGGCCAGCACTTCTGGCCACAGGTAGCTTTAAGTATCTGTCCATCTTCAAAGAAGTTCCAATGTCAATTGAAAAACATATTAGAAAAAATCTTAAGAGCCGTACTGATGACATTTTTGAGGGTAAACAAGGCATCAGGGAATAAACTATGTGGGTCTGTGATATAAAGGTGCAACCATTTATTAGAAATACTTTGAAAAGTGTATTAGTGAAAACATGAAGGAAAAGTATATTAACAAAAACATCAAGGAGAAGGTGAGCATTAGACTGTAGACTTCTAGGATATAATTGTCAGGCCTTGAGGCGCTATTTGGAATATGTAAGATTGATGTATACAAGGGGAGTCAATGAGGATGAATAACTGTCTTCCTAGATACTGCAGACTCTTACAAATAGCCTTGGAGACAGGTTTTAACACATAGTAGTCCGGTGTAAGATGAGTCATGGGTTTGAAGAATAAAAATACTATAACTGAAGTATTTGCCTGAAGTATTTGTCCTGCTGGAAGTCAAGGATGCTGTGTCTGCTAAAGGCATCAGCTTGCAGTTGTTAGAAAGCATCAAGAGACAAAAAAGGGCTTTGAGAAAGAGTCATAGACCAAGCTTTTTGCAAACAAACATTTCCACCAGCTCACCTCTGTGTGCCAGCATTGTGAGCAGTCTCATCGGAAAAGTTGCATCCTAAGTACACTCAGACTGAGTGTTGTGAAGACTCCAGAACTGTAACATGGAGCAAGAATCACTACTACTAGCAGACACTGAACTGGCTTTCCTGAACACAATGCATACATCTCTGTGAATTGGATTCCAGCACTGGACTATGTTCTTATATTTTCTTCTCTTCTTGAGTTGTGTGTGTGCTCTCTCTCTCAACATAACACTGTACTGAAAGTGCAGACTAATGAGTTAATACTCTGGCATTGACCAGACTGTGAGGACTAAGTACCACATGAAGCTGTCTCTGACGTGAGATGATGGATGAGCTGTGTGGTGACACATTTTGTTTATGGAGAATTGAGTCATAATTTTAGGAGTTGATATGAAATGGACAACATCTTGTATGTGAAATGACAGACATCACTAAGTCCAGTCAGAGAGTCTGCCTGCTTGACAGACAGAAATATCTAATTGAGGTCATATTTGTGACGGGATGATGAATTCAAAGACAGTATGCAATACAGTCTTTACACATCTCAGTTCTGGCAGAATAGATTTTACTTCTGGTAACAGTCACCCATAATACATGACACACATTTCTGGAAAGTGCCTTTCAGAAGGATATGCAGGCAAGAGCTCTGACTAGGAAGCCCCAGGTGTATTTTGCAATAGTGTGTGTTTGGCCTGAGATTACTGAGCTCAGACAATAGTCCACACTGCACTGCAGCTGGATTTAACTAAAATGACATCAATAGGACTTTGAGCATGAGGGCACCTTCTCATGGGTAACACAAAAAGATAGTACAGCACAGTTGTTGTGCTGTACAGATGGTCAGGAGACTATTGATTTAAAGCAAAACAGAAGGGAAGGCAGACAAAGGAAAACATCCCAACAGATAAAGAAGAAAGTTCACAGGAGCAGATAAGGGGATGCAAAGCTAAACAGACAGTGAAATATATGAGTGAAGGTCTTCTCATAGTGCCCAGGTGATTGATTGGATTAATGCAAAACAATGGCATAAGGCAGCAATACAAGATATGGTGGGATACTAATTGTTTGAGTAACAAATAAAACTGAAGAAAAACCAGGA
This sequence comes from Platyrinchus mystaceus, assembly GCA_035041135.1. Taxonomy (NCBI): domain Eukaryota; kingdom Metazoa; phylum Chordata; class Aves; order Passeriformes; family Tyrannidae; genus Platyrinchus; species Platyrinchus mystaceus. Next base: position 41,122,101 of record JAWWLV010000088.1, on the reverse strand, counting down.
TTTTTGAGTGAATCTCGGGAAAAAGTCATGCTGACACAGGAGAGACAGAAGAAATTAAGTAAAAACAAAATGGAGAGAACACTGGGGTGCAGTTTGGAAGTCTGTACTCCAAAAGCAGCTTATAAAGTAAGAAAAGATTAGTGGACAGTGGAAAAAAATCATTAGACCTACTTGCACACCTGAGAAGTCCTAAATGATCAGCAGTTATATTTAGAAAAAAAGACTATGCTGTTACAGTGGACTTCTTATTGAAAACACCTACATACACAAGGAAAACAAAAAAGGAGAGGGTATCCTGAAATAAACCAAATGTATTATATACTTCTTACGTAAAGCAATAGTAACCTTCCATTGGACTATTCATTCAGTTTGGTCACTTTATTTCACTTAGGCCATAAAGGAAATAGGAAATAGAGAATAGTAATAAGAAGGATCAGAGGCATGGATAGAGTTCCATACATACAGAGATTAAAAAGATTAGGGTATTTACGTAACAACAGAGATGAATAGAGGTGAAATGAAAGAGGTGTATAAATTATTAATGGTTTAGAGAAGGTCAAGAAGGTGCACCAATTTAACTGTCTCAGAACAAAAGAACAAAGGGTTTACAATGAAATCACAGCCTTTCAGTTTTAAACTGATGGCAGGAAATCCTTTTTACACTAATGTGGTATCACTGCCTCAAGATTTGAGGCAATGAACTTCATGGGATTAATAAAAGTGTCTGACTTTTCTTGCTACCTTGGTTAATCATTCAATAATGTATGATCTGAATGTTTAAGAATCTTTAATGTACTGATCCTTACAAAAGGCTTCTAAGGCAAGAAAATATCATGCCACTAATCTAGTGAACAGAACTGACACTGAGGCCACACTAGATGATTTGCCCTGGACCACAGACAGAATCACATGTAGAGCAAAACTGAATTGTAGTGGCCTGAATGCTTGATTGGTACTCTAACACATGGACAATTTTTTTTTTTGCCATGATTTATTTATGTTGGTGATCCTCAGTCTTTCTGATGCATGTGGCTGCACAACTTCCTATAATTTCACTTGGGTCATGTCTCATGGCACTTCCATGGTCACGTGCCCGCCATGTAATGGACCTAGCAGAGGATTTGCACTCAAATTTGATTAATCCTTATGGAACTTGGCTTACTGAATGTGCCCAAATCAATGAGATTTGGTATACTTGCAAAAATTGATGCTTCCCTGAAGCAATGGAAATATTGCTGATGTGCGATGCAGCATATGTTTGTCCATATCTATCAAGGAAAGCTTTGTCTGTTTTTCACTGCCACCTCCAGAAGCACTGATCTATCCCAATTCCTGCTGCTTGTTTTCACAGAAGCCCTTCACTGACATTTTCCCATTTTTCTCTGACTGCCACATGCAGCGGTGAAGGAAAAGAAGACTGGGCACTGAGCTATTCAGGTGGTTGGCAGCTCCCTCCTCAATTGTGCCTCAGGAATAATAAGAGAAGAGAGTAGACAGACTCATTTAACTGTTTTGACAAGTCATAGATAGCTTGTGTTTTTAGAGGGGTATTCCCACTTAACAGTGATGTTTAGTACACAACAAGAGGAATGCTAAATTGTATTAGAAATATTCAAAAGAGTGGCTATTATCTGGGATCTAAATTTTCAGATTGCAATCTAACTTCTACCTGCCAGAGGTGAGGGAGGAACTTTATGCATCAATATGACATCAAACAATTCCTTATCAAGGAAAAAAGTTGAAACTATTGGATGTATTATCTGTCCATGGCTACTATGGGGGAGAGGATGACAGATTCAACAGACTGTTATTTTGATTGAATGCAAAAATTCTTAAGTATAAACCAGTAAAAATGCAACAGTCCGCTATTTGGAAGTTACTGATTCTTTCTTTGACTGTACGATGGTACAATGCACTCTTCTACAATGGCTTGGAAGATAAACCATGCAAACAGAGTTGTTATTTTGTTAATCTCACTTTTACGTCTGTAGTCTTGGATCTGCATAAAGCTGTACGTATAAATGTAAAGCTTTGCTGAAAAAGTCTGTTAAGATATCTGTGCTGTTTTAAGACCAAAAAAACCAAACCAAAACAAAAAAGAAAAACCACTCCAGAACATTTTGCTTCTAGTTCAGGACTGCCACTTTGCTTCCAATAGAGACAGGCTAACAAAGACTGCCAATTTCAACCCAAGGAAAAGTGATTGGCCAAGATCTTCTGCAACTTCAGCTTCAGAGCTTTGCTATTACACCAACCATAACTCTCGTACTTTTCCTAGCAGCCTCTCTCCATCTGGTCGTCCTTTTGTTTCATGACTATCTGGAATTTTCACTGGTTACCAGTGCCTTCTATAATGGCACACATGGTTCTCTGTGTCCACAGAAAACATCTGAAAAATGCATCCTGATTTTGTCATCATCCTTGTCACAGACTGGGAGTTTGGGCAGCTGAATATCTGAACTTGCATAATGTGCAGTGGGAGTATTTTTGCTCTACTTACACATTTATCCTCAGATAAATGGTGGTGCAAGAGAGGTAGAATATACTAGTTTCCTAGTAAATCTGTGCCTCATAGCCAAGATAGGTCCTTTTCTTCAGTTATTTTTCACTAGTAATTACCTAAATTTACTGCAGAAATGCTTGCAATTGGGTCCCCAAGTAAAGAGTATTGCAGTTCAAACTCTTCTTTCCATTATTCCTGTCCTCAGATCATTTTAATTTTTTTCTCTGTAGTGATTTTGTTTCGTATTGACAATGCTTCTTTGCTTTGAGTCATCATACCACTCATTTTTACGCCATGATCATGAAAGAAAATTTAGAAAGAATTGGCCCCAGCACTGATCCTCAGGTAAGTACCATTAAACTCCCTCCACTGTCAAATTGCCCCTTTCAAACTGTCAGCTATCCAACACTCTATTTCCATTTTTCCTTTCCATCTAACAGTTCCTCTTTTACCTCTTTCTTCTCTAGCATTATTTATTAATTTCCCATGCAGCCCTGTATCAGCTATTTTACTGAAGTCTGGACAGAAGACATCTAAGGATTTTCTTTTACAGCCAGCTCTCTTTAAAAAAGAATGCTGTCAAGTTTAGTCTGGACTTATCAGGGTTTGAATTCATTTTGTATTTATTTCTGTCTATCAGCATCATCAATTTGAAAGGACTGTGTTCCACTGAGGTCCAAATAGTTCAGTAACTGTCTGGATCACTTCTTTTGTCTCACTGCCTCATAAACACAAGCTCAGTAATTGCTGCTACCTGTTCATATGACAATTTGAGACATTTATTAGAAGCATTTTCACATGAGTGCATGCACTAAGTCTTTCAGAATATCAGCTTGAAAATTGATGGATGCCTTAGAAAGCCCCTTGAGTTTTATTTCTACCTCCTCTGTGGTCAGTACCGTCCCATACTTGCATTCTCAATATCCAGGTTTTCTTTGCTCCCAGGTCAAAATTATTGAGCTTTCTGTAGCCTGAGGAAGCATTAATTTAGTTTTGGACCTGTTCATCTTGTTTTTTCACCTGTGTCACAAATCAGGGAAGCTGCTAACCTTTGGGACTTTCAAAGCTGTTCCAAAGGATTCACCCCCCTGGTGCACTGTCTTATCATATGGTAGTTCTGAGAGCATTTCAGCCAGTTTCTTTGTAATTGAAGGCTTGGAAGAAAATCTTTGCACCAAGAATAATTTCCAGTTATTCTAGCCTACACACTTCACCTTTTTGTCAAGGCCTCTGAAGTGTTCAGTGCATATATATGTATATACATGTATGAATAAAATTAAAATAAAATTAATTCCTTGATTCCTGTGAGTCTCAGCAGAGGCCTCCCGATTTTTTTATTTATTTTTTTTTAATCACCTGTTGGAATTTAAAAGATGGGTATGCTTTTCAAAGACATGCCTAACCTAGCTTTTTTTTAAACCGTGTCTGCTGTCTCGAGCACAGCTTCAGCTGCTGGTGTACCTAAGAACTTTTACTCATTCTGCTCTTGGCCCCTTCCACTGAGCTGTAAGTCAAACTTTTCTTCATGTTGTTTTCTGTTGTATTCTATTACTGAGGTGTTATCTGTAGTTTCTTGTGCTTTTTTAATGTTTACCTTCTGTCTTGAAAGTTCTTTGTGGTCTGAAATTGATATGTGGACAAGAGCAGCTTCCTGCCTTGCTAAAAAGGACTGATCTGGGGGACTGGCTTATTGAGCAGGATTTTAGCTCATCAGGCTCAAGCTTTGCCTTTAAAAATCCTGCTCTAGTTTTATGAGTTCAATATCCCTGTTAAAATAAGCAGCTCAAAGAAAGATAAATCATCAGAATCCTCATTGGTTTGGCTGCCTTTGCATCAGTTCTACAAAACTGTTAGTACCTTGAATGTTGCACTCTTCTGTCACCAGTTTTGATGCATAAATTTTTTCCTAGCTTCTGCTGTATATATTCACATCCCTTGTTCTTAGCAGGAGAAACTAGATTGTTTTATTTGTCTCGGTAGCTCTGGAGTTCATGTCCCTCAAGGAACCATCATTTTTCACTTGATTTAACGCTTCTGTGTACTGGTATCCTAAGTGATACAGGATCTCTGTTGGTACACTGGCACGTCATTTGACGTAGTGACTAAAATAATGATGTTGTGGAAAAAAATACAGTGTTACAGAACGTGAAGTTTTAAGTGCAAAGGGTAACTCCTGGATCTGGGAAATTCCACAACAGAGACACTGCATAAAAATGCAGATAAGATCTCCACCAAAATGACTGATTTTTTTTTGTACTGAAGTGGACTGATGGTTGTGGTAAAAAGACCAGGTCTTAGGCGGTAAAACAGACATTCATAACACATGCAATATACAAATGCCTTGTATTTGCCAACAAGAAGTTGTGATATGTAGGCCTTGTCCAGGAATGAGCATTTCTTTTGTATCTGACTAACTACTACTAGATTTGAAATGACTGTGGGCTTGTACTGTGTGTGAAGTGAGTACAAACTCAGCATCTCATACGTGATTAGCAGTAAGAGCCTTTGGATTTTGCTTTAGAAGAGCACTGACCACTGATTGTGAGCAACGATAAGCACCTGAAACGAGTGCTTAAAGAGTTTTTTCAAAATAAATCATAATCCTGGAATGACTGCTCACTTGATACATTTTCTGTTTCATTCTGAAAATGGATCCAGGATTAACTGAGAACATCTAGATGTTTTCATTTTGGTTCAGTTGATGCTGTTCCTTTTTGTTCAGAAGTAGAGGGAGGAAAAGAAAGAAATGTAGCTTTCAAATAAAGTTTACACTGTAAAAGTTATTCTCATTTTGGGACCAATTCTGCATCTTTATTGATGTGACTCATTACAGGAGTCTTTTCACAAGTCAGGATTACTCACTCAAGTAAATGAAGTAAAATGAAGCCATTATCTTTCAAGGCTAAATGATAAAATCTATGAATTAGACACTTACAATAGAACTATTAACAATTTTTAATTACAGTACTGCTACCAGCAACGGCAGTACTATGTGGTAATACATACTCATTTTTTTTCCTGCTGTTATAATGTGACATATCGTTACGGAAGGAGCATTTAAGTCCTATTTTTAGGTTTAAAACTATGCAGACAGAGAATAACCAAAACTGGAGGTGCTGTATTAATAGCTCACATGTTATTTCAGGTGATTTGAACTGAAAAGAAAACACAATAAAAAATAATTATGTCTTGTGGTCAGAGGGGCAATTCATGGGACCCAAAGGGTTCAGAATCAAATGCTATGGGGTGTGCAGCCAGAGAATAGTCTCTGAACTCTTTTATTAACATTATGCTTTTAACCATTCTGATTAGGTGCCAAAAAAAGGATTTGGAGGCATATGGTGGACCTTTAACAATGAGAAAGTTATGACAGATTCAGTGTATACTGTTCAAGAGTGCCAGACTTGTTTTTATGTGCAGCCTACTCAACAAACTGAGAGCTCTGGTTTGGGACTATAGATGACAAAACCAGCTACTGCTCCTAACTCTTCATCTACAGAGTGTGGACAATACATACTGTGGATAATTGATTACTCCTCAATATAGATTCCTTGGGAGGCTCTTAAGTCCTCTTTGTGCACTTCTTTCATATTCCTTGAAGTGTCTGTCTTTCTTACTTTCTTGGATGACTGTTTTATTAAGAATATGTTACAATCTCTCTGTGGAAGGAAACTAATGAAAAATGGTATCAGAAAAATATATTCATCTCCAAGAGGATGCTCAAGAATTCAGATAATGAATTTTCTGATGAAACATTCGTTTGTCAAAAAAAAAGAGATCACTTTGTAAAACTAAAATTTTCTGCAGAAATACACTCACTTTCATGAAATGTCTGCTGGCTGAAAGCTTTCCAGGTGCAGAGACAAAGACTCAGCTCTTCTATCGTGATGAAGTTGCTGGCACTTATCTGAGATGTGAAAGACTAACAGTTCAGGGGCACAAGTTGGTTTAATTATAAGCTCTATAGAGTTGTAAGCTGTGGTAAAAGGTCTATTACCTCCATTGGCAGGATGTTAATTAGAAAGTGTTTGTTCTTACATGCTTTATTTCAGTATACTGGCTTCTGAATATTGTGTAAATTAATGATGTTGTAACCTGTGCAGAAAATAAATCCACTTCCATGAAATCCAAACCTGATAAAACACCTGATTTGTTCATGTTTCTAAAGATCACCTGTTTTAACTCTGATACAGAAGTTGTTTCCAATCTTCTGTTTTCTCATATGATTTTTCTCTTACTAGACTGTGTGGGTTTTGAGTCCTAGATGATCCAAATTATTTTCCAATTGTAATGAAATGAGAATAATCTTGCTTTAGTATTATGAACTACTCATAAAAAGGAATACATTGGATATTTTTTAAAGGTTTTACTCAAAGGATGAGAAAGGTTTTTCTGTCATAAGATCAAAAGCAGTTGGATTTTTAAAAATAAACTGCAATTTTGTGTGCAAAATGTAAAACCCCCCTGCCACTGCCTTGTGTAAATCAAGATTGCAAAATTTATTAATATCTTCTGAATATACTTAGTAATTTTTTCTGTGGAAGTGCCTTGATATGATTTACCTTGACACTGTTCTGCTGAGAATTGAGAAAACACAGGACAATGGAGAATCTGTACAGCATTTAGAACACACTAAGGAAAATATTTAGTGTATTGAACTTTTGAAAATGCACTTTGAATTGTTGTTTATTTTTTATGATACAAATTCACCTCTTCTAATATGGGCAAATTAAAAAAAAAAAAAAATCAGATAGTTCCAGATAAAGCCATAACAAAACCTCTCCATTTGCAAGCATCTAAATTGATAGCCTTTATAGTTCTGTTTTCTAATTCCTTATTACCTATTCGTATTATTTGGCCATCAAAATATGCTTCTACATCTCTTAAGATGCATAGAATTCCAACTATTGTGCACTTCAGGACCTGTTCTTCTGGTTAGGCAAATGCCTAAAAATTATAGGAAAGGAATGTATGTGGGTATGCTAATCTTCTCCATGTTTTACAGAAATGAAGAATTGATATAAAGGTTACCAG
>JAWWLV010000088.1:41080205-41114324 GCA_035041135.1 Platyrinchus mystaceus | reverse complement strand
GAGATATTCAATGCTCAGGTTGTCCCAAGCATCTCTTCTCTTTCCCACTGTGTTTTGGTCTGGTAACTGGGCAAAGATGTACAATTACATGGAGCTAATATTCTTCTTGTTGCTTAGAAATACATGACATTTTGGAAATAGCGGAATTGCAAATTTAAAGCTACTTCCACCCAAATGTCACCTGAACAAGCAGTGCCTCTTCAGCAACAGATTGGATTTCTACAAGTGCCATGTTAGGTTTAGGAGTCACATGCAAATGAGATTAAAATTCTTTGATCATTAAATAGACTGTTAAATTCAGTGTGATGGTAACAATCATTTTATTAACCAGCATTAAGTATACCTCATCCCTAATCCTGTACTTTAAAGACAAAAACAGTGACTAATACCATATCAAGAAAGAATTTCACCTTTCATTTTTTATTTGATTTCTCTTGTGAAATTCTATTGAAATATCTCAGTATAATGCCAGTGAATTACACTCTTGATGGTTCCTCTTTAGAGAAGCCAGTCTAGGATGTTGCTGATTGTCTTGCAGTATTGCAATGTGTGTACATTACTACATTATTAGAGATGTGGGATGGAATCTGATTATTTCTCACCTTGAGATGTAATTCTGTAGATTAGTCTCAGTCTTGCACTGATAAAAAAAAAAAGAAAAAAGAGTACATGTAAGCTTTCACCTTCTTCCTCCCACTTCATTATCAGTCACATTTTTAAACTAGGATTTCATTTTATACAGGTTTTGCATTTTTTCAAATAATTTAGTCTTTCTACACCTGTTCACACTTGTCTCCAGTAATAAAAGCAGGTAAGAAAATGAAAAAAAACACTCCATCTTCAGAACTTTGCCTTTTCATTTGTTATATGTGCCCTATTACTGAGGTACTGTATTGGCAGATCTGTAACTTCTTTTGTTTGCCAGTATAAGGTAAAAGGTGATCTATTTTCTGGACAGATAGTACTCATGTGTCAGTTTTGTGAGACACAAGTGTTTTGCTGAGGATGAGTTATGAGAAAGACCCAAACTCCTCCCTCTAAGCAATTGTAAATTCGAAATTAAGAGGCTCCAATTGAGGAAAAATGTGGAAAAAAGAAAAATAACAGCCCTTTATTAAAAGATATATATGTGTTGGCAGAACAACAAAAACCCCCAAATAAAACAACCAAGCAATAATCCTATACCCAAAAATAATCCCTTTCAAAACAAACAGATAAACAACCAAACCAAACCAAAAAGTTAAACAGTTCAGTTTGTGTCCTTTGGTGAAATTCTAACCACTGTCAGCAAGGGGCGCCGTTGGATCACTAGAGATATAGAGCTTGTAGTGTCTGGTGCTGGTTAGGAGGTGGCACTCTTGGATCACTGGGGTCGCCACATGGGAGTCTCCCCGGGTGTGCTGGAGCAGCCAAAAAAGATGGAGGTCTTCCTTCCCCACTGGGGAAAAAAGGGAAGAGAGAAAGGAGGGAAAGAAAGAAAAATAAAAAAAAAGTCCTTTCCAGCAGAAAACTCACTCAGTCCTTCTGGTTGAATTGTGCAGCGCAGCCTTCCCTCTCCTCTGATGTGCACAAAAACTGCTGCCAAGAAGGAAAAAAAAAAATGGGAACACAGGAGGGGAAACCTCCCGAAACAGTTCCTCTCCGATGGAAAATCCAAGCAGAATCCACAGCTGGCAACCAGGCTGGGAACAAAAACCCCCTTCCCGGCTCCTACCCTGACCTTGTCCCAGCTCCGGCCACAGCCGAACTCCTGTCCCTGCTCCACTGCAGCCAAAACTCCTCCCAGGAAAAAAAAAGTAAAAGAGAACTTCTTACCCCTCCCCAAAGACAAGATCCTTAAGGCCATCAACTAGGAATGTGGTCTTACCAGCCAGATCATTTGTGTTATTTAACTGCCTAAGCCACAGTTAATATGCCCATTCAACATCCCCTTCACAGAGTGGGCCGGGGGAAGGGAAAAATTCCTGCTTATTTTCTGAGAGCCAGCAAAACCATGACATCCTGAATGGAATGTATAATCCAGCAAGCAGGCATGTGACTTCGGCACAATTTTCAGTTATATTTTTAAAATACTGGCCCTGAGCTAAATAGTTAACCTTTGTGTGCCTTTTTTATCTCTGAAATGAAACAGAACTATTTTCTAGTTTCCAGATAAATTATAATTCTTACATCTACGTCAATATTTGTACAGCTTTCTGAGATCTTTAGAAAGAAGTTACTGGTGTTATTATTATTTTATTACTCTACTGTTTGAATTATGTAACTGTACTACTTTTTACCCTTTGAAAAATGGTTTTTACTTTGAGATTTCATAATTGTCTCCTGTGACACCTCTGCTCCAAGAATTAACATCTTAAAAAAAGAAGGAATTAAACTCTTTTTTTAAAGGGAGATTATTTAAAAGATTTTGGATGTTGCATGTAAAGAGATAAATCATTTGGAAATATACCTAAATTTAAATATGAAGTTTGTCTGCAAGAAGGAAACTGCACTGGGATAGACTGTGTAAGGAATCTATAGTTTTAAGTTGTTCTTCATGATTTCTCATTTGATATATGTTTTCCATTAGGTTTTAATTAGTTGTGCGTCACCAAGGCTTTCCCATTTTTTTTTTTCCAAAGGACCCCTTGGTACATTCAGTGCACAAGATGGGCCTGCTCTGGGGTTTAATCAAAGCTGAGGAGCAATGAAGTCTGTTGTCTCTGAATAGTCTTCTTTCAACACTTCTTTTGTTCTATTAGTGATTCTAGCTTTTCATGTCCTGCTCTTCTGTTTCTTTTTTTTTCAAAGACTGAGGGTACAGGACATTCTTCCATTCCAATTACCAGACCATAATTCTCTGTTCTTTCAGACATCTCATAGACACATCCTCAAGGCTACCTCAAAGAAGTGAATTTAGAAAGAGAAAAGGTTAATAAAATAAAAAAAGAGAACATTATCTTGGTTGTTTCTCTGTTTTACTTGCTCTCCCTAGCATTAAAAGCTGATTCCTGGTCAAGTGTGAAAGCAGTAGTGTATTGGTCATTTCAGGAGCAATGAACCAATTGATAAATGCCAAATGTCTTACCTACTCTCTATTACAAATGTTAACCATAGCACATCAGGAATATTGATGTATTAATAAAAAAATAAAAGAATATGAGAGGAATCATGGTTCCCATAAACTTAAGAGCAGTAGATATTGTATACCTTGACTTCAGTGAGGCATTCAGCACTGCCTCTTTAAGGATGCTCACAGGGAAGGTGAAGCATGGGCTAAACGAGCGGGCAATGAGGGGGATTGAAAACTGAGTGAAAAGCTGAGCTGAGAAGATTGTGGTGAGTGGCACAAAATCTAGTTGGAGGTCAGTAATAAGCAACGTACCCCAGTAATTAATACTGGATCCAATACCCTCCGTTCAAGTGTTTATATTTGTCTCTTGACCTGCTGGCAACACCATAATTCAGCACAAGATACTGTAACTGTGTTTTGTGTGTGTGTGTTTTTGTGTGTGTGCGGTTTTGTTTAGTTTTGTTTTATTTTGGTTGGTTGGTCGGTTTTGGGGAGGTGTTTTTGTTTGTTTGTTTGTTTGTTTGTTTGTTTTTTCTGCAAGGGCACACTTCTGGCTTATTTTGAACGTGGGGCTGAACAATCAAAAAATGCTGGGGGCCACCCAGTTGGAAAGCAGCTTGGAAGAAAAAGGCCTGGGAATTCTGGTGGTATCCAAATTGAACATAAGCCAGCTATGTGCCCTTACAGCAAAAAAAAGGCCAGTGTATTGTTGGGATGCATTAGGCAGGTCAAAGGAGGTGATCCTTCCTCTCTACTCAGCACTGGTGAGGCCACGCCAGGACTACTGCGTCCAGTCCTGGGCTCCCCAGTACAAGACAGACATGAACATACTGGGGAGAATCCAATGCAGTGCCATGGAAATGATTAATTAATGGAGCATCTCTCCTATGAGTAAAGGCTGAGAGAGTTGACACTGTTCAGCCCAGAGAAGAGAAGGCTCAGGGGAATCTCACTGATGTATACAAAAAAGTGAAGGGAGAGTGCAAAGAGGACAGACTCAGACCCTTTCCAGTGATGCCCAGTGACAAGATCAGGGCTGATGGGCACAAACTGAAACATAGGAGTTTCCCTCTGAACATCAGGAAACACTTTTTCACAGTGAGGCTGACTGAGCAGTGGCACAGGTTGCCCAGGGATGTTATGGAGTCTCCCACTTTGGAGACAGTCAAAAGACAATCTGGATGTAGTTCTGGGAACAAACTCTAGGCGGCCCTGCTTGTGTTAGGGGCTCGGACAAGGTGATCTCCAGAGTTCCCTTCCAGTATCAACTCTGATCAAGTGTTTTAAATGAAAATTAACATGAATATTCAAGTTACCTTGAAAAACATAATACCTATGACTTAGGGCATATTTTCAACATAGTATAGGAGATTTTTAGGACTTTCATTAGTGTGCATGAGAAAATGCTATTGTATCTTGAAATGTCACAGAGTAAGTTTACCTCTAAATATGCTGTGACAAATATAATAAAAAAAAATTTCCAGACAGATGGATGTCAGAATTAGATATACTCTTGTGTGGAAAATGAGACTGCCCCCATATAAACATTTTTGTGCAGAAAATGATAATAAAAATGTGAAAATAATTGAAAACTGAAATACAATTGCAATATACATTACTGGTATTATTGGAACTTCATGCCCTTTAACTCAAAAGGAAGCTTTATAAAATATGCTGAACTGTGACAAGACTGAAGTTATTAAAAAGAACCACAGTAGAAGTACTTCTGTGTTAGGAATTGAATTTTTTTTGGTAGGAAATATGAAATGAGAAACTCTAATGATAATAATAGAGTGGACATGTAAAAGTACATTTGGACACCACTGATATCTGAGCTCAGTTATGCAGAATAGTTAATTCAAGCAACACTGTTCTTATTACTAAAGTAGAACACTTAAAAAAATGCTAACATTTCAGATAACAGAATTTATTCCAAAAGTACTCTTTGATGTATAATTAGGTAGACACCCTTTTTTTTTTTTTCTGTTAAGGTTCTTAAGATATGTTATCTTGAACTTCAGCTGACTTTGTGATGATTCATTGTAGCAAATGAAATTACATAGTATAGAAAGATTTTTACTGTACTAAAAAGGTGGACTGTCGTGCCATCCACAATTTTCAGTGGAATCCTTCTGTTAAGGGGAAGTGAGAAATATAGGAATACGTTATTGATATACTCAGGAGAAGGCAAATGAAAGGTCTAGAAACAAATCTTGCATCTGTTTTCTACAGAAAGAGTAGAAGCATAATTTTCTTCATAAGGGATATCCACAGTTGCTTAGAATATCACATTGGAGGATTCTCTCTGTTCTTGTGGGCTTTGTTTTCCCCAAGCCTGGCTGTGCCACAGCAGTTTGTCTGCTAGCAAAGCACATCTGGTAAACCAGCTTCCCACAAGCTACTCTTGCATCAGTGCATCATCATCGTCCAGACCTGGCTCCTTGAGGTGTTGGAAGTTAGAAATGAAAATCTGATCCAGTCTCCTATCTTACCTTCTGATTTTTCCAGTGGGGTTGAATGATTCTTCTCTGTAATGAGTGCACTTCTGTGCACCTCCTAACAAATCCCATAGAATCATAGAATCGCTAAGGTTGGAAAAGACCTTTCAGACCACCGAGTCCAGCCATTTACCTCTGCTTACTTCTGCTGAGTTTGTACACTAGATGAGGGTGTGCTAAGCAATCCCTTAGTCTTTTCCCACCCATGTCACCACGTGGTATGGCTGTTATGCCTCCTGGTCCCACGTCAAGGCACCAGCTCCATTCCGTTATTTCTTGAGGAAGAGTATGTGCAATAGTATTTAAGGTTAAAATATACACTATTCCTACTCTTGTGTGTTAAGGCTAGAGGAAGAGAAGGTGGGACAAAGTCAACTTGCCCTTGTATGTTGAGGTTTGGACTGCTCCCAGAGTGCAGGCTTGGACCATGAGTTTGTGTTGATTATAATGTTAGTTTTGGAGGTTTTGTTGATCTTTTAGACACCCTGACATCTGGTAGAACTAGGATTTCATTTGTTGCCTGTTGAGAAGCCACTTTCAGGTGAGGAGAATGGATTTGATGATCTTACAGCAGCATGTGTTTCAGAGGGCGCATTCTGCTCTGCTCTGTGCTAGCTGGAATTTCCAAAATGTTAGAGGCTTTATGCTGAAGTACATGGAGATTGCACAGAAGTCAAGAAAAGTCAAAGACAGAAATAAATGTGGCCAAGGTCCTCTTTTGCCAGAATGGGATGGTGTTTCTGACCCAAGCAGATATAGTAAAAATTGTTATTCACTGTCTACCCTAAAAATAGAGGAAGATGCATGGAGCAGTTCCAGTCCTAAATAAACAGTTCTGCCTGTATATCTTTGACAAAAAGAGACTGTGCTTTGATTTCAAATGCTTCAAAGCATTTCCCTATGCCTACCAGCACAGCTCCCTTCTTCAAATAGCACTACTTCATCACAGTCAAGAGTGGATCATCCTCACAGTAGTGGTAAAGTCATGTGGTGAGAGATAGATGGTGTTACTGATTTCAGCAGAAGGTGCCTGGCTCTGAGTGTTTGAAAAATCTAATAATTATGTCTGGTTTGATATATTAGCAAAGACTTAAGAAAGTAACTTTACGGGCTAGTGTTAAAAAACCCACAAACTTTGGTCCTTTGTTTCCTGATGTTGTTGTGTTTGAGGAAAGTCAGTTTAAAATAATCCCTTGGGAAATCAAGTGCAGATATTAAAAACAGAGAGACACAAGCAACCTAGCTTTGGTTTGCTCTTTTGTACAGCTTGTTCGTTTTGATTGTATCTTGGTATAAATCCTTGTCATTAAGTGCTCATGTACCTTACAGGCAGCATTTGATATTTTCTTCTGAATGAATTGGATATGTTCCAGTAGCAGATACTGTAATATATATAATTGACTTTGACAGTGGATTATGTGGAACGGAATGTCCTAAGGCATGCAAGTAAATCACATCAGCCTCAGGTTCTCAGCCATTGTGGCTTTTGCTGCTTTGATATTGGTGCTATAGAATCCTTCACTTCTTTGGTTTGACTTGTTTGCCTTCCCTTCCCTCTTCTTTCTTTTATGATGACTGAATTCTTCCTTGAGATTTAGAATTCTGTAGCACCTCAAAGAAAGGCAGAAATGACTGACTACAGGAAAAAATAAAAAGGAAGAGGGGTCTCCTGGTTGTGTTTGCAGGCAATGCAGTTGCAATGTTGCAGATGAGAACTAGAAAGTGAAGCTATAAGGTGGTTCTACTTTTTTGCTATTCTCTGTCTTATGACTGAAAGGGTTCATTGGTTGAAGGAATCACATGGGACTCTTTTTCTGGATATCTGTGCTTTTACCTATTTTTTTAATTCAGCGTCAGGGCTTCTCCTTTTCTCCCATGGGAGATTTGCTTCTTTCACAATTGACAAGTATGCCCCTGCTGTGTCTCCTCATGTTCTCATTCAAAAATATAAAGATGGAGTGACTACAGCATCTCATTAAATTCCATCCAGCTTCTTCAGAAATAAGTTGAATGACTTTGGTTTTGACAGCTGTGAGAATATTGATCCATTTTCACCTACAGTTGGTGAACGTATCCTCTGCATAGCCATACCTGGGTTGTTATGCTGGTCACGATTAATTACATCAGCTAAACGGATTGAGAAAGGGTAGCAGCCGTCATCTTCAAAGGCCTACAAGTATGTTAATATACACCCTAATCCAGGCTCCAGTTGTGTCAGGGATGCAGGAGAGTTCAAACTGAAGAAAGGGCACTATTAGTTATGACAGAGGAAGAGCAGACAGTGAAGTATTGCCTACATTTACCTGAAGCCAACTGCTAGTCTCGGTTGTGCTGGAGCTATACTACAGATAAATGTCTTTACAAGTGTCCTAGTTTCAAATATATGCATAGGCATGAAGTAAAGGAACTCTGATTTCTGTAAAAAAACCTCTTCTGTAGTTATTCTGGTGAGCAGATGCTAGGATTGTATCAGTCCTCCAGTCATTTTTGGACTGATAGTCCTGGAACACCTCACACATGTCTTTCAGGGAAGAGTCTGATGGCCAGTCACCCAGAATGGCATCTACACCAGCAGAGGGAGAATAACTGTCTTTGTGGATTTTGTCATGATACCACACCACACCTGCCACTCCTACTGTCAGAATCATCAAGTGCCATGAATTGTGAGGGATGTCCTTACATCAGCCTTGTCTTCACACAGGAACACAAAGAATTGCGACATGTGTGAAGTGCCCTGTCAGAGAGTGCCACACAAAACTCTGCTGTTTTGTATGCCCAGGATTCATTTGCAACTGCAGCAGGGGCCACAGAGACCACAGTTTAAACCAGTAATGACTGAAGCAAAAGCCCAGGTGTCCACTTTGGTAGACAGGCATTCAACAGGCACAGTTAGAGGAGGCTCAGTGCAGAGGTGACCAGATGAAACATAATAGATTATGATGTATCTTAAGCAGATGGGATGGTCTCATGGTCTCCTTTGATTTAAAACTTTACAAAGCCATGAAATATCCCAGTGCTGTTCCCTGCTGGGGTAAGTGTCTGCCTTTTGCATTTCACTTCATGCAGTGAAAATAGGAGAATCGTACAAGCTTTATGGTGAAGCAGATTTTTTTTTAATAAATTAAATTTTATTAAGGTAATGGATTGAAACTGTAGATATACTGTGAATTTTTAAGTACAGTTGGACATATCTCAATTTTCTTTGCAAATTTTCCAAGGGTATTATGCTGAGAATAACTAACTTTGTGCATCAGCAGTAGCTTCAAGAGCAGCTAAACCAGAAATGTTGAAGGTTCAGTCTTTGTCACAGTACTGAGAAGGTTATTTTATTTTAGAACCAGTGCCAGCACTTAAATCACAACAGCTCAGAATGACCTTTCTCCATTACTACTGGTTTACAATCCCTATATCCACAAGGATGAGCTGAGAAACTTTTTAATGAAAATGAAAGATGTTTGGAAGTTTGCCACTAGGAGAGGAGAGGAATTTATGAGCTGACTTTTGGGGAATACCTCTCCACAAAATTTCTTAGCCCTTTAGAGACATTTTGTCCACCCATGAAGTAATTGCTGAATATTAGAAGTACATGTGAAATTATTTATTTCTAATGTCTTTGTAATTTTATAGTATCCCTTTTTACCAATGAAAAATGTAAAGAATAAAATTAACCTTGAGATTCCTAATATCTTACTATAAGACATAGAAGGAAAAACAAAAATAGAAAACTAAAAGGAGGCAGAAAGGGCTTTTTGTTGCAGTGAGAAGAATTTCTGTTAAAATTTTCTTTTAGATTTTTGGCCTCAGTCTTACAAACTTCTCTGAATAAGCCATGTCCCATGTCAATCCTAAGTCTAATTGATATCAAGTAGTCTCAATGGGAAGCAGTTTCCTGGATCAAGGCCTTGTTTATTCATTGTGTGTGTGCTGAGATGTTTTGCTCTGTTGTTTTAGTGTGAGTGATTCCCAAACCATTGGGATTCCTGTAATGGATGAAACTCAGGCTATTAGTTCTTTTATTTACAAATCAAATTGGACATCTTGGACAGTATTTTTTTTTTCTGTATATTTTGGCACTTCCAACCAAAGCAATAAACCTGGTAAATCTCTTTTGAGATGTTCCTGTGTCAAAACACGTAGAGATATTCTCTTTTATACACTTTGACGTTAAAGGAGGATGACAGTAAATCCTTTGATACTGATTTGCAGAATCATGAACAATTTACAGATTTTCTTACTTTATGTTGGATTTTTTCCTAGTCTTTTAAATACACTTCTTTTAATATGTATTGGTTTTAAAGGAGCATTATGATTCAGTCTAATTAGTTGTAGTCCTTGAGTCTGTGGAGCAAAAGGTTTTATATTTCTAATTTGGATTGCTAAAGCTGAGGAAATACTTCATTTCTTCCAAGGATAATAACTAGCTCTTTCTGGGTTATCTGAGAGTATTTCCTCAGGTACAATTAAAGTTCAGCCAGATATTGATAATAATCTTGCATATGAAAATATTTCCACTTTTGGGTCATTTGCAGGTGCAAAAGACTAATACGAGTGAGAACTTGGCAATAAATGGAGGTCTTAATTGGACCTTCCACTACCTTTACCAGCATTAATTTTGGCCTGTCTGCGAGAAGGTTAGAAAGTATTTCAAAATAACCTTACAGGTGAAAAAGTCTGCATAGTTGTAGTATTCTGATCCAGAATTCTGATTTAAGAATACATTGGTTTAATTTAAACACATTTCCAATCAATTTAAGGCAAATGAAAATTAACCTGGTTTAAATGTAGCGGTTTGAACTGAGTTACATTCAGTAATTTTAAATGCACACTTATTTAAACTGGTGCTACATTTTATAGATGTCTCTGTAGGTTTCCATCTAGGTAAAGAAAATTGGCACCAGTACCAGTTAGATTATGCCAACATAGGTACCTGAAAAATGCAGCAATTGGAAGAAAAAGCAGTTTATCCCATTTTAGTTTGGTCATTTAGCTGTTTTTCTTGTGCAAGGCCAGACTAATTTTATTCTCTTCTCCGGTTCCTTATCCAATGCTGCACCTTGACAAGATTCGCACATCAGCTGAACCACAGTGACTGTGCATCTGTCCAAGGCAGATGAGAAATTAGCTGAATTAGTTTAGGCTTCATGGAAAGATGGCCAGGCTAACTTTTATCATCTCACTACTTGCTACAATCTAAGAAAACTGACATGGACTGTAGTCATGGGTCAGCTGATATGCAGTAGCCTGTTACCTCTTTGTAATTTGTCTGTGTGGCAATTTCTGAGAGTTTCCAGACTATTTTGTGTACCTGAGTAAATCCCTTTAAAATGTTAGCCTGAATGGAATGGGAGCTATTTTCCTCTGCTGACACACACATACCCAAATTAAGTTACACTGTTTTAATCCTTTTATCAGTTTGATACACCTCTCAATACGTACCTTGCTTTGCATCACAGTGTGTGTCCACATAGCTCTTGGAGTTTGCACTGATGTACCTTATTTGATAGTTATTATTAAACTTGTGTTTTTGCTAGTTTTTAAAATCTAGACGAGCAAATTAAGTAATTTGATCCAGTTGTTGTCATAGCTAGCCATAACACTTGTGTCACCATTGTGTAAAACTCCACAGTAGACAAACTTAGAACCTGCAGATGGAATTAGAGATTTTAGTCCTCTGGTTCATGTTTGTGCTGTAGCCCTGCATTCAAGGTAGCTACTAATAATTAAATCAGGTAATTAATCATTGTTACATTAAAACAAACATTGCCACTAAATTGCAGAGCTTACACGATATGCTTGTCTGCTTTTTTCCACAACCAATGTTAGTAACCTGCTTTATTGCTAAAATTGGATCTCTGTACACATCCTTTTGTACCTAAGTAAATTATTTGGTTCTCATCTCATTTTCTTTCCCTTGGTATTTCCAAATATAAAACTCATTTAAAACCTTTTGTTTTGCCCTGCTTTATTTCCAGTTTGAATAACAATACCATGAATGTGCAGAAATCATGTGGTTTCCCCAGCAAGTGTCTATGATGAGCTTGGAAGTGTGTGAATAGCAGTGATAAACAGTTGTTGACTTTGTTTCTTTTGTGTCAGAATTGAGATGTACCCCACAGCATGGCTCCAAGGTATTGTTCCAAAGAAAAAAAATAGCTGGGACAGTACTGCCTTTTTAATGGCTGAGTAATTTGCATCTGTCCCAACCCCAGAATCTTATTTTAGGACTCCTCTGAAATTCAAGTTTTTTTCCACCTGTAGGCCTGTTACCTGTATTAATGTAATTTATATTATTATAGTAGCTGTTGACAGTGATTTTTGAGTGTAGTAGTTTTTGAAATTGCATGGTGCCTCTGACTGAAGGATTTCAAAATGTTTTAGAACAACATGTTTAATTAACCACTACTTCAGCATTACCAGCAGCTTTGCTTGAAATAGATTATGGTCTGTGCACCTAGAGAAGGATTAGACAGTAATAATGAGAAATATGAGCTTCTGAGAACATTGCTTGGTTATAGTTCTTCTCTTCAATCCAAATGCTTACATTTCTAATGAGGGGAGTGGTATATCACTTCTATTTCTGAAGAAAAATATCTCAGGTTTGTCATTGTTATGGCACACAAAATACTGATTGTTCTGCATATGTTAAAAAAGGGTGAATCTGAAGGCACTTTCTTGCATCCTCATAAAGGACAATTATACAACAATAGAAATTTATAGAATAACTGTAAATTTTGATACAAAAGAAATAAATTTATAATGTAAGATATTATAAAGTGTTATTCAACACCAAGAAGGGGATGTCAATGCTATATAAAAAAAAGATTCTCCTCACTCCTTAGTTGCAAAACACTGTTACTCATGACATCTCAATGTATATAAATGTGATTAATTTTTCAGCTTTTGTTTATTAAGGAACCATCTATTAGCATTTAATGAGAGTACTGTCAAGACTATGTAGGAAATCGTTTATATTTAAGGGGATGTTGCAATTTTAAACATTTTGAAATTAATAATTCATCTTGCTATTATGTCTTTCTCCTATAACTTGTCCTGTGCATACAACTTTTCTGCCTGAATTTGCTTGTCTGGATTTGTTTGTCTGGAATGCCATCTGAAACCAGACCAAGAAACACGGTCTTAGCACTCCAGGCTGCTTATTGATCTGGTGACTGTGTTGGCTATAAGAAGGGAAAAAATAAGAGGTTTTTTTTTCTGTAGGCTTTAAGTGTTTGTTTCCCTTGCTGACTGCACCACTAAAAAGTCAGGTCTTTATCATTGTCCAAGAACAACTGTCTCCTTTTTCTCCTGGAAAGCTCGTGACTTGACTAGATGAGGATTTAAGAGAACTGGATTCTGTTTTTAGCTCTGATAGTAGCTTGTCAAATCTCGATGAAGATTTTTTTAAGCATTATTGCCTCAATCTCCTAATCTGTAAAATGGGTGTATTGATACCAGCAATTTTTCTGTGGCTTTTTGAGATGTCCACATTAAAAATGCTACTATGACCTTTTCTGTAGCTACTATCTCCTCATAAAAGACCTGATTCTGCTAGGTGTTACCTGAATGGTAATGAGATCTCTTAATGCTTAGGAATGCTTAATATTAATGTTCAGTCTGTGCTCAGTACTGTGCAGAAACAGGTCCAAATAATGATGCTTTTTTATTTTTTCTTCATATCAGTTTTTTATTTATTTTGTCCCTTTACAAGACTGTGTTATATTTTCTATTTAATATTTTGGAAGTCTTCAACTAAACTAGCAGGAGGGCATTAGTTTTGCATGCTGTTCAAAAGAATTAGAATTGCAGCTGAGCTGATGCCACCATTACTTCTAATGTAAAAATACATATGCTGTCTCATTGTTTGGAGCTAAAATATTCTTGAGTCCTGTGCATACCAGTAATTCTGACTGCAGCAATGCTCACTAATACTAATGAGTGTGGGTCTGATGTATGACAGGATGCTTTTCTGCCAAAAAGCCACTCATACCTCCTGCAGCTGCTGTTTTTGCTGTTCAGCCTGGAAGGACTTTTATAGACCTGTTCTTCCTATTCCCCAGAAAAACCCCCAGTGCTTCAGGAGAGAGAAGAGGCTGAAATTCATTCCAAGTAAAAATGTTGACATATTAACAGGATCCTTTCAGCAGCTTCTTGGAATGAAATGATACCTGAATATATATAATTTCTCTCTGACACCTCCTATACCCCATCTCCCAAATTGAAGTACTTGACATATTAGTGCACTTACTTGGTAGTCTGTTAACATTATAGATAGTCTAAGGAAACTGCATAATAAGTTTTTACTCCATTTAAGAAAATTGCAAACTGTCCTTTAGTCAGCTGACAAAGCTTCTCAGATAGCTGAAGGAATTTACTAATTCTACTATGGACAAGGTAGAGTGAAATTTCTCCTGTCCTAAGGTAAAGGTAAGCATTTATTCCCAGATAAATGCTTTGTTGATGGCATATGAAAAAAATGCTGTTGCGTTCTTTCTGAAGTTGTGGGATAAGGTAACCACAATAAGGAATCCAGTGTTACATCAACTCCTTTTATTTCCATAGATAAAGAAAAAATAAGACTGCAAAAGGCAGCAATTTGATTAGTTAGAAGTGATTATAATTTGTTTTGCTGTAGGTCAACAGTTGTCTAGAGGATAAGATCAAAAACCTGTTCTACTTTACTTTCTTTGGTCTTGTGCTGAAATGGGGTTTTTTTACTACTTGGCCCTTTTTCCCAGGCATTCTTAGGAATTTAGATCAAATAAATCGATATGCTTTTTTCCCAACTGAAGAGCGAACTGTTCTAGGTGTAAAAATTATACTTGCTTTATTAATGATTCCTATATATGACAGTGTAGAGCCTAAAGGCATCAAATCAAGTCTCAAGTAATCCTGTTTAGAACTTGGCTGTTTGATGAAGCTGCAGCCTTTATTGTAGAAGTGCCTAATTTTATGCACCAAACAAGTGAGTTATTTCAGGAGGTTTCCAGAATGATTTCTTTAGGCAACAAATTAATGGCAAGTGTCATGAGAGTCAGCAGCAAGGAATGGAGGCAATTGGTGCAAATATTGAGCAATCTGAAAGAAGTTAATGAAAAGGTGTAGCTCAGAAGATAATACATGGAAGGTGCAACAAATGCTTTCTATGTAACTCATAAACAAAGATTTAATTCTTAATCTGAAGAAACTGGTTTGTTAGTAGGGAGGTAAAAGAAATTATGATGTTAAGATTACAGGTTTCCTGAGTTGTGATGCAATCAATCTTTTAGAATTTTATGCTCAGATCTCATGTGTGACCACCTCTGAGCATGCACAACATCTTCCTTAATTGCTTCTGACTTGCTCTTTGGTTTATGTCTTCTAAGCTGATCTATTAGATGGTTACTGATGAGAAGAGGAAGAAAGGGTTATTTTAATTTACATGAATCTCTTTGTGACAGCAGGGTTTGGCTGAGTGGATCTATTTATTATTAGTACCAACAGGTCAGGTGGCTAAGAGTGTTTCAGTACTGTTTTATTTAAAATACGCTTTAAAATACACACAGACTGAAATCCTGACTTCATGATCGATTGTATAGCTGGGGGCTTGTATGTTTGGTGAGTTGACCTTGCTGCCCAATCTGGAGAGCTCAGCTTGAGACAAGTTTCAGTTTACAAGGTGTTTTAAAATTAGCTTGGACCCACATTATGGCTACACAGAGATTTGGGAAGGAAATTGATAAATGAAGAGCCTAGGGATAAGTATTGACTTCTTGTTTTAAGAAGGAGTATCTGAAAGCCTGTAACAATATGTTGTGAAGTTATCTGTTTCATGGATCATTATGTTAGAGAGGCTCCTTATGCCTTAATTTCATGTTTATGTTGCTGTGCTGATGAATTATTGTATGTGACGAGGCCCTTTGTAAAGAAACATTAGCACAGAATGATTGTTTTAAATTGCAAGCCCGTAGGTAGAGATGCTTCTGTAACTACATCCAGTACACATCATGCTCCCATAAATGCCAATTAGCAAAGCAAAGAGGAGCAGCAGTTTGATGGTCAGAATCCACCAGGACAGCATCACCCTGGTGTACCACAGGTAGCTAACATGGGGACTGGGGCAGCCTGTTTGTGTTGGTACAACACACAGCCTGGGCTCTGCTGAGGGCCCTATTTATACCCTGCTGCAGTAGCTCTCCTTAAACAGAGTCTGTTGATTCTCTGGTACATAAAGATAGGAGCAGTAGTGTGACAGCGTGGGGAATATGCCCCCATCAGGACAAGAATTCTTCTTTGTTTTATGAGCAAAATTTTTGACTTTACCTTCAATGTAGAGAAGAATATCCATTTTATGGTAGCGCTGAATGCATGTGGGAAGCAGTAAGAGGCCAGTCAAGGTCTCAGCAGATGTTTCCACTGTGGTAGAATAAAAGGGTTTCTACTAGCAGAATCACTGATTTTTATGTGATCCCTGCTAAGCTGCTGATAAAGGGGAAATAGGGCAGACATGGGAAAATTTCAAGTAGGTGAAGAGGAAAAGGATAGTGCTCCAATATTGTAAAGGAGAAATATCTGTAAAAGTAAAGGAGGTATGTCCAACTTACTTCTGGAAAAGAAGGCATCAGTGCTCCAAAAGAAGATGTTTTTTGACTATTTATGGGGTTTTTTACAAATGTTGCAATGCCCTAACACTAGCTAAAATTAAAGTACATGTTTGTAGGAAATTCCATTGAATGTCTTTTTTGTTTGTTTGGGTTTTTTTTTTTGTTTTGGTGTTTTTTTGGTTGGGTTTTTTTTTTTTTACATGTAGCAGAACAGCTGCAGCAAGGGGTAATTCTGGGAGAATGAACCTAACAGCACAATTGACTCGGGTTTTACCACCAATTCCTGGCCCTGGGCAGTAGGACTAAAGGATCCCCTGCAGAGGGCTTCAGATAGGATTTCTGCATCCAGAAATTTGCTGGAGAGACCCAGAGTAAAGACAGTATTTGGAATCTTGCCAGATTCAGCTGGCTTGGAAATGTGTGGGATGCAACTGTTAGATCCAATTACAGCAGATTGATGATTCCCTATGAAAGGGACTCAGCCAGGATAAGATAAATAATAATTTGACTTTCCTTTATGTTTTTCCAAAATCTTTAATGGGAAAAAAATTATATATATGCAAATATATGCTGAATCAATACATAGCTGAGGCTATAAATAAAAAAGATAATATGTTTTGGCATTTATTTTTCCATAGGCAAAAAGGTGTTTCCCCTCCTCTGATATTTCCCCCCACTTCTCAACATTTAACAGTTTCAGAATGGAAAGAGAAGGGAATCCTAAAGTGATGTTAGACATGATCAGTTCAGACCTCTCACCATTTGCCTGTCACCCATCTGTCCTGATCCCCAGAGCATACTGTTTCTTATTGATGGAAATGGGTATGTTTCCTGCAAGCAGTTCAATTAAGACAACATTTTGTTTTTATTTGCATTTTTTCTCTTGGAGAAGTCAGCACTGTAAATTAATATCTAACACATACTAGGAGTTAACCTTTTTAAGGAGGATTCTTTTAGTTGATATGTTTGTGAAGGATATTTTTAAAGCAGAAATATCCTTAAATATTTTTTGACCATTTCCTAATGTTTCTATTATTTCTTTTACTTATTCATTGGTGTCTTTGAAATAAAGTGGCCTATGCTTCTTCAGTGATGTACACTTTATGTCTGTGAGCCCTAAAAGAGAATTTTGCATTTTGCATTCATTTATTTAGGAAAACTGGGAGTTTTCTGTGTTCATGAAAGGCCTATTTATTCTCCTAGACTGCTCAAAATTTCTGCTAAACTGTTTAAAGGCTTAGAGCCCTGAAATTGTTGTCTCTGCTCAAAAGAATAATATCTCTGCCCTCTTTATGATCCTTTATTGACTGTAGTACATTTTACCAGCTGGTGAGTTCTCTCTGATTTATATGGACATAAATAATAAAATTTTGTATTTTCAACTGGTGGTGGTTTGTAAGCAGATTCCATTATGTGTTCTTAGCTTTTTGGCTATTGTCAGGCTAACTTGGATTGTGGTGATTTACTACTTTGTAGGATCTATGACTTGCTTTTAAAAGCTTTGTAGAGAAAAAAAATGATATGCTGTAAAATCTATGCTGAAGGAGGACTTGGAAGGAGAAAGAAAACATTCAATTCCTAAATAAGTATATGTTTTGGCTTTCTCAGGGTGTGATTCTGTCAAACTTCTAGGGGCAGGGGACCTTTAAGTGTGCTTAGTTACAGTTCCACACATATCACTTAGGCAGGCAATGTGTGGATTCTTATTCTCAACTGAAGTGTAATGTCTGTCATTAGACTCATCTATATTATAATGACACTAGTAGAACAAATTTGTTCCTGGGCTCCTACTGTATTTTCAAGGCTTGTTTTTGACTTTGTTTTTGTGTAGTACTGATGACACATCCCTTTAGGATAAAGGCATTTTATTAAAACTCTTTTAGCAGGAAGAAATTTTGGCACCTACATCAATGCTGGTAGCAGAGAGCATCTGCACTGTTTGCTGTGATCATGCAGAGAAAGAGTTGACTTCATTTCTACAGCCATTATGACTATAATTTCCCTCAATTGAAGTCTACTTTCATTTAATTTGTGCTCAAGGGCCCTTCACATGGAATGATTTCTGCTGGGTGAAAGATCTTGATACAGCCGAGACGTCACAATAAAATACACTCTACTGATTGTAATGAATATTTGGTATTTGCTGTATGTAGGATGTATGGAGGAATCCATGTTAAATCCAGAAATAAATGTAAAATATAGGTTAATTGTATCTACAGCTTGCAATTGAATTAATGGAGGCTTGCTATCAGTTATGAGAGGTCTGTCACCAGCTTGACTGCACAGAAGCTTTATGTTTTAGGTTTACTTTCGTACAATAGCCTTTTTGTGGTGTTATCATTGCCTGATGTACATATAACCAAAGGTTTGCAGAGAAAATAGTTGTGTGACTGTTAATCCTTTCCCAACTTCTGGAAAAAAGATTGTTTAATACAATGTGAGAAACAGGATTGTAGTTCTCATGGAAGAAAAAGTATTCACTAATTCTAACATGAACACAAACTTTTCTAGCAGGCAATGAGTAAAAATAAATCACTTCTCATTGGGAAAGAAATTAAATGGTCTATAGGTATCTTTCCAAAAGACAGAAAACAGGAGGATGGGGACAAGACTATTCATTCCTCTCATTTCTTCCTTTGTTCCCAGGACCTATTGGACCACCTGTGTGTTACCTCTATGCATGGGTAACAAGCTCTCAAATTGTTTCCAGATAAAAAACGTCTGCTTCTGCTCTAAATTCACTTCTGTATGTGTTTGTGAAGGAAGAAGGGAAGGAAAAGAACTGACTGTTAGGGAGGGCTGCAGGTGGTCAAAAGCACTCAGTGATGAAGTGTTCCTTATGTTGAGTAATACAACTGGAGACAATACGATCAGTTCTGTTTGTAGATCCTGACAGAACGTGGAGAAGGAGCAACAACTGTGCAGTTAGATCTAGAGAACAGGCACTTGTATATATAAGATCACTGGGCACTGTACTGCATCATACTGCTCTGCATGACTAATGGGACCATGTGATGAAACAGGGGATTTTTTTCCATGTTTGAATTCAGTAGCCTTACATAAAACCCACCTGTATATTCAGGAGTTAATGCGCATAAAACACCACAATTTTGTGTGCATATATATTTTTTTAAATTTTGTTAAAATCCATTAAAGTCCTACTTAAAAAGGTGAAGAAGGACTCCAATAAAACCTCAAGACCTATATCCAACCAACCTGGGAAAAATCTATAATGATACAAATTATGCAAAATTGTTGACTTCCAGAGTCATGGTACATCTGCACACTATGGTGGAATTTGTCCCGGAAGGATTTGCTGTACCAAATTAGACTTCATATCAATCCGCTCTACAAATTTGTCTCTGAATGTAGCCAGCACCAGATGTTTCAGGGGAAAGGTGGAAGAAACCACCTGCTTCACATAGAAATGAGGCTAATGTGTTCTTTACATTAGGTGCCCTCCTGAGTAGTGGTTAGATACAGATTTAAGTCTGAAAGCAGAAAATTTATTATTATTATTGGTGGTGTTGTTGTCACAAAATTTATGGCAACTAAGTCTTTTTGCTAGTTTTATACATGCAAGTTTGAATATAGTTTTTGAGAAAACTATTTTATTTAAATCTGTTTCAGCATCAATAAGTCTTTCATCTCTGGCAAGAAGGTAAACTTGTACCTCCAGAGAAACCAAATTTGTGACAACAGCCCCATGACAGCTGTAGGAGAGGAAGTGGTGACTTTTGGAGCTTTTTAATGGGATCTCATATGCAGGAAGAAGGTTTGCATTTATTAATTTAATGTTTTACAATAGCTGTTACTGATAATGAAATTCTTTCTAGACTTTCTGAACCTTCTGCAGCAGTTCTGCTGGTTTTCCTGCTCCTCAGGATTAATATGAATTCAGTGAGACTACTGAGTTTCGAAGTGCATTTCCTATGATTGTGGTTTAGGTCAGGATGGATGGAACTCACACGTCAAATAATACGCAATAATTAGATCTGTACGAAGAAGTTTGAATATTTATTGTCTCTGTGAAAGAGTGATTATTAATGATTAGGAAACTATGAAGTTACAGAAATGGCATTGCCTTTACTTCCCCTTTTGCTGCTCACCTGAGCAACAGCTGTCAATACTAGGAGGAGCAGTAGGGCATCAAGTGTGCTGATTTGGGCTGCATGATCTGAATCTCCAAGACCAGGTATCCCCTGAGGCAGAGTTGTGCTGCAGCCTCTTTGGACTGACATGGATGAGTTTTATGAGGTGGAGAGCATTTTCCAAATTCTTTAAACTTTGTGGCTGAAGGACTGGTGTGAGCTTTTGCTCTTTCAGTGTTTTAGTGAGTCGCTGGGTAAATACTCCTGGCTAAGTTAGTTCTGCTGTTTCTTTCAGTAATAATTTTTTTTTCATAAAAAGTGTCTAAATGTGCTTTATCTAACAAAGCTACATCCCTAGGAACAACATAGCAACACACAGAATGTTGAACTGTGGTCTTCCAACATCAGCCTATTTATAAAAGCAATACCAGCTCAATAGGCCAAGACACCTATTTTTTTACATTTACAGGGTGGGAAAAAATGTGTCTTAGAATTTGAATAAGTAAAAATAACTGCCATATGAGGTGTACAGTATTTAAAATTGAGAAAAAGAGAAAAAGCCAGAGAATATCAGGTAGAGTGACAGAGTAGAGACTCATTCCTTTACCCTTCTTTCCCTGTTCATTAAGGGCAAACTGATAACAGCAAAAAACACATAGCCCATTGGATTTTCTCTTATGTCACCAAAGACAGGCTGGCTGCTAGCACTGCCTGGCTTCCTGGGTGATGTGACCTTGCCAGTGACAGTATGTTGCCACCAGTGCTGAGGAATCCTCAAGAGATGGTGCTGTCTCAGGACTTACAGCCTGACCTGAAACCGTCGGAAAGACTAGTATTGGCTCTGGTAGCTTCAGACCAGGTTCTAACAACATGAAGAGCAGTTTTCTTGTCTTGCTTGTTAATGACTTTTAAAGAGAGAGTTAATAGTATTAGCTAGGGAGGACCTAGCTTCCCTGTATGTCAGGTGATTTGTACATTGCAACTCTGAGTTCATAAATTGGTGTCTATGCCAGGCTTCAATGATTAAAGAAAAAAATGTCTCAGTAATACCTAGTTTTAACTTGATTTTTGCTTTTAATGATTCTTAAGGTGGTTCAACTGAGAGGTGTGCAATAAAACTCCTCTGAAACTTCAAAGAGAGATAATATTTAAATTTGTCTGAAAAAAACCCAAACAACAGGACAAAATCTTTGTTCTGGGTCTTTTTGCCTTAATGTTTATACTGCTGTTTCTTTAGTTGTTTTTTGACTGTTGGATATATTTATATCCAACTCATATAAAACGAAGAACAGAAAGGTGGGTCCACCTTCTAAGAGGCTTTTTTCATGCATCTTTTTTTTTAACGTTGGGAAAGTCAAGACTGGTTTTCAGTCGTTATATTGGAAGATACGGTTTACATCAAACTTCATGATGGCCTTATGGTCACACAGGAATCACATCCTACCTTACATCTAGTCTGATTTTTTAAATTTCCAGATTCTGTTGTTTCTGTTTCTGATGATTAGAAAACCATTCTGAATAAATATCAGAAAACGCCTCTTGTTTTTCTCTCAGATCTCTCCTTAAAACAGTTTATTTTTAAGCAATATCCCCTAAAAAACTCTGGCAGTGTACTGGCTACTGAGGTAATGAACTAGTGCACAGAAGAATAAATGTATGGAACTCTCACTGTATGATCAACAAACATCCTTGTGCACATTCTTGTCTCACAGACTATAAGCAAGGATGCAACTGGTAAACAACGATGAGATGGTGATGTTACTGATGTATAATGAAGACGGAATATGAATTACTTCATAGTTAAACATTTCTGGGACATATAAGAGAGGTGTTGAGTTTTGACTTATTGGAGATTTGTCACATGTTAAGTTCTTCATTGTAATAGGCCTCTACTTATAGAGGAAGATGAACTGCTGTGTGTTGGTGAAGATTGAAAGTTACTTTTCTTTCAAGTTTGCATTGTACTGAGCATAAAAAAAATCCATTCAAAGTACTATAGGCTTGAATTATCTGTGAAATTATATTACCTGTGAAATCATAATCGCTAATCACAGAACACAATAATCTTATTGTATTCTGCTAGAACAGAAAATTGGTTCTTGGACATGCTGAACATCTACACCGCCAAAGTCTTTGAAGGAAGAGACCTCTTCCAACTCACAAATGAAAAACAGAGTTGAGCTCTACTCATGGGCTAGTTGGTTGAAGGCTTGGTCTTCCTTTAATGTGGTCTGTGGTCCAAGCTGTTCACACAAGCACGTATGGATGGGAGAGCTGCCAGGCAGCAGGTAGCTGATTGATTCAAAATAAAAAGTCAAAATTTTTTAGGCCTGTGAATATCTGATGTGTTAACCTACAGCTAAAGGAGAAAAATCTTTCTTATCTCATACAATAGAGCAGAAATTGAGACAATGAATACAATGTCAAACCTCCCCATTCCCCCTCTACAAAGTAAGCTTCACTTTTACGTAGAAATAAGGAAAGTCATTTACTGCAGGCTTGGGTACAGTGCTCTTTTTATCAGATTAGAGTCATAGCTGCAATAGCAGAGTATAGCAGAAATGCACAGAAATATTATTAACTTCCAAATTAAGCACAGTATTTGTGAGTTGCAATCAGGAGCAGAGGATTTTTAATTAGAAATCTTGACAAGGCTTAAATGAATTGTTTTTGTCCCAGTGAAAAGTGTGGTCTTGATAAATTTCTGTTACTGAAAAGCAAGTTAATTTCCCCTGTTCAATTCTTCTTTCATTGGCTGTTATACATCATAGAAACTAATTTATGGGGGAAAGCACTGAGCAGGAATTGATGATTATTTTAAGAACAGAACAGCACAAAACTACTCACATGAGTAAAGGAGGCTGGGATTTGGTTCCCCATTCAAACTCCACAAATGCTATTACCAGATGCTTCAGAAGCTGGAATCACTTCTCCCCATCTTTGTGGCACATAAGAATGTAACATAACCTGGGGATTTGCACTTCATTCTAATACCACTGGCTCACAAGAGTGCTGGTGTCAGTTTTGTACTCTGGCATTTCACATTTAAAAAAAAAATCATTACCACTATTTTTCCAGTTTTAAACAGGTTAACTCTGAAACCTATAGAGAACTGCTGTGTTCTGCTCACATTAAGAAGCAGGTACCATCAGAAGTTCATGTCACAACTGCTTATCACCACCCTTTGTGGTATGAGACGGTATCACTCATTCGGGGCTACCAGCAATGCCTAACCCTCTTCTATCAAAATGAACCCAGTCTATCTACATTTACAATATAAACTGTTTATGTTCAGGTGGGTGTTGTGGCCAAAGCAGGTTAGAGAATGTAAAACCAAATAGATACAGGGTACCCTCCACAAGCAAGGCACAATCTGCTTGTTTCTCTCTTTCTATTGGATTCTGTTACCATGACCACATTACTATCCTTTCCTAATCAAAGCTGACGGTTTTCCACCCAGTTTTCCCACCTCAATAAAGCAACTTCAAGAGAAAATAATCCAAGTGGAACTATCACAAGGCATCCAGCTTTTTCTGCAAAAAAGCCTTCTGGACAGATACCTGTTAAAGCCACCTGGCTGGATGGTCAGAAGGAAATGCTCAATGACCTTTCTTAGAACTATCACAGTGACAGACCATGGTAGTGTTTCTCCAGTGTCATTGGCTGGGATTTGGAAATGGCCCTGTCACAGGGAAGGTAGAATCATCAAGAATTTCTGCTAGTATTCAATGGAACTCCTGCCCTATAATAGTTCATGGCACTCATTCCAAATGACAGAGAAGTGCTGGAGGAAAGCCCAGCACAGATATCTGCAGAAGAATGGACCATTTCTGTTAAGGATTTGGGTTTTTTGTATATATTGTAGGCTTTGTCAACAGTCCCTGGGCAGGCATAATTCTGATGGCAATCTCAAAAAGGCCAGACCAGGCTGCTACGATTACAGTTTGCTGATTCAGTTGCTGCAAAAGCCTTTGGTCTTCTGAGCACACAAAATTCCCAGAGAAGGGAATGATTTCAAGGGCAGCATTTGGCCTTATGCTGTCAGCTTCATTAATTATGCAATTCAACTAAATTAAAGTGGGAAAGTCACTGAAGCAATTTTGAAAAATCATACCTTTAATGAGTAAGAAGGAGGAAACAAACATATATATGTGTATGTATATAAAATAAACAGTGTACATACCTATAGTATATGTCAAAAAATAACATTTGCAGTTTTGCTACTAAGGAAAATTCCATTTTCCCTAGGCTTTAGAATACCTTCATCCCTGTGGCACATGAGAGCCTTCCGTTAGTGCATTAAGCCATAAATCTTACATATCTGTTACATACTTATTCTCAGATTCGCCTTCTAGGAGGAAAAACTTGTCCAGCTAGGTCTTTTATTTTGGTGGACCTAAGGTATTTTATTTATTTGTTTGCTCTTTCAATTTACATGCTTCAGTGTAAATATGTAGACAAGGAAAGATCAAAGGATTTTGCCTGGCACTTGAAACAGAAGGTACAAAGGTTTGCCAAAAGCTCATTAATCCACAACTGATCCTGAGGCTTCCAACTTATCCTCTGTTGCTTTGTCATATGAAGCCTTACACAGGGCACTTGGAGTACAGAAGGAGTATGCCCTGGATGCCAGCCAAATGAAAGAGGAGAGCTGAGGGGTAAGTGCTAAATGTGGCTGAGGACTGTGGGATCTGGAAAGAGAAGGAAAATAATTGCTGCTGGTGTGAATTTTCCAGCATACATGTGAGAACATGGGGATAGTCAAATAGGTTCAGAAAGGTTTTTAACTAACACCTACCTAAAACACAGCCTTTGTCAGGCACAGAGGATCTGTTTGTGTTTAGCCCACCCATTCATGCACTTTGACATAGCATCTACTGCCAGGTCTCCTCCATAACCCTGTAAGCTTGGGACTCTCTCTCTGTCTCTCTGTCTCTCTGTCTCTCTGTTATTCTTTGGCTCCTTCATAGAAAAATTATTTTGACTTTCATCTCTAACTCATCAGAATTCTGACTCTGGTATCTCCAGTACCTCAGTGTTTTCCATAATGCTCATCTCAGGGTAAGGACTTGCACAGTTATTAGAAGACCGCTTTCTCTCCTATGCTATTTTAAAAGTAACACTTCTTTTTGACATTACCTAAGATGTGTCCTAGGCCAATACCCTGTCCTACCTTTATTTACTCATTGTTCATAGTTCTTTGTGCTGCAATGACAGCTTTTAAAGGAGAATAATTTATTCTGTCAGATGTCAGAGAAATCTGGGGTTTCCAAGCAGCGCCAGGCATTTACAAAATACAGGTTTGCTGTGACGCTGAGTAAGATAAACAGCTTTTAGGAGTGTGTTGCCACCAGTAGAGTGCATTGAGTTACATGCCAACTTTCAAAACCAGCTAGTTAATGGCTGGTCAGCTTGACTCTGGTACACTATGGGGCAGCTGGGTAAACTGACACACTCAACATGGTGTAAGACAGCAAAGTGCAGGGCAGCAGTGGGGAGACTGACAAAGTCTAAAAAACATTATCTGACATCCTGAGATGCAGGAACTCTTCCTTCCCCTTCTTCAACTCATCACGAAATTAACATAATGCCCTTCTGAAAGCGTTTCTCCAGTTGGCAGAAGCTTGCTTGTTCATTTGGGAGAACTCCATCATGAGGCTGTAGCGATTGCAACCTGAAAATACCAGAACAGCCCACATATGCATTCTTTCCCCTGCCATCTGATGTAGACTAGCCCATAGCCACACCAAGAGATGCTGCACTGGGTGAACAACTTGAGTTGTGCTGATTTGATCTTGTTCCCTGATCTTAAAAGCCAGCTAGCTTGAGTCAAAACCCTTTGTCATATATATGGTAAAAGGGAGGTTTGGGTTATGCACAGAAAATGGAGATTTTGGAGCCGCAACTTGATTTAACTGTGGTGTAAAAGACAAATTCTTTCTTTCACTGTGTGTAATCTGAAAGGGTCTTTCACAGATGTCCATCTCTTACCACTGTGATCCCTGTCATGGAAGAAGGAGCTTTGGCTGGCAGGGAGTGAAAACCACTAGACACCTTGCATTACACAGGTTCTGGACCAGGCTTCTAGAAAGCAAAAAAGTTCAAGGTTTTATCAGCAGCAATTTTCCTGGCATGTTTTGTCAGCAGTGAGTTATTTCTATTGCTGCTCTAGGCTGGTGGGAACTGATGTATGAAAGAAGGATAGCTATATTTAGGTAGTACTAGACTCAAACAAGTATACACTGACTTTCATAAAGTTTATGACATGAGCTTGGTGCAACACTGATTTGGCAAAAGGAGATTTAGTTCACATCTAATTCACATCTTCCCAGGACTTCACTCATTTCTGCCTGTCCTTAGTAAATAAGTATCTTATATGTGCATATGTAGCACATAAATGTTATATATCTGTGTCAGATATGAGATGCTTGCCTTCTCCCAGAATTGTTATAATGAGATCTATTTGCCCTCAATGTAACATCTGATGATCTTGAAATATCCTAACCATAGAATTTCATGCGATTTTGTCAATATCACATAGTTTATTTTTGAATAAAATTTATTTTCAAGGAGTCAATAATTAAAATCTAGAGATTGATAATTAAAATTAGAGAATGAGCCTAGATTTGTTTTAGCACTTATTTCTTGTCCACACTCCATGAGAGATTTAAAGCATTGAAGTATTTCATTTCAACTCCATTATACTTGTGCTGCTTGTTCAACAGAAAATGCACTTTTCCTAGACACATCTTTCTTTTATCAACACTTATGATTGACTGAGAATCAACAGAAGAGAACTGGCTGCCAAGGCCTCGCATCCCGTTGTGAGCCACAACTCTTGAGAGTTTGTGCTTTGAATGTGTATCAGCTCTCCTTCAGAATCAGTGGTGTCACTAGAATCCCCAAAGTAGTAACACAGAGCCACATACTTCCTTTTACCTCTTCTGAGCGTGTTAGAATGCCAATCAAATGACATCTCCTGAGGGATGTAGTGGTCAGAGGATACGTGCCCAATTAGGCTTGCAGGCACTCAGCAGCTGCGGCTGGTACTGCAATGTTTTCCTTGCTATGGGGCAGAAACATTGTCTGCTGGCAACAGTAGCCTAAAGGATGTCCTTTATTGCAAGCTTGGTTGCTGCCTGCAAAAAGTCTTTTTGGGGTCTGGGATTGGAATCTCACTTATGCTTGGACTGGATGATTTTTGAAGGTCTTTTCTAAGCTTGATAATGCAATGATTCTAATTGAATTAAATGGGCTCTCTGTGTGCTCCTGTGTTCCTACAAAAATATGAGGTTTGAACAGTTAACAAGAGAGCTCAAAAAAGAGATTTTTTTCTTCTTTTCCTTTTTTTTTAAAAAAAAATTATTTTATTTTATTGACCCCTGAATAGATATGGGGCAAAAAAAAATTGGAAAAGGAAAAAGGTGTTCTACTCTACTGACTTGAAACATATATGGTCATGAATTTCATGAGCTTACTAATGTGACTGTCATGTCTTTTACACAAAAATCATCATTTGCATTTTCCATTTAAGAACTTTATATTCTTTATAAACTTACTTGAATTCTGTAAAGAGAGCTGACAGTTTCTAAAGAGAAAAAAGACCACATTATTATTATGTCACTTCTAGAAATGTTAATGGCAGGATATGAAGGACAGCGTAATTATAGTGTTGCTCTAGCAATTCTTCTGTAAAGGTTTTCTCAGTACTTTAATTACAAACTACATATTTCATCAGTTTAAGTTTCTAAATTCTCAGCCAAACACCCTTTGGGTTTGATTCACACTTTGTGGTGTTTGTTGGTGTAAAAAAGCCCCCTCTAGTGAAAGGCAAAGTCACATGCGATTGTGAGCACACATGCTGGGATGAAGAGAAGAAGCAAGGAAAGAACTGACTTTTTCTGCATAAAACCTAAGCTGTTTTTGAGAAGTAGGTGCACTGAAGTAAACAGGAATGATAAAACCTTTGGAAGAGAAGTCAGGATGAGAGTTCGTCATATATCAGGCAAACTTGACAGACCAAGCTGAAAATCTGCAGAATATGTAAATGAAATGAGATGAGGTCAAAGCAGAGCAAGAATAAGAGATTTCTTCAACTCTCTAGACAGCAACTTTGAGACCTGCTACCTCAGCATATCTGAACTCACGGGAGGAAACTTAACATAGGGAAAGACAAACCCTTAGAAATAACATCTTCTTAGCTGCCTCTCCAGCAGGCAGAATTCTCCATATTCTACAAAATTATTTTTTCAGTCATGGAATCCATTCTCAAAGCTTTGGTTGGGAAAATTTACTTTTCAGAGAATGTATACTGAAACTCCATTGGGATTTATATGCAATGTTTTTAAACTCATTCCTATGAATTTATGAATAAGAGCTGACTTACTATGTGACCAAATATTTTCCTGAAGCGGAGCCAAGAGAAGGGACAGATAGTTCTGTTAAGCTCCTTAAGAAAGAAATCTAAAAGCAGATAATATCTCTTGAACAACACTGCAAACTTCTCAAAATTGTAAAGCACAAATCCAATGATTAGAGAGACTCCTTTGTTCAGGGAACAGCAATTTGAGAAGCCTGATCTCTAAAGCCTCAAAGACCTCATTAGGAGCTTGTAATCCTTAGTTTGTTTAGGTATTGTTATAAGCATACATTTTAGCCTCAAAAGCTATGGCTGCTTGTCCTTGGTGGGGAAAAACATGAAGGTCAGAGTTTTAACATTTGTGATAAGAGTGCATTGTGATTGATTTTAATAGTGATAGCACGGAAGGGTGGGATTGAGGGAGAGAGCAAACGTATGCAGTTCTGGAATAGTTTGCAACAATTTGTAAATAAGAGTGAGTAATACCTTGATTTCTTCTTGTTACTGTCTGCTGCCAAGCCCACCCTTGCTCATGCATCTTTGGAAAATGGGAGCTCCCAGAACAGTTCCGAGTACTTTATTTCCTTAATAAACACTCTCTTTGCTCCTTGACAAAGGAGGTAGAGCTGGTTTCATTTCGAGAAATCAGAAAATTAAAGGGAAGGCTGAATTTATCTAAGCTTTGGTAACATTCGTTTTTGCAAGACTGTGCTACAGCTGGGTTTTGCTTTCTTGGTTTTCTTTCCCTTCATTCTCCTGCTGTGAAATGTGGTGCTCTACTATGGAAATGGGAGTGCATTTGTGTGCCTGTGTGTGGGGAAGTAGCCAGCATTCAAAAAATCTTAACAAAGATTTATGAGGCAAATTATGTTGTTTGCTAAATACCCAGATGGAAAATCAGAAACTCTAGACATGGTGAGTAGTGAGAGTATCAGCAAAAAGCTGTGATTTAGGCAAGTAGAAAGCCTCATGATTTAATTAAAAATGAATTAGTATTCTTTTTTAAGAATAACAAAAGGGATGTTTTGTGTTGCATGTGTACCACCTGCCAACACCCTTCCTGAAGCAGAGTCCTGTACTCTCCATTTTTGTGCATTTGCTACTGGTATAGGAAGTAGATAGTTGGCTTAGTGGGGGGCAATGCCTAGTGACTCTAAAATGATACTGGTAACAGAAAGAATATTCTGCCACAAATTATTGCAATGCAGTTGATTTCAGTCTAGGAATTAGTTGCCTTGGGGAGAAAAATTGGGGAGCTGGGACTTGTCAACAGAGAAATTCAGAGAACATCAGAAGCCTGCAGGGTTCAAAAGTGCTAGATCTCTCCCTTCTTTCCTCCCTTCCCCAGACCTTTAGCTCTTCCCAGACTCCCAAGTAAGACAGCACTGGCATTCATCCTGGGTGGGGGAAGGAGAGTGTCTAGCTAGCCGTGAGGCAGAGCCACCCAAGTTCCTCTAGCTCTTTGCTGCTGGGGCAGGGGAACTGATCTGCCAGTTCTATTCCAGGCACACATGGTCAGAAAACAAGGGCAGAAACATGGGTAGCACTGAATAGAGACATCATGGCAGTACCAGAACCTATTAATTTTCCAATTAAGTGATATGGTGTATTTTTTGAATCATGATACTGCTGTGTCAGCAGAGTGTTGTTGTCACTAAGGTCATTGTGCTGTGAGTCACTCGTGAAGCATAGGGGAGCTGAAAGGCAGTGTTATCTGAAAATTTCTCATTTTCAGCATTTCATTTTCAGCAACATTGTCAGTGTTTCTGAAAATCTTGTTATCCTTCAGTTCAAAGGTTTTCCTTTTAAACGCTGCATTTTGTGTTTCAATGAAAATAATATTCATCAGCATGCAGACCTGCAAGTAACAGAGGTGCTTCTGGAAACGTTGACCTACTAATTCTCTGTATTAATAAGAAATAATAATGTTTTCTTTGCAGAAATTCCAGCTGTTATGAGGAATCATGCTGCAGAAGGACTGCTTAGTTTTGAGCATTTCTATTCCAGTGGTGCAATGGCAGGTGAATCAACAGGCAGCCATCTGTACTTGGTAGTCTAGTCCAGCAGTGACAGGTTGGTAAACTGCATTTCTCATTTACTTATCTGCTCATGCTCTGCTCCCTCCTATAGACAATGGTGTTAGGTCTGGGTATACTACACCTCAGGTAAACAGAAAATTCAGAAATTAAAAAGCAAACAAGTCAGTGCCATTGCAGGTGGGAGGTGTTACTGGTCCAGGCAGCTAGAGTCAGTGGGTTTATTTGGCTCTGTT
This sequence comes from Platyrinchus mystaceus, assembly GCA_035041135.1. NCBI lineage: Eukaryota > Metazoa > Chordata > Aves > Passeriformes > Tyrannidae > Platyrinchus > Platyrinchus mystaceus. The sequence continues at coordinate 41,083,472 of JAWWLV010000088.1, read as the reverse complement.
TCTCTGTGAATTGAATCCAGGGTGCTTAACACGTATGGAGTTACCCACAAGTTTGCACTATGTGGGCAGCAAATGACAACCTGCTGCTGTATTTTATTACTGCTGTGTGCCATGTGTTTTCTCCATGGTATCTATTTTTACTTAATCTTAGCTATTAAATCACAATACCATCAGGTAACAAGACCCTTCTAGGAGGCAGAATGGAATGGCAGTTCGGCATAATGCAGATGACACTTCTAAAGTTGTTTCCTTTTTCTCTCCTTTGTCCTCTGGGAAATGTCCAGCACGAGTAGAAAAATTCCAAGTATTTTCCGTTTGATGAATCCATACTTATTGCCCAGTTGTTTTACTGTTCTATAACGAAATAGTCTAATTAGAATTTTAAAGGAAAAAAATGTGGTTTTTTTATTCTTTTTAAAAGGTTGGGTATACAGCATTAAGTGCCCTAACCTAACTTTGTATACTCTGATAAAGTTTCCTAACCTTCAGAGCTGCAGAGGTATGAGGACACTAATGGAGCAGATTCTCTGTTACTAAGAGGAAAAGAGGTTGAGAATTTTTCTCCTGTGATGCAGGTGAAAGTGCTGCAATACAAGCTACAGTAAAGGACAAGGCTAGAGATAAATGCAGTATTTGACAGAGAAGGAAAGGCATTATAAAAAAGACCTGAACCACCTAGTGATGTGTTTGTTCAGCGGAGCTTTTAAAAAGTGCACTAATGGCCCATTTTATCTTTCACTCCAAGTCAATGAAAAACGCCCATTGACTTAAATAGACATTGGATCAAATGCTGAGCTTTTAGGAATAATTATACTCAGTATACTGAAGCTACTAGTATTTCTCTTCAGGTTGAATGCTGCTCCCTCCATTATGTACCCTGACTTCCAAAAAACAAACAAGCGTTCTCCTTTTCCTACCTACACAAACTGAAGCCATAGTGCTCTCAGAACTCCTCCTAAACTGGGTGGCAGATGCTGAAGAAGCTTTTAAAATTGAAACAGTAGTCTAGACCCAGCAAACACTGCTGGATGGAGAAAACACATGTAAAATATGTCTTTGTTGCATACAGTCTTACTGGATGACTGGAGCACAGCTGATGAGTTTGAAAACCTTTTGACTTCTGAAGGTGTGTTTTCACTTCTTATCCTCAGGCTGTTATGCTACTTGTCCTGGGAAATACCATAATTCACACTTCCCAAGGAATCTCTTTTAAGTACACTGGCAAGAAGGGTGACTACTGTTCAGCCCAGTACACCAAACACACTCCCCTAATTTTTTTTGCTAATCTGTTCGAACCATTACTTGATTTTGTCCCTTTATGGTAGGGCCACTGTTGGTTTTCTTTGCTACTGTTGCCCAGTTTGCTCTGTAAAAAAACTACATATTATTGAAACCCTCAGGAATATGTTTTACTCAAAAATCTGTAAAATCCAATGACGAATAAATAAGATGGTGGCTGGGAACATAAATTAATTCCCTCCAACCTGCTCTACTACTACAACTAATACTACTACTACTAGAAACAATACTAGCAATAGTAATAGCAAAATCCTAGTTCAATTTCTTCCCATCCTCTTGTCTCAGCTAAATGCAGGATGATATCAAAAGCCATAAGCTGGTTCTGGAGGGCATGAGTTAAGCCCCAGGACACATCCTACGGTTTATTTAACTTTGTAAGTTAGTAAAGATACCACCTCACCTTTTGTAGACCATGAAAAAAACTGAAGTCTCAGTAAGACAGGAATATCTTACCGATATTTATCTTACAGATAAAAAAGGCACCGTCTAGATTTTAACTGTAAGGAGGTTTGTGTCTTATCTGTGAAGATCTCTTAGCAAAGTATTAGTACCCTCACTGTACTGCCTTTTACCCTGAGTATTTTATTTTACCCTAAGTTTTTATGTTTATATCGGCTCCAGACTGGATAAGAACAAAAATTGAACTGCTTATCCATCTTCTCTCTTTTGGACTTATCTCTTTCAGAAACACAACCCTTCTCTCATAAATAACCCAGAGATGCAAACTAATAGGTGAATGAATTATAGAATCATAGATTTGTAGAATAATTTAAATTGTAAGGGATGTCTGGAGCTCACCTAATGTAACATCACAGATACCTGGTTCAGAGCTGCTTTTTCTATCTCTTGTTAAGAAATAGAGCCCTCTGGGCCACTAGGAATATCTTTTTGGATTCTCTACATACCTACATTTCAAACTCAGAAGGAAAAAAAGGTTTATAATTTCGAAAAAATAGTTTAGACCCTCCATATAAAAATCAAAATATTATTGGCTGTGCAAAATAGTGGGGGAAGTTTTTGCTATACTTGCAAGGGAAAAAAAACCCATAAATATCTTTTTTGTTCTTATTTTCCAGACAGAAAGCTTGATGCACAGTGGGTTGTTTAAACTGACAGACTGGTACTTAAACAAATAAGCTGACCAGAGGTCCCTAGCTTGGAGATGAGTTACTGCAAACAAGCCAAGAACTAAAAAGCATCTATGTGAGTTATATAAATACAAAGAAGCTTTGTGAAGTGCTCTACAAAGGTATGTGATTAAAGAAACTCTCAGGTGAACCTGATAACAAATAAACTAAAATAACATTTTTTTACCAATTTGACCCTAAGGACCTCAAAAGTCTTTATTCTCAAATAAAAGACTAATAAAACTTGTCTGTCTCTCAAGAGCTGATGTAGAACATGACAGTCATTTGCTGGCAACATTACACAGGATCATGAAACGAGGAGGTGAATATCATTGTGAACTGCAAACCATGTTATATTAGGATAGGCAGGATATGATTGTGTGCTATGTAATTGGGCCAGCACATCTGATTTACCTCAGATGGTATTTTGGTGGGTTCTTTGCAAACATCCACAGCTCCTCTTTCACGTATCACCTGCACTAGTGGCTTTCCAGCCACCCTTAGTGCTCTATTGATGCTGCTCTGTTCTTGACTGAGGCAGAAGTAGGTTTCTTGCACAACTTCCTGAAGCACAAGAATGATGCTTTAAAAGCCTTGGAATAAAAACAAAATATTTGCTAGTTTTACCGCAAAATACTGCCTAGCAAGGCTCTAATACTTCATTCCCCGAGTCATCAAAACCCTGCTGAGCCTGACACGGGTGGCCAAGAGAAGAAGGCAGCTCTGTGGAAATGATGTGAAGTTGCTGTGATTGTTGGCAATTTGGAAAAGAGCAGCCCACTCTTCAAAATGCTAAGTAATGTAACAGTGAGTTTGAAATCACTTTCTATGAGTCTTTCTT
>JAWWLV010000088.1:41064566-41080105 GCA_035041135.1 Platyrinchus mystaceus | reverse complement strand
AACAAATATGTTCATATCCGAAGACAAAGAAAGATGGCATTAACAGAGTAATTATGTACAGGTATTTTAGAAACAAAAAAATTATTGTTTATAGGTGATTGTTGCAAAGGAGACGTCTGCATCTGCCTTCCCCATTTGCTATGTGATTAGCAGGATCTAAAAAATAGCTGCAAGTCCAGTGGCAGCTTCAGAGGGGGCCTTTGCCACCATCTATTGGTGAACGAGGGGAAAAGGCAGAGTGATTTGACCTTCCTGATGGTACCTACTATACCAGTGCAAGGTTTGCTTCATTTTGAGGTTTTGAGGTAACAAATGTGGGCATTTTTCATCTTTCTGTGAGAGAGAATGCAACATAACTGTAGCTATGCCCTCTGAGTGAAGAGCTGTCATAGCCAAACCTTAACAGCCATCCTATTGTCCCACTCACCTCTCAATGGAGAAGGCAGCTCTTAAATTACAGAGCAGAATGTATTTCTAATGTCAAGTCTCTTGTTAATTAATTTGTTCCTGGTTTCTGGCAATGGAATTGGGCCTATTTTTCTTACTGGTTTCAAGAAAAATCACACTCCTGTTTGAATAGAGGCCCATTGCTACTGACAGAGCTTGGAAGAGCGCAAAGCTAGAAAAACTGCTGGCATTTCTGCACTGCCCAGTGAGAGGGGCACCTGTGAAAGGACATCACTTACTTATGAAAGGTTTGCAGAATCAACATATGCCTCTAAAAAGATAGGTAAGAAGAAAAGTTGAAGGGAGCCAGTGTCGGCAGCTGAGCCAAAAAGTAAATCTTTAAAGATGCCTCTAGATATGGAATGAATCTATTTTATTGGATTCATCAACCCTGCTTGCATATGCAAATCCCTCATGAATAAAGCTTTTGTAATACAGGCTCCAAAATGAATTCAGGTAGAGTCAGTGACAGCAGTGAATGAGCACAGAGACAGTTTAAAGAAATTGCTTAGTTTTCAAATCAACAAATTGCTGTGGTTCTACTTAATCCATCAAAATAGGAAAAGAGAGCAATGTGGCAGCCAGGCGGGAAGATATAATGGTAAAGGACATAATGTTCCAGCTATTTTAGGACCCATTTACACTATGAAACTGATGGCATTAGAGAACAGTTGTTGAACACATTTGGGGAACAGCTGTGTTATTGCTGAAGTGTAAAGACTAAAGTGTGTATAGACCTGTTGGGGTGCTCAAGAAGAATAGTCTGCTGCTGGTGGGGAGTGGCTTTTGTTCATTGTAAAACCATGTTATAACTCATTTTCACTATGAGTGAAGAATGACTGGAAGAGTCAAATCACTTCATGAACACTATTTCCATGAAAATGGCAGTAATTATGTATGATAACTAGATAGCTATATCAATCTTTCTTAAATAAGACTAGATAATATGGATCAAAAATGTGCCTTCAGTGTTCATTCACAGGTATTCTGGTCATTGTTTAGGTATCTCTGTTCCTTGAATAAGACACTCTCCTTCCCTCCTTTCTCTCTGGGGCTGCTATTTTGCTTATGCTTCAGAATGGACCTGCCACAGAGAAGTAATGTGAGAATAAAGAAATGCATCTTATCACAAGAGGATATGAGAAAGATTTCTGAAGTCACTGTAAGGTAACTTTTTTCTAGAAAAGACTTAATTCAGTTTCACTCATTTATGAGAACCTCCCTGCCAGTTCTGACCTGCGTGATGTGTTTGAAGTCAGCATGTATTGTTATTTTTGGATTAATAACTGAAGCAGAAAGATGGATTACTTTGCAGAAATTTTAGTATGTGTCTCATTGGCTTACCTACCTGTTTGTGTCCATATGCATGTACAATTTGTGAAGATCAGAACAGGTGTTCCATCTCTGTTTAGTCTATATTGAGTCAGCCAAAATGCCACTACAACTTAATCTTGACTCATATATCTTGCATTTGTAACTATGTAGTCTAGGACAATTTATATCTGCCTTTTATTATTTGCAGTGATTTAATGTACTTACATTAGATTATGGCTTTAAATTCAATATGTTCATACTGTGCTATAAATTCAAAACGCAAAGACGGTTCTTGTTCCTGAAAACTGACAGATGAAAAAGAAACAAAACAAGGAAAAGAAAAAGAAACTACCTGTCAAAGTGTGTGGGAAGAGAGAAACAAGCAATATATATGTTAAGAAACACAGAAGATTAAAAAATGTATCTTTTTAAGAACATTGTGATTGTAACACTAACACAGGCAAGGAATCTTAGTAGGATTATTATGACATTATTCCTTCAAATTTACCGTTCTTCATCCTCTTTGCAGTATCACACCTTTTCTCACTTGGAGTACTATGATGAAGAAAGCATTTAGTGTCCAAATGACTTGTGGGACACACTTAGAGGGCATATACTTGCTTTATACTAGAGAATCCAAGGTATTAATTTTCTGTTTCCCACAGATCCTGTTTGCTCTCTCAGAGTTTAGCATTCCTGGCTTCAGCGGCTCTCAGGTTTTACTGTGCTTATATTTACCTATTTTAGGTAAATATATTTGGTTTAGTAAAAGAAAACAGAATAAAGCATGGGATACTTGTTTCTTTTGGCATTAGCCCCTCTCACAGATGTTCCTATGGGAAGAACAAATTTGCCTGAATGAATTAAATTTTGCCTACTATGATTTAAATTATAACAGTAAGAATTTCAGTAATGGGATTGACATTGCAGAAATATCTGAGTTTATTATGCCTAAATTTTGGGATTTCTAGCTTTCCTACACTTAGGTAAGGCATTTATAGGGACAAATGCTGTGGTGCCTTATCATTTACCATTCACAGAATCACAGTGAGTCATCTGGTCAAACGTCCCTGCTCAAGAAGGGTCATCCTAGAGCACATTGCCTAGGATTGTGTTCAGATGGTTCTTGGATATCTCCAGTGAGGGAGACTCCACAACCTCTCTGGGCAACCTGCTCCAGTGCTCAGTCATCCACACAGTGAAGAAGTTCTTCCTTACATTCAGGTGGAACTTCCTGTGCATCAGTTTCTGCCCGTTGCCTCTTGTCCTATTGCTTGGCACCACTGAGCTCCATCTTCTTGGCACTCCTCCTTCAGATACCTGTAGACAAAATTTTATGCCATTGATAAATACTTTACATTGCTGATACATTTCCAGACACATTGTTGACAAAACCTTAAAGTACAGCTCTATGGAGACTTTAGTTTGTTTATGTTGCCTCAAAAAAAAAGGTTTTTGTCAAAACACTTGAATATGGAATATTTCATTCAAATCAGTTATATTTTGGATTCAAATATATTTCCCTGTTGGCTCATAATTTCCTTCCTTCCTAGTGGGACTATGACAGTGTCATCCCCTGTGAGAGAAGGTCTTTAATGATGGAAGAGAAAACACAGCTAGGAAGCACGATGTGCAGGGGAGAATGGTAGCATTCACCAACCAGTGTATGACTTCCATGGGGTATTGTAATAAAATATCTAAATAAAATAGTTAGGTTTTCATACAGAAATACAAAAATTGAGACCTTTCCAGCTTTGTGATATGTGTTTGTTTTATTTTGCACATAAATATTTTTTAAGACAGGAGATTGTTTTGTGAAAATGCTGTGTAACTTCTAAAAAATAGATTGTCATCATAAAAACTACATTTAGGAACTGAATGAGGTTTGGAATAAAGACCGAGAGTATCTTATCAAAATTTTATTTTTAATTTTATTAATTTTTATTTGGGTCTATTAGTAGCAATAATGTGTGAAATTCCTTTTCCTTGCAAGTGTCTAATGACTTTCTTCTGGTGTTTATACAGTCTATAGTTTTTTGAGGAACTCCAAAACAGTGTTGTTCATTCTTCAGTCTGTGGGATATCCTCTCATCATTCACAGGACTGCAACTCAGTCTGGATCTTCGTTGTATAGTATCACCTCTTTGAAAATTTGTGTTTATTTCTGGATATACGAGGGATTTAATATTGAGGAAATATTAAAATGATAGGAAGTTTAAAATTTATGAGCAGTCCAGGCATTCTTGAAAGCCCCTCTGACCTGAGACATACAATTTGCAAAGATGTTTGGTGAAATCATAGCAGGAAAATAAATAAAAGTAATGTTCTAAAATGAAGATGCTTTTCTCATCAGCAAGGGAAACATTAGAAACAAACTGGGGTTTTGATTTCATGTAAGAAAGTTAAATTAACCAAACATTTTTAATTGGGAGTGTTTTCAATGTTACGCTCTACCTTGTTCAATTGAAGCTCCCCCACACTGCAGCTCTTGACAGTTCTAGCCTTGACATTTCTAATAATGCTTTCAATAACTCTTGAAAATTCCTGTGAGAGGATTTATGTGATGAGTTAATCCAAGCAGACCATACAGCAGCATGTTTTCCTTCCAGATAAATATCTATTTTCCATTACTGAAGTTGATAAAATAGTTGATGGACAGCAGTGACCTGCTCCCTACTGTTCCTATGCTACTGGATATTTATTTTTTTATATTCAGAAATGCATAAGCAGGATATATATTCAGATTTCCTCCTAATCTTACAGCTGATTGCCTAAAACCTCCCATCTGTGGCTTATACTGGTTGGCTGTATAAGCACTTGCTTTGATAAAATAGATGCTGCACAGATTCAACGTAAATGAATTTTTCATGCAGACTGTTTCTGTGGGGCTGCTGGCAAAAAGTTCCCAGGAAAACCATGTGCCTGGCAGAGCTGTTATAACCCAAAGAAACCAAGACTGTAGGTGATGAGGGATGACACATGATGAATATCAAAAGCTTGTTATAAGATAAGGCTCACTTGGAGAGTGGTGGGTTTCTATCCAAGCCAGGCAGCTGTAGACTGTGAGACACAAACCCAAATTACTTTCATAACCAGCTGGTCCAGGATGTCTCCCACTCTACGAATGTTGCAACATTACACAATGTAAATCAGGAAGGAGACTAAGATACTAAGTCAACTGGACTCTAAAATAGCAGCTCTTGCCCTTCTTTCTTCTTGCTACCCCAACTGATTCATCTGCGGTACTCTTAAGTATTCACTGTGAATTAGGATGCTGAGAAACAAAGGCATTTATCACCACTGAAGTGAAACAAGAGGTATCAACAGTTGCCTTGATTGACAGAAAAAGGTGGGTTTATAGTGTAAGGGGTAAAGCAGTGTAACCATATGACTTTCAGAAACGTTGCTTAGGTTATGGCAGATTTGCCTGGCTTCTTCTACAAGCTGTCCTTAAATTATGAAAGCAGGGAAAAGAAAGACAACTGGAAATTTCCCAAATGTGATGCCTCAGGCTTTGCCTAGAGTCTCAGGGTACTGCTCATCCATCTGCTCTTTGCAAGAGAAATGCTGGTTTGTGTTTGCCAGAGGGAACTACTTTTCCCAGGCTTGGCACTCATGGTAGCAACTGCAAATAAGGGTTATTAGCAGTGTAGCAAGAAGTACCCTTCAGCATTGGCTCTTTTAAAAACGCCTGCAGGTCCACAGTTGTCATTGTCACACTAAAATTCTTACTATCTGCTCAGTTCAGAGGGTTTTCCCCAAGCCACCTTGTAGAGAGCTTCATAAAAACTTAACTGGCCAAATAAGGCCAAGCAAAAGTTAAGGCCATGCTGCTGCCTGCCAATATGGAAGGAAATGTTACAAACACACAGACACACAGACACACACACAAACACACAAATTCAGTTAGTCTAAATAACTATGTAGTCACACATACCCTTTTTCAATCAGAGCCTAAATGTGCCTGTGTTCTGGACAGTCTCCCTTCAGTGTAATTTCCCACTTACTTTTACTGCTTCATCTTCAAAATTTGCCTTGAGTAGCCAATAGGACTCTCCCTCTTCTCTGTAGGAATTTAATCTCCCTCTCTTCTTTTCCAAAAGCTTTAGTGTCTTCAATCACCCGTGGTCTATATCTTTGAGAACTGAGATTTGGAATAAAAATGTGAGGGCTTGATGGCTTCTTCTGGAGAAGGGCATTGGGACTAGCCTGCTGGCTAGCTACTCTTGTCCAGGGCTGAGGAATTTATACTTCAGTACGCTGAAGGAGCTATTAATGTCACATATTTAATGTTATAGAAGAGATACACATGCATTTTCTTAGTTCATGGTCTTCAGTATTTGATACCAGCTTTCAGAGGACATTACACATGACACACCAATGATGACAGTTACTCTAGAAAGATAAATAGTCCAATACACGTCATCCACATTTGCCTTCAGTGTCACACAGTCCATCTCCCACTTATTAGTACAGAGCCTCTGATTACATTTCCTCAGAGCTTCCTTTCAGAAAATAGAAGCTTTATCTAATTAGGACCTTTTGCAGAGACCTATCAGTAGGAGTGCTCAATGGAATTCATGCACCAGATGTGCTCTCAGTTGGTTTACTCCCTTGCGTGGTCAGTGTCGCCCATTTGTGAGACTTGATGGCTACTCCCCTCAACCCTGTGCTGAATGTAGGCTGGAATGAGTTTTCACTACCAGTGTCTCTGTTCTGTATCCCCAGTGAGAAGGACTTGGGGGTGCTGGAGGATGAGAGGCTGGACATGAGCTGGCAATGTGCGCTTGCAGCCCAAAAAGCCAATTGTATCCTGAGCTGCATCAAAAGCAGTGTGGCCAGCAGGTCGAGGGAGGGGATTCTGCCCCTCTGCTCTGCTCTTGTGAGATCCCACCTGGAGTGCTGCATCCAGCTCTGGGGTCCCCAGTACATCGGAAGGACAGGAAGGACATCGACCTGTTGGAGTGAGTCCAGAGGAGGCCACCAAGATGAGAGGGATGGAGCACCTCTCCTATGATGAAAGGCTGAGGGAACTGGGTTTGTTCAGCCCTGAAAAGAGAAAGCTTCAGGGTAACCTAACTGTGGTCTTCTAGTACCTGAAAGGAGCTTACAAGAAAGATGTAAAGAAACTATTACAAGAGCATGTAGTGACAGAACAAAGGGGAATGGCTTCAAATGGAAAGAGAATAGGTTTACATTAGATATTAGGAAGAAATCCTTTACTGTGAGGATGGCGAGGCACTGGATCAGGTTGCCCAGAGAAGTTGCGGCTGCCCAAGTCCTGTAAGTGTTCAAGGCCAGGTTGGATAGAGCTGTGAGCAACCTGGTTCTAGTGGAAGGTGTTCCTGTCCACATCAGGAGGGTTGTAACTAAATGATCTTTAAGGTCCCTTCCCACCCAAGCTACTCTATTATTCTATTTATTTAATTGGTCTTTGGATTTATTTGGAATACTATCACTGTCACTGGATATCTAGCCCTATATATGTATATAATACAAAATATTTCTTTAACTGTTTTTTGCAGGGGCTTTCCATGTGCTACACAAATTACTAAACCTTTTAGCAGCAGTGTTAGTTAAAATCTTCCTTCATCCTTCTGTTCACTCCTTGCACTACCTTTTTAAGAGTTAAATTAATGAAGGAATTAATGTTGTGCCAATTTTGTATAGAAAGCCCTCAGTAATGGACTAACAAAATAATTAAAATGTCAACATGTGTCTTTATAGTATTTGATCTAGCAAAACGTTTGAAATGTAGGAAGTATAAGTGATTTTAGCCTCTTGAGATGTGCAATATTCACTCAAGTATATGCTGATTTTAGAGTCTTCTTTTATGAACTGGAAATTTAAATGTTGCTTGAAAAGACCTCCTACTGAATTTATTGACCTGTTGTTAGGAGTTTGACATGAGGGAGATACCTCCAATTAACTCAGAAATTAAAAGCTGTTCCTAACATTTTAGATCATGAAGCTTTATGCAAGCTTCTTAAAACATACAGGAAGGGTTTAATTGTGTACCACGAGCTGAGAAGGTGTATGAGTGTTTGCAAGATTGGATTTTTGGATAATAAAGCCTTCAAGGTAGAGATTTTATGTTTAAGGTATATACTTGTAGGTGATTGATGCTTTGAAACAATCTAGAACGTGAATTTAAAGCATGCCAGCTATTTTGCACAAACTCATCATGTGGCCATTCTTAATCTAAACAGAGGATCTTTCTGAAATTGCTTCAAACTAGTTTGGAAGTGGATTAGTATAAAGGCATCCTTAGTGGGGAATTAGAGTGAGCATAGGAGGGGAGTGACCATGGGGCTGCTTTTGCAGAGAAACTCTCACCAGGCTGTTGTCCCACATTGATGCAGCTCCTCACAATAGGGTCCTGATATTGACTGGAGCTTTTCTCTGCTCCTGCACCACATGAGCATTTATGACTGACAGCACTGCAGACTATCGAGTTGTTTGAACTGTTTATTGTTGCACTCCTTTCTGAAACATAACAGATATCTCTTTTGGGTAGATTTCCTCCTGGTAGAAAGCTGTCACTTCCCAGGTTTTGTGCTCTGGTGAGATGAATGCTTAGAAAGCAGGATACACTTGATTTTATTCATAAAGCATTGCACATGAGGTAGAACATCTCAGCTCCATCTAATTAAGTGATAATTCACTCTGGGCAGCAACATCTTTCAAAGTGGTTATTGACTGCTTCAGCTGGATTGCTGAAAGGCATAAGGCTTCAGGCCACACACCTGGAAGAGAAATAGTCCTCTCAGAATTTATTTTCCAGAATACTTTACTAATATTAAGTAAATAGTTTTGTTCTATGTAAAGTTTTTTTTTGCTTATGTGGTGTTTATATTCTACACTGAGAGTAATGCCTGGCTTCATGGAGCACAGCAATATCTATCTCGCAGTGATGTGAGCTAGAGCCAAGACAGCTGAGTGCAGTCATTTTCTGCTCCAGGTGTGTTACCTCTTTGCCCTCCTTAAAAGCTGCTAGTTAGCAAGGCCCCTAAAGCTAAACTTTGCTGAAGGATGTATGGATCTATGATCTGGGCTTTACTAGTGCTTGCATTCTTTCCTGCTTTTTGTTTATATTTTGTGGAATGTAGCTTCAAAATCAAACATAAGAATGAAAGAGCAGAGGGTAGGCTAAGTGGAGAACAGAATCATATACAGTCTGTGGAAGAGCAGAGAAGCATCTGTGAAGAGAAAGGAAAGAAATTGTAAGTACCAAAAAAAGCAGAGAAAGAAAAGGGAGAGGCAGGAAGTAGGTAGCATCATCAAAGAAACATGAAAAAACTAAGTATAAAGGAAATATGGTTATAAGAGGCGCTGAAGAAGGAGTGCTGGTAGGAAAAGTAGGCTGTGAGAAAGTATATGAGCAATATACTTTGTGAGGGAAAGGAGGGAGTCTGGTCTGAAGCTTTGTTGATAGTTTTATGAATTTGAGGTCTACAAAGGTAATGGAAGAAAAGGCTCAGAAGTTGTGGTGAGTTGGCACAGGGAGGAAGCAGGCTGGTGGCTGTGGGTATTAGGCCCTTCAGGGAGCTGATCTGCAGTCCTTAGATTATAAAAATAGGTGGTAGGGCTGATCAAAGGATGAACGGATGAGCTACTGTTAAGAAGGAAGAAGGTGACTAGGAAAGACTTTTTCACACAAAGGAGATTCAGTGTCATCCAGGACTTGAACTGAGGTTTGATTCTTGTTCAGAGATCTCGCCAGCTGTGTTATAGGCTCACAGCTTGCTGGAGTAGATTTTGGGGCAGTACCTGAGTCGTTTGTATTTCTGCCCTTCCCTCAAAACAGTGCAAGAATGATTTGAGTGAAGTTATTTCTTTGCATTGTTAAGCCCAGTGCCTCCACAACCACAGGTCTCTGAGCTTTCAGGCCTCGCACAGAGAGTAGCAACAAACAAATATTCTTTATTTTGTGTCTTGAGTTTTTATTCTGTTAAAATTAGTGAAAAGTCATAGTATCTGAGTTGCTTAATGTATCCATTTCCTTTATTTTTCTCTCTTGTTTAACTTGGTCTTGTAAAACTTAATATGAAATCCCATGTTGCATTATGTTGTCTGGAAATATCTTTTGTATGTCTACGTAAAATGTATTTGAAAACGTACACAAATAACCATTGTGGGTGAGAATGTGCATTGTTAATTATCTATCTCTAACAGCACCCCTGAGAGATTCTTCCCTCACCCTTAGCTTTTCCACAAGAGAAAGAAAGAATAAATACATGCAGAACAGAATACTTAAAAAACCCCATCTTGTTAATTACAGGTTTCTTCTCTTTTCTGTTCCACCCAAAAACTAAAGTAGATTGTCTGGAGAGTGGCAAGGCACAAGATGGTTATGGAGATATTCCATTATTTATCATTTGCATGTAAATACAGCAATATGTTTCTGTAGTCTTCTGTAGACTGTGAATATTCTTTTCCTGTTGTCTGCTGCTTATGGTGGTTCACTCAGGACAGGAGAACTGATGTGTTGCATGGAGTTATTGGGCACCAAAGCTAGCTCAGGTTGGGTTACTGCTGCACTTGGAGTGCTTTTTGTATGGCTTAACCTCCATTGGTTCCAATAATTCCTGCTATAGTAATTCCTATAATATAAACTAAAATAACAGGTTACAACAATTTAAACGTGTTTCAATTACAATCTCCACTCCTTGTCCCTTTGTGCCAAGTTGCAGAGTTTAACACTGCAATGAACTCCTCACCTTGCTCCTAACTTGGCTAGCATCAAGGGTTTCTTGATGTAGCAATTGCCATAATATGCAATTCAAATCCCAAGTTACAACATTTTAGAGGTATTTCCAATAACTTTGGACCAGACATCTGGTTTAACATTGCAATGAACTCCTTTACTTGCCCCTTCTCTGGTCTTATGCACAGATCTATCCAGATTCCCCTAGGGTTGTACCTGCTCCACGTGGAGCCTTATCTATGAACCACAGTCTCTTCAGGGGTACTTGTGCTGTGGTATAGACTTATCCAAAGACATAATTGCTCTGAGGTGCATCTGTTCCAGCATGGCCCTATCTGTGGACCACAATGCCTTCAGTACACCTGCTCCAGCCAACAGTCACAGTCCCTTCAGAAGTAAACTCACTCCAACATGGCCTTGCCTGTGGCTGCAGTCCCTGCAGGGGTGTACCTGCTCTGTCATGGACTTAGCCATGGCTGCATGTTTTGAGGTGATCCGTCATGACCTCACATGTGGCCATCCGCGCTTCAGGGTGTACCTGCAGAATGGATGCTTCCATGGGGTTTAACCCTAGCCAGCAACTGAACACCACACAGCCACCCACTAATTCCTCTTCAGCGGGACGGGGGAGAGAATTGAAAGAGTAAAAGCGTGAAAACCTGTGGGTTGAGATAAAGACAGATTAATAGGTAAAGAAAAAGCTGTGTGCACAAGCAGAGCAAAACAAGGAATTAATGCATTGCTTCCCATGGGAAGGCAAGTGTTCAGCCATTCCCAGGAATACAGGGCTCCATCATATCTAATGGTCACTTGGCAAGACAAACACCATCACTTTGAACGTTCTCCCCTTCCTCCTTCTTCCCCTGGCTTTGCATGCTGAGCATGATGCTACACAGTATGGAATGTCCCTTTGGTCGGTTGGCTGTATCACTAGCTGTCCTGGCTGGGACCCCTCCCAGCTCCCTGTACACCCCCAGCCTGCTCACCTGTGTGGTGGTGTCAGATGAAGAAGGGGCTCAGTCTGTGTGAGCATTTCTCAGCAGCAGCAGAAAAAGCATCCCTGTGTTATCAACACGGTTTTCAGGACAAATCCAAACCACAGCCCTGTATTAGCTACTGTGAAGAAATTTAACTCTATCCCAGCCCAAAACAACATACTGCTGTAACTGACACTTAGGTAAGAATATAATTAGGACATAAGATTTTATTTCTATATTCATCATGGAGTTTGGCTTTTATGGTCTATATATTTTGTTTACAGGGTGTGTGAGGTTCTTGTTTGGTTTCTTTAATGTCTGGCTAGCAGAAAATGTGTCTTTTTCTAAATCAATTAAGAAACTCCAGCCATAACACTTGCATGTGTGTGTGTAAGATAGTAGTTTTTACTGTCATAAATATGCCTTAATATAGAAAGTCTTTTCAGTGCTAAATTTAGCTTTTTCCCTGCTTTACTGTTGTAGAAGTTTAACAATCTTGGACAACACTAACCATACAAAATTACTTATTTTCCAGGTCTGTTACAACCTTCTAGTGTAAACTTCCTAGATGTATCTAATCAAACTCATAAGTGAGTTTATGTTCATTGGTTGGGACTAGTTCATGATGGCTTTATTAGTTTGGCAACTGGATTTAGTCAAAAGGTGTTAGTTAAAATGTAGATCAATTGACTCAGTTCTGATCCTTCAGAGGGGACCCAGGCAAACTCTGAAGCAAAAGGAAATGTTGAGCATGTTCTACTAACCAGTGAGAAGGCATCTGACAGGCCTCATGGTGATGTAGGTGCTCATGGTGGGATTAGAGGATTTCTCCCATTCTGCCTGCCACAACTAGCGGCTAGTGATTTTTTTTAACTGTCTGGAGAGTATGTAGTAATGTTCAGGCAGGACGGATACTGTTCATTTGGTGTTTGAGTGGGTCCTATACCCCACTCAGCTGTGAAATGTATAATTAATTGTGTTTTGGGCATTAGCTCATTGGCTTCATGACATAGTAGACAGAGGAATGCATGAGACCAACATGGAATGAATGGGTTTGAGACAGTTTTCCTGCTAAGAGTAAAGTTGTTTTGGTGTCTTTACCATATCCTTGTGTTTTTCTGAGTTTTGTGCTTGAATCTGCACCTCCCAATCCCTTTTTCTGGAGGCCAGAAGTAGTATTAGCATGGATTCAGTGTATCCTGCCCCAGACTTCTGTTCTGTACCCAGGTTAAACAGGTCCTCAGGAAAGGAAAGTGGCTTGGCCCTAGTTGCACTCAGTCCTGCCTGCTGAGGTTAGTGGAGAGGTAAGAAGCCTTTCCCTGAGAGAGTTGGGACCAAGAGAAGTGTAAAGACCTGACTTCTCCCTGAAGTATTTTATTGGGCTGGGTTGGCAAGAGTAGAGCTGTTGTCTACTTGTTCCCTGCAGCAAATTTGTGATATGTGGCTGACAAGTGTCACGGAACCTCAGTGAATAACTGCAGCAGGCTTGACTTCATCTTGTCTTTCCTTGAGTGAATTACCATTTGCATTTGTGTCACTAGTTCAGATTTCCTCTAATCTGATGGTAATTTCCATCCTCTGAAGAGCTGCAAAATAATCAATATATTTGACCTCCCTTTAGGTGATAGATGGAAAAGCTTTGAAAATACTGAGCAAGGTTCATGCAAGAACTATGTGATGAATTGGTGCCCTAGGACCACCTGAAAGTTTCTGCCTCAGAGCATCTATCCTGGTTGCATATCCACTGCTCCAGGAGAAACTCTTAAAAACTTGGATAGGAGACCAATGCTACTATTAAGCCAAAGAGAAAAGTTCTATATTTTCTTTCTTTCAGGATGCATTTTCAGTATTTTCAATATACCAGTTCAGCTGATGAAACAATCTGACCCGTAAAACCTCCAACTGTTATCAGCTAAAAGCCTCTTGAGCAGCAGAGTTTCTGGTGAGCCTGCCTAAAACAAGTCTATTGTATTTAGTGCACACATGACCTGCTCTGTAGACCACTGTAGGGGATTAATCTCTTGTTTTGCAATGGAATTATGTTAAAATCACAAAATTATTTAATGAAGTTCAGCCATGGAGATGTTAACCCGTACCTGAAATATGCTCCTTAAACTGTTCTAGACCTTCAAGCTCAGACTCTGATAAGAGGAAAGTGGGTTTGTCTGTGCTGGAAAACTCACGAATCTGAAGAATTTAATGGACTTAAGGTGGATTAGTTAAATCAGATTAATTCCTGATCTTCTTCCAAAGCAAATTAAACTAAACCAAGTTAAGTTCACTTTCGTTCTGAGTCAAAGCATCCACTTGCCAGCATAATGCAATTTAACTAATCTTATTAAAAAGTGAATTTGGATTACTTTTCCTGACTACTCTTCTATGCCTAGTTCCTTTGCATGAAAATGTAAATGCCTTCAGCTGTGCCTTCTTTAGGATTTCAGGGCATGGTTGAACCTGACACTAAGATTAGATCCTATGATTAATACTCAGTGAAAAGTGTCTACATGACTGCTAAGAATGAAGTGAATAGATTTTTATGAAGTTTTATGTGAAAAATTGAAAAATTTCAGGCTATGCATCTTCCATATTTTTGATGTTTATATTGTGGCTGCCTGCAAGCAGAGTGACAAAGGCATCTAATTTTAGCAGCAAACTGGATGGAAGTAGCATGAGGGGCAGGCGGATTTAATCACCTGAATTCTTACTGTTCTAGGATCAGAGTACTCTAAAGGTGGTATGATCCTACTTATGTAATCTGATTTTCTGCTATGTAAGGTTAGCAGGTGAGTTGTACCTTAAGTCCTGCTGAGTGCTGAATGACTGGGAAAGTTTTGAAGCTCTTCTCTTTTATGTGTCTAGACTTTGAGCTGGTGGCTGCTTAGGTGCAGAGATCACTCTGTGTGCCCAGCTCTCTGGCTTTTTTTGTGAGAGTGGCAGAACCTTTGTCTCCTGCAGTTTCAGTCTAAGAAGTGTGGGTTTTTTCACTTTTTGTTGGTCTGATCTGGATGTAGGCAGAGTACAGGGAACTTCTGCTTTTGATGTGGCCAGTCTTTGGCTAATCTGACTTTGCTTAGCTGTATTGTGGTTAAAAGAAAATACAGTGCTGTTTTCATTGTTTTGTTTGTTTGTTTGATCAGGTCAGTCATCCAAAACTAGTTGTCTTACTTTGAAAAGAAGACGCATATATTTGGTATAAAGCTGAAAATAACACTGTAAGCTCTTGAGCACAATGTATGTGCATCTATAACATGCTTATTGTAGAAAACTCGTGTGTGATGCAGTCAGTTTACTGACTAAAGCTCAGGACTTCAGAAAATCATAACCAGTATTAAAAACTACAAGAGGGTAAGTTCTTCCTCTCTGTATTCAATCCTATTTGAATATCCTACTACAAAATTGCAATAGGTAGCTCAAATTCAGCAACTGGTAGCACCAGACTAGAAAGGGGGATATGAAGGTATATCTATGGATTTTTAGTGTGACTGTGTGGTCTCAGCAGTTTGTCCATGTGCTGTCATTTGTAATATCAGCACTTAAATCCTTGTGATCCTTCTGATTTTGATGGGACTTGTCATGGGAAGAAGTTGTGATTCCTATCAGATGAATTATAATGCACAACTATGCTGCTGCTTTTTTAGATCTGTTAAACCATGATTCACAAAAGTATCCTAAAGCTGTCTCTGCTTTATTGACTTACAACTCTATTGCTGGAAATGGATTACTCTATACTATAAAGGGGTTTGAAAGAATAAGAAAGGCTCCTGCCTTGAGAATTCTTTTGAGAGCAAAGGTTATATTAGGGGTGTTTGAGCCAGTCAGTCTCAGAAGCAAGATGGTCCCACTGTCCCAGTGTGGTGCCTGAGCTCATCAGGCACAGCTTCTTGACCTCAGCTAATCACCACACGCAGCTCTGTCGAGCCATTTGAATTTGCTGCCTAGAGACTGCTGTGTGTTACTTCGTTGCATGGTGTAGTTAGGCCTGAAGGAGGCACCTGAGCTCCCAACTACATGTCTAGAAAACGTTTTTGAAGATGGGAAATGGCTTTATCTTAATTAACACCATGACCCCTTTACATCATTAAGGGAATGTAAAA